>CM052439.1:155639222-155662784 GCA_028533085.1 Varecia variegata | reverse complement strand
ATGAACTAGACTCAGTTGTATAACCACTTGGATCAAGAGAGAAGACCTCACTACCTTCCCAGATGCCCCGTTCTCCTTTCTAGTCACATCTTCCTCTTGAATGATGGGATTTGTCAGTGAAAAGTGAAACACTCCCTCCTCTTTCTTCCCTCCTCCCCCCCCAACTAATCTTACCTCTAAACTCCTGAATTAGTTTTGCCTGCTTGTGTGCTTCATGTAAATGGAATCACAACTATGTTCTCTTTTGTGTCTACCTTTTTTGACTTGACATGATACTTGAGAGATTCTGCCTGTATTGTCGCATGTCGTTGTAGATTGTTTCTTCTCATTACTGTATAGGTTTCTATTGTATAAAATATACCACAATTAATTTTGCTATTTTACTGTGGAATGGATGTTTGAGAAATTTCTAGTTTTTAGCTATTTTGGATATGCTGCTCAACAAGGTACATGACTTTCTGTGAAGCAGCACTTCTGTTGGGAGCTAATTCATATAATTTCTCCTGAATACTTATATATTTGGGTTAATTGCTACCATCTTACTAGGTGCCTTCTATTTGCATCTCTTTATCTTTTTATACGTTTTTTCCTCTTCCTTCCTTATCTTGTTTTCAATTGAAATTTTCCTCCCATTTTCTTTCTTCTGCCTGTCTGGAATTTATATGTTGATATCATCCCGAAATCATCTCCCCACTCCCTGGTGCATGGAAAAATTGTCTTCTATGAAAACAGTCCCTGGTGCTAAAAAGGTTGGGGACCGCTGCTATATCTACTCTTTTTGTGGTCACTCTGGCTATTTGAACATAGATAACTAATACAATAAAGTGTATTTTTACTTTTCTCTTGAATAACGTTATATAAGGGTAAACTCTGATCATCTCCCAGGCAACTTATAAGCCCTGTATCTATTAACAGTGTAAGCTCTTGCTGTCCAGTAGTTTCATTCTGGCCTATTTTTTATCCACCCTATATTATAGTAGACATTTTTATTATTTTGTGTTCTGTCAGTGATTGCTTCATATTATCCACATATTTACCAGTATCTTTGCTTATTGTTCGTTTCTTTTTTGTAGCACAGAACTTCCTTCTAGCGTAATTTCCTTATGCTTGAAGTCCATTCCTTAAATTTTCTATTAAGAGGTCTTTCAGCAGTGAGCTCCCTGGGTTTATTATTGTGTGAAACTGCCTTTAATTTCCCCTCATTTTTGAAAGTTATATTGGTCTGGTTCTTGTCTGACAAGAATTTTTTTCTCAGAAGAATAAATATATATATTTCTACTCTTTTCTCTGGCTTTTATTATTCCTATTGAGTGTAAGCTGACATTGTCACTCATTGTCAGTGAGCTGTTGGTTATTTCTGGCTACTTTTACTCTCTCTCTCTCTTTGGTATTCTGCAATTTCACTACGATGTGTCAAAGAGTAGATTCATGTTTAGTTAATCCTGTTTGAGCATCAATTCTATTTTGTGTACTTCTAACCTCCCTTTTATTCCTGAGCTGCATTCTGATAATTACCAGAATGGATTATTATTTAGCTTTATCTTCACATTTACCAATTCTTTTTTCAGATGGGTCTAATCTGCTGTTTTATCCAGTATTGAATTTCAATTATGTGTTTTATTCTAATAGTTCTATTTAGCTCCTCATTTTTAATCTTCATAGTCTACAATTTCTTGCTACCCACTTATATTACAAACCATTCTTTTGTTTTTTTAAACACAGTAACGTAAATTTATGTTTTATGTTGGATATTTAAAATATTTAAGGTTTTTGAGGTCTGTTTCTATTGACAGTTATTTTGTCTGGAATTCAACCATTGTGACTTTTTTGTGCTTTGTGAATTTTGGTTGTGGGTTGCTCATATTCCTGGGATTTTTATCTCCGGTACTTCTTTCAGTACTGGTGTAAATTAAGTTCTTTCTAAGATTATTTGTATTTGCTTCCATCAATCACCCTGGCAGTACATTCCATCAATCAGGTTAGGCTAACATGCCCCAAATTTCAGTTGCTTAACACAACAAAGGTTGATTTCTTGCTCCTGCAAAGTCTGTTGTAAATTCAGGGCACTCTCTCAGGCATGTGATTTTCATTCAAGCCCTTTGAATTTCCAACATCTTATAGTTGCTTTATCTGGAAAATGTGTCCTCTTTGGTCAATATTGCTAGGGAAGAGAGAGCTGGAACATGTCTTACCAGTTCTGCTATTCTTCTGCCCAGATGCAACTTGTGTCTCTTGTACCCATAGCCAATTGTTAAGAATTAGTCACTTGACTCTACTCAATTGCATGAGAGCTGGGAAATGTGAAAAAACCCTTAGAATATTGGGTGAACACCATTGTCTTTGCCAAAACTAAATCTAGCAACACTTAAATTATCCACTTGAAACTTTTGGATCATAAAATATGAATGAATTTGAAACAAAATTTGCATGAAATTCATCTTGAGAAAAATTAATTCTAATGGGAGATTATTTTTCTTCATCTGGTACCCAGATTGAGACAAACATGTTCCCGCATTGTCCTCTTTTACATGTCTACATTTATTTCTTGTTTGACCTAACACTGAAAGTGTCACCCTTTGAGGTTCCAGGTTTGCAGGGAGCTCTCTTCTTAGACTGCCTAGAGATCTTCTATCTTCTATACCCTGTACACTGTGCAGGTATCCAAGCCCAGGGGGAAGCCCAAAGTCTCCAAGGTTTGGCAGAAACCCTCAGGGCAAAGCTAACTTTGCCTTACCTACTTATCCACCAGCAGTCCTTCTTATACTTTGCTTGTGAGATTACCTCACTCCTTACTTTTGGTGACAGCTCAGCAATGCATTTAAAATGATGCTTTTAAGTTTTCCTCAGCATTTTAGTTGTTTCCATCAAGAGACTCACTCAGGGTGTCCAATCTGCCACATTACTAGAAATGGGAATCTGCTGTAGAATTTACAATTATTTAATGTATTCTTAGTCATATATTATTTAATTTGTACCTATAATGGCCCATTGGTTAAAGTCAGGAAGAATTATATGTATTAACATTGAAATAAAACTTAATGAGAAATATAAAAATGATCAAATATCTGCAACTTCTCTTCAAAGATAAATTTTAATAGATCTATAAGTTGTATTCACTTGGTCAATTAGTGCATAGATATAAAATCCTCTCTAATATTTCAAAAATCTACATTAAAGAGAGAAAATCCCATGATAAGTAAATCTGATTTGGATATTCATTCAATAGTAGTAAATATTATCTGTATCTTTAATAAGTAAAGTGATTGAAATTTTAAGCCTTTTATCTTATCTAGTCATTTGAAATAAAACAGATATTATAAAAATAAGTCAGCTGATTTTTTTGTAAAACAAAACAAAATAATTCAAGGTTACGGTAGCATTTTTTTTTCTCAATCTCAGTGCAATGAAATGATTAAATTTAAAGCTACACTTTTATACTTGATACCAAAACCAAATTTCGAAATATAGCATTCTTTGTAATGAATTTGTAAATAAATCATGCATTTTTATTAACTGATTTAAAGCACATTAAACCATATGCCTCTCTAATTATCTGTGAAAAAAATCATTTTTAATGTCCTTATATATTAAGGACATTAAATCTTAAAGTCCTTCTTAAATCTGTAGTATTTTTAATTAGTCGCATTTGGTAGTTTTCATTGCAAAAATACATGATTAAAACACTTCCTAATGTGGTTCACAAGATTATGTAGAACAACAAAAGTGGTCTGAGATTGAAAACTGGATGGAAAAACTGCTGAACTTGGCAGTCCCCAAGTCCCCAACGCCTGTTGGATCTTTTCTCTGACAGAGGTAGAGATGGAGAAGCAGGGCCCTGGAGACTAGTCAGCAGCAACAGGAGGGTGGGGCGCATGATGGGGTCATCCCAAAGGTGAGAAATGAAGTTGTCTTCTGCACACAACCTGCAATGAGATAGCTCAGCCAATGAGATAACTCAGTTACTAGAACTGCATGGATTGTACTATATCTTGATCCATTCTCTTCTTCCCCAAAGACTTTATTTTCCATGTGGGTAGGGGGCCTAGCCGAGCACCTGACACTCCTGCCTTCCTTATTTCTCTTCTTTACAACAGACCCCGTTACTGTAATTTAATCCAAGAATGTTTTCTTCTTTGTAAATCTAACAAAAGCCTCACAGAGGTTAAAAGAATAAGATTTACTCAGAAAGTTTAAAGGAGTCCAAAGAAAGAAAAACCATGAGAAAACAGGCTTGCTTGCAGCCGCTATTGTTTAGTATATCATTTAGCCAAAAGGAGGGACTTTTCTTTGGGAATGTCAAGCACTCAATATGGCAATGGGAGGCCTTTGTAGACTTGAATGACAGAGTTCTCTTCTAAAGCTAAAAGGATGTTTAATGAGACCCAACGGGAAGAGAAAGACCTGTTAAATCTTCCACCCTCATGGATCAGTGCAGTAGCAATTGTTTCCAGGATTCTGTCTATAATACAGATTTACTAAAACTTAACTCTGTCATGTACATACAGTCTGCCTGAACTGTTTACCTCTTTCAAAATCCTCTACTAAATGTTCAGTTGTTTGCCAATGCGGAGATAGCCATGGCTCTGTTGGGCTCAGAAAATGATACCCCAAAGACTGACACTTTGACATGCTAAGAGGCCTTGGAAGCTGCCTCAGAATCAGAGTCCCTCTAACCTTGTCTTTCCCTCTACCCTTGCCAAGCACAGGCTGTTTCTGGAATTTCTTTATGTGACTGAGAAAGCTTCTTTCCAAAAGAAATGCAATTGTCTTAAGACACCCCCCTCCCCAGGGATCCATCAAATAACCAAATAACTGTAAAGACTAACCACCAGAGAAGAGACTGGGAGGCATCACCACACCCAGGTAGAATTTTCATCTGTCGTTTGCCCAACTGGTCTAACGGGGCTCAGCACCAGAATTATTTTTAACAGCAACATGGAGACACAGAGAGGAAAAGGGCAAGGCTTGTCATTCAAGGACACAACTTGGAAGTTGCTTCCATAGCTTTTGCTCACATTCCTTGGCCAGAATTATTTTGTAATATGGCTATATCTACCTGCACAGGAAGATGGGCTAAGTGGTCTTTATTCCAGGTAGCCTTGAGCCTAGTTGAAAATTGGGAGTTCTACTACTCTGACAGAGAAAGGAAGAATGGATGTTGAAGAACAACTCACAACATCCGTCTTCTGTGAGGACATGTATTCTGCGATAGGCTTGCTGCTGGTACGGCACGTGTGGCACCTTTCAATGATTATAGATCAGCAACTTTCTCATACAGATGGGGAAATTAAAGAACAGATGCAAGACATGTAAGTCAGCAGGGCTCCTTATGACCACTGGAGTTTGCATGGATGGGACAGAGAAGGACTAAAGTTGAGGCCAAAGAGACTTTAATTTGACATAAGAAAAATCTTATTGATCCTGAAGTGACACTGTAGAGAATTAAGAAAAGTTTTCAAAAATCTTGTCTCTACTATTCCCATTGATCTTTGTCTTTTCGGTCTTTCTGAGTTAAACTCTCTTTCATGGTATCATCCAACTATTTTATTCTATCGTTTTCAGTGTAGTTGCAGATCATTGTCACTCCCATCAGCTTGGTGAGAGGAGATATAGGTGGTAAAATGACTACAGAAAAGAGTGGAGGGAGAAAGTTGGCAGGTGTGAATAGTGGAGAGAAGACATGAAAAAAAAAGCTGCAACGGCCTCTGGTGAGCCAGGGTGTTAATACTTTGGGTGGGAGGACTATTCCAATAGATCGTTCTTGAATAATTGTCCTCTATTGTGCTGCTGTTTGTCTCACAGCAGCAGCACTTGATGCTCCATCTCTGACATCTCAGGATGAACCCTCTGGACCTTCTATTGCAGGGCAGGAATGAGAGTTGTTTTTCATGAAGGAGGGATGACATATGCACTCGCCTGCCCTCTCACCCTGGGTTCCTTGCACCCTAGGGCTCTGATTATGACTTGTTTTGCTGTCTTTCCTGATGGAATTTACCCCCAGGGAAAAGGGACCTCCCAGGGGATGAAGCCAGAGGCAGGTCCCCTTCAGAGTGTGCTCTCTTTCCCACTCAGCGTCAGGCCCTCCAGCCTGGCTGTCTTCCCTCCCCTCCTGCAGCAGCTGCGGTTGCCATGGCATCGCTGGATTGTCTCCACTTCCCCTTAGATTGATTCCGCTGCAGTGCCAGAGGTAACAACCAACAGCCTTTGTGGCTGTCTAGCCAAGGCTGAGACCCTTAAAAGTAGCTCTTCTTCCTTCCTAGCTGCAATGATTGGGAATGATGCCTGAATGCCTCTTCCCTGCATGTTTTTTTTTTTTTTTCCTTTCTTTTTTTCCTCCATCATCTCTGGGGGGTTTGGTGTCTTTGATATGCTGCTCAGCCCATCTGCTAATCATCTAGCCTTACACCAATTTGGCCCTTGGATAATGAAAGAGCCAAAAATAGCAGTTGTGAAGCAGGGGCTTTTGATGTTTACTTGCAGACTGCAGCAGACTGCAGATTGAATGAAGCCCGGCAGAAAGTGACTGTCTTCTTTAGATTACTGAACCACCCACTCAGAAAGCATAAACTACTGTCATGCTGTCCTTCCGTCCCTGCTGTGTAATGTAGGAACTTAGAAAGGCTTAACACATATTTTACTGTGAAATGCATTTAGGATGCTAATCCCCCCTAAATACATTTGGAAAGTTTCTTAATTTCATCTATTAACCTTGAAAAAACTTCTTTAATATTTTTCACCTCATTATTTAGACACTAGTGAGATGAAGTCAACTATTACCTTTGCTGAATGCTGTAGATATTTCTAATGAATTCATGTGCTCATTTAGAGTTTGGTTTAGGCTGCACATTATCCCAATCTAAATATTATAACTCTGTTTAGCCCAATTCCATAAACAGAAAGACAAAGATTTAAGGCATACTTCTAGAACTGGTTCTCTTGTGTATGCGGCTTGTCAGGTTAGGTAAAAGGAAGCATATTTTTCAGATTGGTAAATTCAAATATCCACAGAAAGAATGGTAGCATGTTTAAACAATCTGCTCACCTTTCCAAGAGGCTTAAGTCATCAAGTTTGGCCCCATTCTTAAAGAACAAGTTGTCCTGGGACTATCAAAGCAGAAATATATCAGTTAAATTAATAATAAATTCCAGTGACTCAGCCACATGACATTGTTTATCGTTGGGTAAAAAAATAAATTAGTCATCACATTTTGCTCAATTAAATAATTAGATCATCAGAAATTGAAATGGAACTCTTTCTTCAATTATACAAGTATTTTATGTTGCTAGCAACATTTGGAACTACCCCTCTGAATATCATTATTATTTAATAAAGCATACACTAATGCAGAGGTTTTGTTAAGCCCAAGGGCCCTTAAAACCAAGCTGATTCTTTGATTATGTTTCATGGTTTTTAGGTAGTCCCTGGATTTATAGTTTTCTGCTTTTTTATATTTTATGTCTTCACTCAAGTGAGAACAGAATGGAAAGGTAGAGCTCTGGGCTGCCAGTCAGGAGAACTGGTCTCCCCACTGTCAGTGCAGCCTGTACCAGGTCTTAGGGGCAGAGAACGTGGTGGGAGGTAGATGGGACCATAACCCAGTGATCTGCCCTTTACCCACTGTGTGACCTTGGGGAAACCACTCAGTCTCTCTGAGCCTCCTTTCTTTTAAGGTTTGTAAGTCCAGAGAACAAAGGCAGATAATGCAGGCGAGTAGGTGTAGAAACACAACTCAAGGTGGAAAAAAGGAGTCACATTCATGAATTTCAACTAAGGCAGAAGGAACTGGTAGAAAAAAAGATTCAAGCAAGAAAAAGGTTACATCTGACAAGACGATGTGCCAGAATGCGGGAAGATTAAAGCAAAAAGGTATGGGAATCCAAACCGGCCAGCTCAGCCAGAAATGAAATCAAGCCAGAGACTACAGGAACAAAGCTGGAGTCTAGGCAGAGTTCTGGACATCGAGCAGGAGGCACCAGTAGCCTGGATAGAGCCTCAGACTGAGTTTTATAAGATGTGGCTCCTTATTTGCTTGAAGGGATCTTGCTGCATCCATGGGCCTGATCCTAGATAAAAAAAGGATGGGAGGGGACACAGGTAGCTCCTGACAGCCAGGGAAGAGAGAATAGCTTCCACATGCTACACTCTCTCCTTAGAAACTAAATCCACTCCTAAAGCAGGGATGGAAATGGACATTCCCTTAAAATAATGTGTTGAAAATACATCCTCCCAGCTAAGTATTTGGTAAAATCAAGAATTTCTCATTTTACATAAAGTTACAGTAGTTTTCTATAAATCTGCATGTATTTCTGTGATTCTAATTATTATTTTTTTCATGAATGCAGTATAGTTTGGGGACTGCTTTTTCTCTCCTTTGTGTTCCTTTTAGTAAGCAAATGAGACAATTAATTAAGTTTTAAGTTATCTAACACCTAAGAGCATAGAACAAGTATATTAGGTTTGGTATACATTTATATGTATCTTTTATATGTACCACTACTTAAGGGGTAATACAGATTCCTCTGAAAGCAAGAAATCCTTTTATAAAGGGACTAGGAGCCCATTAACATCTAATTTGTAAATTTGGATGCTCAAATATCTGGTGAAGAATTACTTATTAATGTGTCTTCACTCAGAACATTTAGTCCTACGGGCACTATTTAAAATATTAAGCTGTGCAAACGATCAGAGTATGGAAATATGAAGGCACATATCTCTGATCTTTATAATAAATGTCTTTCCATTGGGAACACTAAAAAATTGTGTTTGTTCTTTGCTAAGGGTTTTCAACCTTGCCTGGTGCCTCTCTGGGCAACTTCAGTAGAGGTAAAAAAAAAAAAAATGTAGTGGGATTTCTTAGGGGTCAAGGGAGGGAGACATTTTTGGACCAAAATCAGAGTACTTTTTTGCAATAGAGGGCTCATAAGTGCTTTGAGCATCTATTTCATAATTCTAGGAGGAAGATGGTTCAGATAAGAGCCAGTTTCAGCAACATCAATCAATGCATGGTTCAGCACTAGCCCAGATCCCTGCAATTCTCAAATCCTCCACAGAACCTAAGGGATGTGTCCTAAACCACACATAGAAACACATTATTTGAAAGGCATGGGAAAGCCACGCTTCTGAGAACCAATCACATAGATTTCCCAATTTACATAGGCATTGGGACAGTTTTCTCCAAAGCTTGTGGGCTCAAAACTAGAGCTTGCTGGATGGAATCTTATCTCATCTAGCCTTTCTGGGACAACATTTTTAGCTTTGAAACACCTCTAGTTCAAAAGGCCAAATGTGCTAATTCGTGAGACTCCATTTATGCTGTCCAATATAGTAGCCAAGTTTAAATTAATTAAAATGAAATAAAATTAGAAATTCAGTTCTCCAGTCACATTAGCCACATTTCAAGTGCTCAAAAGCCATATGTAGTTAGTGGCTACTGTACTGGACAGTGCAGATGTAGAACGCTTCTACCATTGCAGATGATTCTATTGGACAGGACTGTGAGTCTAACTGTATGACCACATTTCATGTGAGTGCATTTTAGAACTGGGGTCTCATCATTAAAAATGTGTGGACTTTTGGTAACATCTTTATCACTAATACTTGCATTTTAGAAAACTGAGTCTATTAGGCCTTCAACTTGGATTAGTGAAACTCTAAGGACAGTTAACTCTCTGAGAATCGAGTTATCAAAAAACTGAATAATATCATCTATGCCCATTAAATAGAGGCAAAATTAATCAATAAGTTCCTAGAGAAATGTTGTAGAAAGTACCTAGCATATGCTATAATTAAGATCAAACTTAGAAGCAACCTGAATTTTAAATAATTGAAGCACTGCAGGATGAACCCATTGATGGCTAGTGCCTTGAATTATAGACTTTAGAGATTGTTAAAGAAAAACAAACAGTACTTTTTCTTCTTTCCTTGGTCACAGTGTGTTCTGGCACTGCATATGGAGGTCATTAACACATATTGGACATGTCCTGTTTTGTCTCAGATGCTGGTAGGGCCAGCTCAGATTTGTTGCCATCCTCGCCCTTCATTGTTGACTGGTTCATTTGTCAAGAAGAAATTGTGAATAAAGAACTGTTATGGAGCACAAATTATTAATATGTTATTATTATGGGTCATTGGTATTTTTTCTTCTTTTTTTTAATTGACAAATAAAAATTACATATGTTTATGGTACATAACATGATGTTTTGAAATATGTATACATTGTGGAATGGCTAAATCCAGTTAATTAACATATGAATTTGCTCACATACTATGGTAACTGGCATTTTTAATCAACAACAACAAAAAAGAAGCATGGGAATAATTTTTTTATTTTCTTCTTAGTGATACAGCCATCTATTTTTATGAGAGAATTATTTCACAAAGTTGTAAGGAAGCTTAGCCATGATGATTTAAATATACACAATTTTCTTTCCAGTAAACAGCCTAAAATCTCAAAAAGATTTCACTGGGTGACTCCTTGAGCCATTGACCCTTGGTTAAAAGCCACTTTGAAGAGGAGGTAGATTTGACTTGGTTGAGTAGAGGATTTTAAGCTAACACACAGCTTAGAGGATTAAAATTTAGAGGACTAGGGCCATGCTTCTCTGATGGGATATCTTAAGTCAGTAGGAACCTGGCGTTGCCAGCATGTTAGGAAAATATTGCAAAATTCAGGAGCAGATTTTTAACCACAAAACTTTTCTTGAGTGTCAGTTTCTTTAGCTGCAATGAGGATTAACTAGACAGACAAGATAGTAAATGAGTCATGCTCAGTGTTTTCCTCTCAGAGAAGGAGAAAGCTGGCACTAAAAAAATGGTGCAGACACTTCATTTTTTACCTGCTAAGACTCGGTGGATGGGTAGCTGCAGAGGTTTTTCTATTTTAAATAATTAAAGCATTAAGAGGAATTTCTTGAGGTGAATTCATTTTAGGAGATGATAAACTTAAAGTGACTTCTATTGTCTTTTATTTCTGTCCAATTCCAGTTTATCATCTTGATAAGATTTATATCAACAAATCAATGAATTGCAGTCATATATTTGTGTGTGTATGTGACTCAATCCTCCGAGAAAAGCCTTGTGAGCCAATCTGTATAGCTTACAAGACTGTGAAGTCTTTTGCAGCATATATCTTTGGAATAAGATCTTACATGTTATTTGAGTTGGTTAAAGAAATTTCTGACCTTGCACATCTAGAAGACATAAAAAGTTACTTTGGAGTATAGAGGTTTGAGAAAATAAATGATACAGCATCAACTTTAAATAATTTGAGACCAGAAAGATAGAGTGTATTAGTTTATCTACTGCTGTATAACAAATTTCCCCTAAACTTAATGGCTGAAAATAATACATTTTTATTATATTATAGTTTCCATGAGTCAGGCATTCTGGAGAAGCTCAGTTGAGTGGTTCTGGTTCAAGGTCTCTCAGGAGGTTGTGATGGAGATACTGGAAAAGGCTGTAGTTGTTCAAGGCTTGACTGGGCTAGAGGAGCTACTTACTTCTAAGCTCACTCTTCAATTTCTCACTGGCTCTTGGCCTCAGTTGCTCTTCACACAAAAGACATAAGGAAGTTTGAGAGTCGCACAACATGATAGGTAGCATCTCCCAGAGTGAGCAATCCAAGAGAAAAAGCATGAGGCATAAGTCACAGGTCTTTTATGACCTGTCATCATAAGTAACATACCATCACTTTTCCCATATCCTATTGGTCACGTAGACCAACTCTGGTAAAATGCGGGAGGAAGATGCAAAAGTGCACACATCTCAGGATGTAAGAATTAGTAGGGCCATGTTGGGGGCTGGCTACCGAAGAGCAAGTGATCTGGAGAAGTGGTAAACTTGATTTTAATAGATATGGGTGGTCCGGGATATTTGGCTAGAGGATTCTGATTTAAGAAATTGGGATTCAAATTTTCATTTTATTTTCTATTCCCAGTGAATATATTCATGGATTGAGAATTTCCTTTTTAACTAAACCGATAGATTTATGTCATCATTCTGTTTCCCTGGCTGATAGGAATGGTGTTGTAAGAAATAGTCATACTAATATATGCTGGCATTATGTAGAAGGGGGATAGTTTACCATCTTTTCTTTTTAAAACCACTTGTACAGGAAGTTCAGCACAGACTCCCCTAATGACTTGGCATGTGCTGGTTATCAGCAATATGCTAATTAGAAGTTTGGTTGTTTGCTTCACTTTGCGTGACTTTTTCTTTCCAGGTCTCTGGAGGCTCCCTGATGGTACTTGAGTAGCCTTGTGGGTCGAGTGGATTGAGTGATTATGGAGTCCCCAGATTTCCTTCTGGAGATTCACCCAGTGCAGGGTGGCAATGAACTGAACAAAATCAGAAGATGTGGTCTTGCTCCAAGTGAAGTATTATGTCAATTGATTCCTCAGTGTCCAGAGCCATTCTCATAATTCCCAATGCTGGAAAATTGTGTGGCTATCAATTCCAAACAATTTAATATATAGACACATACACCCCCCAAACGTAAATAAACAAAAATACAAATATGGGCATAGGAGACCAACCCAGGGTGGTTTACCTTATATTTTCACCTTTCACTGGTGCAAGGAAACACACTCCCTGAACTTCTACCTTATTCCACATTGTCTTGGATGCACCTAGCAAGAGGCTCAGTGATCCATATCTTCTCATCTTCAGACACTCTTTCTGCAACAACATGACAGAGTTTTTCAGAGCAGAGTTCAGCTGCAACCTACCATTGATTACAGGATATCAGATCAGATCTGAGGCCTATTCTAGCTCCTATAGCAGCCTCCTTTTCCCTGTTTAGGCCAGGCTCACTGAGAATTCGCACGGGCCCTCTCTGCTTTCATTAGCCTTCATATACTTTCTGGGGAAATGCCCCTGCACATGGCGGTGGCAGCTATTGTATGAAAAACTTTCACTGGGAACGTATTCAGTATCCCAAATCTAGTGCCTGTGTGGGTTTTAAGGACAAAGTTCCTCACTTGTTCAACTGACAATTGAACAAGTGAGGAACTGAGGCAAAAGAAGTAAGAACAGCCAGTCTAACTCAGTTCTATGGAAACATCAGGAGGAAGGAATTCAGTGAAACCACTGAATTGCTTTTTGGGGAACAGTGATTTTACTTTCTTATTTACTACAGAATCAGCTTCAGGTTGAAACATTTATAACTGCACCTTAAAACAATGAATGCCTTTGAAAACTTGCATAGGTCAAGAGGTCAAGAGAGGCATTAGCACAACCTGATAGGAAAAGATATGAAAACATCCAACAAGGCTTTTCTCTGGGCCATTCTCGGAGAACCCAGGAATGGTGCTGGTCATATCGCTTTATCTGCAGAATCTTAAGCACCAAGCCATAGGGGAAGGGCGTAATTTTCAATTTTCTGGGAGCACTGACGTGTCAGAAATAACTGAGGTCAGGAAAGTGGTAGATAGGAAAACCCAAACACCTAC
Organism: Varecia variegata; assembly: GCA_028533085.1. Classification (NCBI taxonomy): domain Eukaryota; kingdom Metazoa; phylum Chordata; class Mammalia; order Primates; family Lemuridae; genus Varecia; species Varecia variegata. The sequence goes on along the minus strand of CM052439.1, from coordinate 155,649,335 downwards.
ACCCTAAGAGGAAGGCCTGCTGAGTAGAAGAGAGAATTTTGATGTAATTGGATGTTTGGGTTACACTCGTTATTGCATGGTTTGGATATTTTATATATATCCTCTAGTTGCTGTGATGAACAAAACAAGATTTGCTTTGCGTTTTTTTTTGCTTACCTCCAACTGTAGATAACACCCTTAACAACTGATATTCCTCAGAGCTGCATTGAGAGAACAGCTGTTTCATCAAAGACCCTCTGCAAGGTGTTGTTCTCAATGAGCACATGAGCTATTGCTGAAGCCAATCCATACTTTGCAAGTCCTGTTTATTAAAGCTTTCTGCAATGACAGGATGGTACTGCTGAATGACTTTTTAATTGTTTTTTTCCAAGCAACTGCCAATGTTTAATTAGGCTTCAGCTAACAGATTTTAAGTTAATTTAAGACAAATGGCTCTGGTGTGGCTAATTGTTAGAGTATGGTGATCTGGGAGGATCTGACTCCAGTGTGAGCCTGTCCCCCGTAGTTACGCTGTGGGTGGTGAGATGACCCAAACAGGCCTGTCTGTCCCTGCTTGGAAACATCCAAACCACCTTTCTGGGGTGGGAACTCTCCACAACACACTAGCTAAATTTACACCTATAGAGTTCAAGCTAAATTGGTATGCATTGAAAACTTGGAATTTTATTATCAAATGAATCAAAAATAATGGATTTTATGTATTAAAAGCAGGCTTACATCTATTATATCAGAATGCCTTAGAAAACTTCACATTAGAGCTGGCGTGGACCTCAGAGAAGGTCTATTCTAATGCCCACATTTTCTTTCTTTTTTGAAAAAAATTTCAGAATATTGTGGGTATACAAATATTTTGGTTATGTGTATTGCTTTTTTTGCTGCTTGAGTCAAAGTTATAAGTGTGCCCATCATCCAGATAGTGTACATTGTACCCGTTAGGTATGATTTCACCCATCCTCACCTCCCCCGTCCCACCTGCTTGATTTCCATTGAGTTTTACTTCCATGTGTGCACATGAATGTTGATCAGTTAGTTCCAATTTAATAGTGAGTACATGTGGTATTTGTTTTTCCATTCTTTAGATATTTCTCTGAGGAGTCTCCAGTTGCATGTAGATTGTTGCAAACGGTATTAATTCATCTTTTTATGGCCGAGTCGTACTCCATGCTATACATATACCCCATTTTATTAATCCACTCATGAATTGACGGGTACTTGGCTTGGTTCCACATCTTTGCAATTGTGAATTGGGCTGCAATAAACACACTAGTGCAGGTGTTTTTTTTTATAAAATGACTTTTTGTCCTTTGGGTAAATACCCATAATGTCCACATTTTCATATGAACCAATAATAGGCAGCCAGGAGGAATGACTTGTCCAAGGTCACCTAGATTTTAGAACTGGGACTAAAACCTCCACCTTTTGAGTCTTCTGCTTATTTCCTCCTTCTTTTTTCTCCAGTCTGTTACCCTCTTCCCCCCGAAAAAGTCTATTGAATTTACCAGTTAACTCCAACTCTTTCAGGACGGGAAGCGGAGATACAAGGATTTCGGCTGGGAGGTGGGAATGAACATTCCTGATGGGCTAATACTTCCGACTCATGCTGCAACCTCTGGCTCGTGCTGTAAATGACAGGGTCTGGCAGGTGGGAGGGGCGGGGAAAGGCCTTGCAGCGTAATTCCACAAAATTGAAGGACACCTGCATCTGAAGTTGAGCTTCCATTGCTTTAGTCTTTGTGAGGCTTCTCTCCCCATCTCCTCAGGGACAAGCTCTTTGGCTTTATTACTTCCACTCACTTCCTGTCCCCAACAGCCCTCCTGTCACCCTTCCACTCTGCACTGGGTCCACTTTACCTTTGCTGCTTTGCGGCTGTGTTTCCCTTCAGTTCTCACATCGTCCTTGTGCTTCAACATTTTCTCCACTTGTAGATTGGACCGATCAGTTTTCTGATCTTTGTAGGTTTGCTACGGTTGTGAAGTGGGTTAAAACATGAAAACATTTGAGAAGAATGTCTTGACGTATAACAGTCTGATAAGCATTCCCTAAAGAGTGGCTATTTTTTTCCTTCTTATTATTCCACTTGTTTTCTTATCTTTCACTTGTTCTGCCAAGTTTTATTTTTAGACTGTGCTCATTTAGCAAACTCTCGCCTCCTCCTGTCACTGAACTCTCCACTCCACTTGGAATGTCCCCTCTTGTGTTCACTCAGTCTTGTAGACCTGACCAACTGGGGGCAAGCTGCTTTTCCAAGAGGTCCTTCACCCCACCAGGAAAGAGAAAGCAGGCGACTTTGAGATATTATTTCGAAAATTCACTGATACATCCCCTCCCCTAAAATCTGTGTTTTGTAATAGTTGCTTTGAAGAAGCTACTTTATTCAACACTGTTAAAGTCACAAAAGTAAATTTGAGTCATTTTTTGAAATTTTCAGAGTTTATAGAATATTTAGTTCTAAAATCCATAAAAGTATAAATCCTAGAAAAAACCAAAGTGTAAATTTGAGGGAAAAACAAAAGACATTCAGAGAAAAATTTGCTAGTAAGGAAAAAATCAAAGTGAATAATAACTTTTTTAGTTAAAAAGTCTTTAGATATCAAGTACTCACAAAGAGTCCCTTCAGATATTTGCCATAGTTGGGAAGATAGACTGATTGTCTGTTACCCTAACAACCTATGAAATAATAAACATTTTAAAAAAATCATCATGAATACTGTCTTTAATATACAGGTAAGATAGGAATAAAAGAAAGAAATTTATGATTTGGGGTATATATGAGGAAAAAAGAATTCAAGAAGCTAAAGCACATGCTGAGTATATGTAGTTAAATAATATATTATGGATCACAGTAATGTTATTTTCATTAGTCCTACTTTGCCAACATATATGTTACTGAAAACGGGACAAATGTTCTAAGTGTATTGCTTGAGGCTGATTTGGAGAGTACTTTGTGTGTATCGTCTACCACACAGAGAGTTTCAATTGAAGGGCAGAATAAAAATGGCATGGTTTACAATTTCATCACATTTATTTTCAAAAGCAATGTAATTTCCTTTTCTAAACTGCAAAGCAAAACAAAACAAAATGGTGCTACTTATTGCTGAAACACTTTTGCCACCCTTTTTAAACTCTTGATTGCTAGCAACATTTTAGATTCCTAATTAGTGTCCAGAAAAAAAAAAAAAAAACATAGACCACTAAGTCAAAGAATAAATGGTTTTATATGATATAAAAGCATTATAGGCCAGACGCAGTGGCTCACGCCTGTCATCCCAGTGCTTTGGGAGGCCAAGGCAGGAGGATCGCTTGAGGCTAGAGTTTGAGACCAGTCTGGGCAATATATCCAGGCCCCAATTCCATGAAAAATAATAAAAAAAAATTAGCCTAACGTGGTAATGTGCACCTGTAGTCCAAGCTACTCAGGAGGCTAAGATAAGAGGATCACTTGAGTCCAGGAATTGGAGGTTATAGTGAGCTGTGATCATGTCACTATGCTCTAGCCTGGGCAACAAAGTGAGACCCTGTTTCTAAAAGAAAAAAAGGAAAAAAAAAAGGCATTATAACGAATGGGAAGTTTGTTAAGTGTTCCCAGATGGAAGTTTAAAAAGAAAACAAAAGATTATGAAAAATGAAACTCAAGAGAGGCTTGAAAGAAATGAGGAAACATAGAACTTGGTATGTCATTGCAAGGTTAGAGCTGGACCAGTCTGCTAAAGGGGAAATTTTAAGATGGTTGAAACGTAGATGTTTTTTAGGTAAAAAGCCACAAAGGCTGCATCTCTTAAGTACTCTGTGGTTGTGATACCATTTGGTGATTTCCATCCTCTTGATTGATTTCCAGAGTGTAAAATCCCTGCTTCAATACAACAGAGATGAGCATAGTGACCAAATCCTTTGATTCAACTGTCGGGCCAACTGGAACATTAAAGTCATTCTGTGCTCTGGATACATTTTATTAAGTTTCTTGTGGGTTTTATTTCAGTTTTGTGAAATAGTTTGTTTAGAAATTGTAATAGATTTTATTTCAAGCCAATCATTAATGTATCTCTTTCTGCCCCACTGGACAAAACCATGGGTTTTGACAAAAACGTCTTAATCTTTTTTTCGGAGGAGGTTATAATTTACCCTGGAGGAAGTCTAGTCAGTGTGGACCCAAATCACACTGCCTGGTTGAATTCGGGCTCCATTCTTGTTTTTTTGTGAGTTGGATAGTTAGTGAACCTCTCAGAGCGTCACTTTTCTCATCTGCACAAGCCTTGTGACTAAATAGGATGATACTTGCAAAGCAATAACACCGTGTCTGGCATGCAGTAAGTGCTCCATAAATGTCACTTGAGTTGATGATGAATGGAGACCCTTCAACAACCTCTCAGAAGTGCCCTGTACTTCTTACAAAAATGCTCATCACACAGTGTTACGATTGCTTCCTTAACTATCTCCTTTCACACACTGTAGACGGTGGAGGTGGGGGCTGTAGGTCTTATTTCATGATTGATCTTCAATCGATCCCAGCACCTACCATAATGCCTGGCCTGTAGTAGGCTCTAATAAATAGTCTTCAATAAATGAATAATAGTTAAAGGATGAGTTTAGGGAAGCAGACTTTGATTTGAATATTAAAACAAACCAACTTTGGGACAACTTTGATGTGAAGCTGGAGCTGGAGTAGTTGTCAAGGCATCTGGGTGGGAGGCCTGGTTGTGGCACTTACTTCTTGTGGAGTTCTGAGACAGTCACCCCATCTCTTTGAGATACATGTCACTTAGTTGTAAAATGGGCATAAGAAATTAGAGCTAATTGATATGAAAGTGCTTTGCAAAGTTTATGTGTGTGTGTGTATTTTTTTTTTTTTACAAAGGTAGGGGGTAGCTAGTAAAGGGAAGTATGGCAAAGTGAAAACAGTGAAGTGATGATTTACGTCCATGAATGGGATATAACCCTTCAGCAGTAACCAGTCTCTGCTTCATTCTAAAATTTAGTCCTGTTGTGACCCCAATACCCAGTCAACTGTCAAGAAACTTGGAAATTAAAAAAAAAAAGGGTCTCTAATCCTAAAACCCCTCTAGAGATTCTAGACATTTTAGGCTCTCTAAGCCTAAAAACCCTCTAGATATTCCCAAATTGGGAAATATTCAGATTCAGATTACTGTGGAGGACAGCTGAAGGTCATCTATAGCATCCACTGGTCAATCTTTTTTTTTTTTTGGAAACAGAGTCTCGCTCTTTTGCCATGGCATCAGCCTAGCTCACAGCAACCTCAAACTCCTGGGCTTAAGCAATCCTCCTGCCTCAGCCTCCCGAGTAGCTGGGACTACAGGCATGCGCCACGATGCCCGGCTAATTTTTTCTTTTTTCTTTTTTTTTTTTCACTGTTAAAATTGTATTTACTTTTAGTTCATTAAATTGTCCATTGTAAAAAAAATAATTTATTTTTCTAGCATATAAAAGCAATATTTTATATGACTATTATATTTCATTTCTAATTAAGTTACTTCCTTTTTTCAAGCTTGAGTATTGAACTTCAGACACACATAGGTATAATAAGAATTTGTGGTGAAAGGGAAGAACACAGCACCAAATTATTTGTCACATTCAATAGGTGAAAAAAACCAACAACTTTTATTTATAAAATAAGTTTAAGTTACCTGAAGTACTTGGATTGTTTCTTTTGTTTTTTCAAGGCATCTATTTGATTCATTAACTTTGGCTTGGAGTTTTGCTATTATGTCATTAGTCACCTCAAGTTCTTTCTGTATCTTTATAATCTTGTCTTCCTTATGCATAGCACCTTCTTTAGCTTCACGTAGTGAAGTTTCCAACTCCTGAATTTTCTATTAGAAAAGCACACATTCATAAGGTCTATCATGAAGACAGAATCAGAATCACAGTGCACAAACTTGAGACTAAGATGATCACATTCTTGATCGGCTAATTTTTTCTGTATATTTTTAGTTGTCCAGATAATTTCTTTCTATTTTTTAGTAGAGACGGGGTCTCGCTCTTGCTCAGGCTGGTCTTGAACTCCTGAATTCAAACAATCCACCCGCCTCGGCCTCCCAAGTGCTAGGATTACAAGCGTGAGCCACCGCGCCCCGCCAACCAGCGGTCAATCTTTAAGCAGCTGTGGCTTGTGGACAAGCTGCTCGAGGTTCTCACATGGTGGGAATTGGTCAGGCCTATCAGTGGATGTATTCACATAATGGGTCCACTGTGCAGATGCCACCTCATCCTTCTAGACATTCTCTCCACTGGGGAGCTCCACACCCATGGCAAGGTACCCAGAAGTGAACAGGCCTATTTTTTCCTTCACTCCCAGTTGCTTTCAGCAAGACAGACTGACAGACTGCCTCCTTAGCTGCACTTCTCTCCAGTGATGTCTACCTTAGGAAAAAAACAGTCACTGATTATAAAGTCAATGACTATTATACTAACGTCTTGAGGCCATGTTATAAATTAAACATGAGAAGATTAAAAGGGAAAATCTTAATTAGAATTCAAAGTTCTAGTTAAAACAAGAAGTATTCTAAACAACATAAAATATTTTAATACTATTCTCCTTGACAATTAATTTCACAGAATTTGTTCTTTGTATGATCTACAAGCAAAAGTATAGACTACTCACATTGCTAATAGTATACAAAGGTCACACAGGAAGCAGATGAGAGATGTAAAATAGGTGTTTTGTAAAAACAACAAAAAAATTAAATTATTTAACGCTTGACAGTAACCCTCTTAAATGTCCAATTGAGGGAATGATACCACATTGACACATGTAATAGTACATTTGAGGAAAGTAATTAAGATGGTAAATATCTTGAAATGCTAAATAAGCTACGACAATCTAATAAATTCACTGTTTCATTATGGTATTTTGTATAAGCTCTGACAAGAGCACTTTGCTTTAAACAAGTGAAGAAAACTCTTTTACCTTCTGGTAAGAAATCCCTTAGAGATGGAATTTAAAATACAAATCACAATGTCCTTACTGGATGGCTAAAGCATATAATTTCCCTCCTTAGGTGTGTGGATTTAAAACAGCTGCCGAGCCTACTTAATTATGGGCCCTCAGAGTCAAAATAGAAATGACAGATTTTCATTTTGATAGCAACCACACTGCATGTTTATTTAGCCAGTGTGGATAATTATTCCAGTTCTTATTTGAAAATTTTCTCCAGAATTATTTGCATATTGCTAATAAAGGCTGTGATCTCAATACTCAGCACTTCAGGGTCTCTTTTTTCTCCCCATTTCTTTGTGTGTGTGTGTGTGTGTGTGTGTGTGTGTATGTGTGATGAGTCTTTTCTCCGAATTTAAAAAGGGATTTCTCACCAACTCATACGCAAACACTAAGTCCATCTCCAAAGAAAGATACTTATTAAAATGCTGATGAAAAACCATTTTTATGTTTGAGGGCAGAGGTCTGAAAGCAAAATGTCTTGGTAATCAACTCAGGGGGTCACTTTTATGGCCAACATTTCTCACTCTAGTTCTTCAGTCCTTTATTGCGCAGCCCTGAATCTAAAGCAATTGTTCTAGAAGGACACCATTCATTTAGTAAAGTAAGGGATGGAGGCGCCCACCTGCTGTCTGCACGTCTGTGCGATTGGTTTTCAGAGCAAGGAATAAGGCAGAACTTTAAGCTCCTAAATGAGAACCTATACAAATAACTTTTTATTATGATATAACACTTGACTATTTTGGAAGTATTTTCATTTTATTTATCTTGTTTGAGCATCACAACGATAATTTATGTAGGTAGGAAAGACATTCTGATTTCTATTTTAACTGATGAAGAAACTGAGTCTTAGGGATGGTAAGTTCATGGTTCAAATTAAACACCTCTAATACAGCTGGTGCTAGACTCCAGGGCTCAGAACTCCTAGTGCAGACTTCTTTTCAGCATGGCCATTGCTTCTGGTATGTTAGGCAGATGAAACAGCACTAGGAGCTACCAGAAAAAGGGAGGCTCAGGAGACCCTGTTTTAGGGTTGCCAGATAAAATACAGGATATCCAGTTAAATTCGAGTTTCAGATAAACTTTTTTTTTTAACATAGTATGTCCCATGACATATTTGGGACATATATTGAAATTATTCATTGTTTATCTGAAATTCAAATCTAAGTGGTTATCCTATATTTTTATTTGTTGAATCTGGCAGCCCCAGATTGGGCAACCCAGGTTAAAAAGCTGGCAATGCCAACAACTTGCAGTACAACCTATAGATGGAATTATGTCCCCCATAAAAGATATGTTGGAGCCCTAACTCTCATTACCTGAGGATGTGAACTCATTTGAAAACGGGGTCTGTATAGAGGGGATCAAGTCAAAGTGAGGTCGTTAGAGTGGGCCCTAATCTAATATGACTGGTGTCCTTATAAAAAGCGAGAGTTTAGAGCAGGACAGACACGCACAGAAGGAAGAAGATGTAAAGACACACAGAGAGAAGACGAGCCATGTGATTGGAGTGACATGTCTACAAGCCAATGGTCACCAACGATTGCCAGAAAACACCAGAAACTAGAAGTCAAGGCAGGATTCTCTCCTAAAACCCTCAGAGAGAGCATGGCTCTGACTTTGGACTTCTAGCCTGCCTCCAAAACTGTGAGACAATACATGTCTGTTATTTTAAGCCACAGTGTTTGGAACTTTGTTATGGCAGCCCCAGGAAACTAATGCACCTAATATACAGTGGCATACAATTGATATGTCTTACTTTCTCCTTACAAGCCAGCGATTTTGAGATGCATCCTGGTTGTACTTATCGTGTATCTTTTCACTTGGAAACCTACTTGATGTTGCAAAGACCCATGCTGCCTGCTAAGCACTGCAGTCATGCCGAATCACTGTGATTTCACATTATTTCTACACCCCGGGTCTTCCTGAATCCTCCTGTTCTCCTCCCTCTCATGTCCCGAGATGTGAATGGTTCCTCTCCCATTTGAGAATTTCATCTGTGTGTCACAGCACAATGTGTGAACGCAAGATTCACCAGAGATGCATTCAGAATTGATCTGAGCCTTGGTCACAAATCTGACCAAAAAGCTTCCCCCGAATTCTAACTAGTTTTCTAAATATTTGATATCTTGGAATGGCGTAATCAGCACTGTAAGTGGACGTGCAATGTGGCAGCAGAAAGAAGCAGGGATCAAGGTACGTCTGGTTTAAAGACACCTGTTCTGTGCAGCTTTGCTTCTGCTCTGCTGTGAGGCCAGTCTGACTTCAAAAGCTGAGCAAACTGCACCACCCGCTGCCCCAGCAGCCAAGTAATGACTTGGATTGCTTTGTGCATTAAAAGATCGTTTCTCTTTTTCCTCTCCAGTGAAGCTTAATGGAGAGGGAGGTTTGTTTGAGCTTAGCACATGGAAAGAAACAATACAGGCATAGCCACCTTCCCTGTTCCTTGCCCTCCTGTCACCTTGGAATCACAGGATGACAAACATGAAAACGACGTTTTATTAAATCTATACACACAAGCTGATGACTGGGAACATTTTAATGCTCACAGACTGCTAAGTGCCACAGAGTCAGCCCTTCTATTATTAACCTTGAAGCCATGTGAGCTTTGCTCAGAGGTGGCCAGCTCCCTTGTCAGGTGTGCAACCTCTTACCTTCCCGCCGGGCCTCTGTGAGCTTACAGCCCAAGCCAGGCCCTTGTTTTTGCATTTTCTATTCCCTCTGCTTGTTCTGCTGGTCTGCAGCTCTTCTCCTCATTCTGGTCTCAGCTCAAACGTCACTTGGTCAGGGAACTTTCTCAACTTCTCTCACCCTCCTTTCTTTTTCTATAGCTCTCTCTTTATTACGCTGTTCTTTTCTCTTCGTTGCACTTATTGCTTCTACAATTCTCATTTGTATACCTGCTACATGTTTGTTGTCGTCTCTCTCCACTGGAATGGGAAGCTCCATGAAGGCACCCAGCTGCCCATCCATACGTATTTGTTGAATGAATAAATGAATGCTTACTAGCTCTATGACTATGGTCAATATTCAGTTGTCTCATCTGTAAAATTGGGACAAAAAGGGTCTGATAGGAACATTACAATAATTAAATCAGATAATGATTCTAAAGATAAGAACTGGTATCCTTTATTTTGATTCTTATAAGAGCTTTTGAAAGTAA
>CM052439.1:155610195-155638722 GCA_028533085.1 Varecia variegata | reverse complement strand
CCACCAGAAGGTGGAAGAAACCAGAAAGATCTCCCCAGAGACTCCAGGGGCAGTGTTACCCTCTTGAGTTTGGACCTATCTAGCCTCTGCAACTGTGAAATAATAAATTTCTGTTGTTTTAAGCAAAAAAGACCAAAAGCCAAAAACAACAAAAACAAAACAAACCATGGTTGGGAAATGGATAAATGTGTTTTTGGTTAAAATCCATGGTTTTTAGTTCAATAGAGTTGGTTTGAATGGAATTTGAAGTGGAAGGCAGATGAAAACATCCACAGGGTACAAAGCCACCAGGGGCTTCTGCAGTGGTAACCCCTTGAATGTGTTGGGCCTGGGGCATCTAACTGTTAAATAACTCTAAACTCCCAGTTTCAACAAAACAAGATTCAATCACTACAGCTGTCATGCATTTCTTACACTTTGGGATAGAACTCCAGAAACATTCTGAGATGAACATCTGCCTCTTCAGAAATTGGCAACATAAACAAGGTGCTATGCAGGAACACGAAAGAGTAGCGTGATGATCTGTTGACGAGTAAAGACAAGGAAGGCACAGAGTTCTGGCATCTTATTGAAGTAATGAGGTTAAAAGAATCTTCTAGCAAGAAAAGAAGAATGTGGGCCATGTCCATTCAAGTTTCCTCCTGCTCATAGAACACTTTCCCAATAGGGATAACCCATCAATGGGAAGTGTAGCAATACCAGGAGCCAGAAACTGGGTCATAGTCCCATTACTTAAATATATGTTTCAGTCTTCAACTTGAACTGTGTATGTAACTCCACCATGTGAGCAACTTGAAAGGTAGCTCTTTAGATTCTAGTGTAAGTCAATCCAACAACACTCTCATCTCTTCCCTCCTATAAGTCTCTCAATAACCCTATAAATACTTATCATCTCCAATTTATAGGTGAGATTACTCATGTTTGGGGAGCTTAAGTAATTTGTCCAAGGTAGTCACAACACTTAGGAAGTAATAGAATTGGGATTCAAACCCAGGCAGCCCAATTCCAGATGCCATAGCTCGATCACTATCCTCTAATTCCACTGCTCTTGGGGAAAAATTTAACCACCAGTTGTTGTAAGAACAGGTCTAAACATTAAAAAATGCTCACTAGGATAAATCACATACATTAAATACAGGAGCAAGAACACATAAAGAGTCCTCTAAAATCTCTTTCCCCCCCGCTCCATTTAGAGGCTACAGTTTAATGGACAGCACAAAGCAGGAAAGAATCCAGTTTGCATATGTCAACAAATATCATCCCAGTAAGTGCTCAGGATTCTCACCAGTAGCATCTAAATATAGCAGCTTGATACTAATAGGTAACTTAATGAACATACTAAGAATAAACTATTGTACCAAAAACTTTACATGTGTTAATATATTAAGTACTCATAAAATCCCTGTGAAGTAGGCATTCTTATTATACCCCTTTTACAGATGAGGAACTTGAGGTATATAATTCATACAGGCATAGCTTGGATCTGATCCTCATAGGCTGGCTCTAGAGTCTATATGCTAGACCAACATGCTGCGCTCCCTTTTAAGAATCTTGAGTTCTATTTATTTTACCTATAAGTCCCATTAACAACTGTTTTTCATGGCCTAACTGCATACTCAGTATTTACATCTATGTATATAGCTCTTCTCAGTATTTGCAAAGAAGTTTCACACACCATATGTTATTTGATATAACTAACGTCCCTTTAAGGAAGGCAGAGATGTTGCCAGAGTCCCCGTTTCACAGAGGAGGAAAATAGAAAGCCAGACAGCTGAAGTCATTTGCCCGAGGTTACCCAGTTGAACAAAGGCAAGACTGAGAATTAGAAACCAAGTCAACTGGAAGTGGGTAAAGCAATATGGCAGTTATTTGGACTTCATATTTGTCTAGTTTTTAGAGCAAGCTCTCAGCTGTCATATCCTAAATCAGGGTACTGCTTCATTGCCAAAACCTGAGCAAGAGATCGGTACCAAGGATTGGTTGCAGAGACCCACTATATATAAAAAAGCCTTGGATCTAGGTTAAGAGCATACTCTGTGAGTGACTCACAGATGTATGAAGAAAAGGTGGGTCTGTTTACTGGTTTAGTTTCTAGTTCTTTTCTAACTACGGAAGTGTTTCCCAAATTTCAGTCATTTACCTACCCACCTTTGTGATGTTTGCCTTATTAAAATATCACCTATGCTAGTTTATGCAATATACATTTTCAGTAGATTCAATAATTTTATTTAGCCTAAGCAATAAAATCTGAAATTACAGGTTTGATATGTGAGTTATATTTTTTTAAATATGCATGAAAATAAACACAGAAGGACAAACTGAAGCCATGTCTTGAGGAATAAGGAAAAGTGTGAGGTGGACCCAGTAAAGAAGAGCTCAGTGGTAGAGGAATGGACCAATGAACTTGAGGTTTTTGGCATCCTGTTATCCTCTTAATGTTTATTTGCCCAGATATTAATAAACAAAGCTTTCTTTCCTCTTGAAAAAATTTAATTAGATGGAGGAAAAGCTTTATTTGTGCACCACTTAATATAGAAATATGGTGGGAATTCATTACGATAATGAGGAGCAGGCAGTCCAGAGGGGTACAATACTCCACAGATGCAAAACTGATCCTTAGTTGAAGGGAAGGGGGATCTAGGTTTTGCAAATCCTTTTGTGTTCTGGTGGCATGGGGTGGAGGCACTGGCTGCTGAATTTTCAGAGTGGTGTTGGGCTTTTCCATGGGTATTTGAGGGCCATGATGTAACTCTCTGCTACACTTCACTCCCATCTTCCATCTCACATTAAAGACCCTCACTTGAATTCTAGACACAGAAACTGCAACAGATACACAAGTAGGAGACTCCCAGAATGTAAATTTTGAAACCAGCATTCTGTTCTATCAGCTAATATATTCACAGAGTTGCCCTATATTCATCATTTGCATGTATATACATTATCTATATGTGTGTACATGTATAGCATGTCATTTTCAAGGAATGAAACCACATGATTTAATTTAGTTTAATCATTGCAATAAACTCCTATCATTGATATTGTCATCCCTGTTTTGAAAATGGAAAAAGAAATTTTATAACTTGCTCTCAGATAGAAAATGGTAGAATTACCATCTGAACCTAGATCTCTGAAATTGATTTAAAGATGGTCACAAAATCTTCTCTATTTCTTCCATTGAAGGGTGCAGTCTAATTACCCTTCCTTGGATTTGGGTAAGACTTAGTGACTTACTGATGAATAGTATGCAGTGGAAGTTATGTTCTGGAAATTCTGAATCTGGGTCATAAAAAGGCTTTAGAGCTTCTGCTTGGGCCTGTGGACAAATAAGCTCTTGGGATATCCCCTCTTGGAAGTCAGCTACCATACTTTGACGAAGCCCAGCTGGCCCCACAGAGAGGCTCATAGGAAGGTTGAGGTCCCCAGCTGGTAGTCCTGGCTGAGCCCCCCATAAAAGCTAGAAACAAATGGACAGTAACATCATGGATTCATCGTCAACAGCTAGTTCAGTTGAGCCTTCAGATGATTGTAGCCTAGCTGATATCTGACTGTGATCACATGAGAGATGCTAAATATAAAAACAATTTTTCTTTATCTTTGTTCTCTGTAATTTCTTGGGGCTGCTCCAAAAATGCAGCCTGGCTCTTGGCACAGAGTATGAGAAAACATTATGAACTATGGAAAAATATAGCTAAATTGGCATCAGTCACCTCCATGCTACCAGTTTTGCCAGAAGAAAGGTACTTTGTTGTGTGTGCGTGTGTGTGTGTGCGTGTGTGTGTATGTGTGTGTGTGTGTGTATGCGCGTGCGTTATATTATTATAATCAGCAGCACAGTCATTAAGTCAGCAAGTGTGTTCTCTGTTACAATTACCTAAGGCAGAGGTGAAGAATCATCAGCTCACTGGATATGCCTGTCTTGGACTGAATATATCTAGTGAGCTGATCTCAAATCCAATCCTAGGGATTAATATTATCTTGCTTATTGTTGTTTGACATATTAAATATTAATAATTTCTCATACCTAATGGCTAGATCATTAAGAATAGAGCACCTGAAGGGTAAGGGCTAAGTTAGAGAACTCAGAACAATGCTTAAACAGCTTATTTGAAATGACAGAAAATAAAGAGTAAACACTGTCTGAAGCCACAGCCCAAATGAAGGGCAGAGTATGGTGAAAGCAGTTTGCCAGCCTAAGAAATGCTCACTCATCTCCCTCTTGTCCAACTTCTTTATAATTTCCTTTGTGTGTTTCCTTTTCCTTCTGGTGCATGTGTCTCCCTAACCCATTTTCATACCCTGTCTCATCCTTGGTCTCTTAACTTTTTCCCAGTGTTTTTTGTCCTTTCCATTTTTCTTTCTTCCTTTTTTTTTTTTTTTGCCAATTTTTCTTTTCTTTTATCAAAAATGAAAGTCCAAAACAACATTCTAAGGCCCCACATTTTGGACAGAGCAGCTGTAGTCTCCACCACTCTCACTGTGCATTTCTTTCTTCCCATGACAGACACCATGGCCCAGAGAAGCTCAGGGGCCCCGGGGATTCAGAGCTGGGGGAATGGACCTCCCCCACCCCCTAAAAACCCACATTGATAACCTGCTGGAATCCCACACAACTTGAGGGCTTCTCTTGTTAAAAGCTCCCTTCCCTCAGAGGCTATTTTAGGGAAGACATTAAGTGCTTTCTTTATGACTAAGCTGCCCAGGAAAATGGCTTGAGGCCACACGCCACCTGTCCACTCACCCAGTGCCCAGCGAGCAACACTGCAACTAGGGGCTGCTCAGCTCCCAGGGGTCCTGCCCTCCCTTCTCTTCAGGGTGGGGTTGAGACAGGGAACTGGCAGGTACTGCATAGGTACTGCTTTGGACACAGGTATTGCCTAGGGCATTGCTTTGGGAATTGCTGCAGCATTCCTTGAGTCATGAAAATCTCAAAACAAAGTTTCAAATTGCCCTAATCAAAACAGGAAGGAGGCAGGGCAAGTTCCAACTGGTTAGAACCGAGATGGTGGAGGAACACCGACCCTTCATGAATATTCCTCCGCTTGTTTAGCCTGTTGTTTAAATAGAAAGGCAACAGGAACCAAGGAAACCTGTTCTCTTCTGCAGCGAGGGCCAGCCTCTACTGTCTGTGAAGTAGACTTTCTATAGTTTCTGAATAAATCTTGCTTTCACTTTATACTGTCAGCTCGCTCCTGAATTCTTGCTTGCATGAAGCTAAGGACCCACTTGGCCCTCAAGTGGCTCCCAGCATTGGGATGACTTTCCCGTGTCAGGGTTACCTGGAGGACAACAGTACAAGAGGCTTCCAGCCCAGCCACAGGAAACCCACCCCGAACACCCCACAGAGACCCGTGGGGTAGGTGGGCCACAGGTCTGGAATCAGGCAAATCTAGGTTGGAATAGTGGCTCCGTGAGGAAATCTCTTCGCCTTCTCTGGGCCACAGTTTCTTCATCCATACCCACCTCTGAAGGCTATTATGCAAGAGAATGTGTTAAGCACCTAACACAAGGCCCAGGGTACTGGTATTACTCTAAATGGTGGCATCCTAGTGAGTCCATCATCCCAGAGGTTTCCATGTAGGCCGGTTGCTGGGGATGGGACCGCGTGCCAGGTGTGCTCCAGGCCCCAACCTGCTGCAGCATCACATGGCTGCACGACCTGAGGCTCCCCCAGGTCCTCGGCCAGAGCTGACCAGGAGACCCCTCTTGCCAAACAACTTACATCTCTGGGCCTCAGTTTCCTTATCTTTCAAAGCAAAGGTAAACAGTTCACAAAATGATTATCAAGGGCTGCAACTGCCCTAGTAATCTCTCAAGGGCAGGGAGGCCTTGTGTGCTGGGGGGTGGGTGTGAGCAAAGGTATCAAAACAGGCACAGGAGGGGAGGCGCCATGGCAGAGGGGCATCTCTAGTGAACAGGCTGTTACCCTTTCCTCAGGTTGGGTGCGATCATAGGCCACAGGATGCTAGAGCCAGAAGCACCAAAGGCCACAGCATCAACACCTACTTTCCGGAGGGTAACACCAAGGCACAGTCCAACTAGGTAACATGCTGGGGGGACAGACACTGAGTTTGCAGCAGAGTCTGGCCTGAAACCCAGGTCTCTAGACAGGTTTAGGGAATATCCTACAAGTTTTAGGAAATGCAGTGCTTAGTTCTGGTTTAAACTTGCTCACTGACTTTGTCGGAGAACCAAATCTAGTTTATGACTCATAAACTAATCTATTATGATAATCTGGTCTATGATCCAGAAATACCAGGGTTGCAAATTCCTGCAATTCAACTTCATGATCTAGCACTAGTGCTGCAGGAGGGGCTCAGAGGCCTGTGGGGGCCGGGTAACACCACCCTGCAGGGCGTGGTGAGAAAAGAGGACTTGGGTGTCATGTCAACTTCTGTGGCAGCAGCTACCCTCCTGGGGGTCTATAGGGATAGGGCACTTGAGGCCCACCAGCCTGTGTGGCCTCAGCCTCAGGGTGAAGGACACCCAGGTGGCAGCAGGGGCCTCAAGGGAGGCTCAGCTGGCATCATTGATGGGGGTCTGGGTGCCACTCAGCAATCTCTCCTGCTCTTCCTCCTCTGCCAGGGGCCGGCCCGGGGACAGGCAGGCCAGCAGCAGGCGGTGCAGCCCGTTGTAGAGGGCGGTACCCATCAGAAGGGTGAGGAAGCCGAGGATCGCAACGTGTGGAAGGCCTCCCAGCCCAGCGCCAGGCTCAGTGCCCAGATGACGACAGTGCGCAAGCTGTCTGGCACCATGTGGGTGGTGGCGCTCAGCTCCTTGGTGACACTGATGCTCGCAAAGTTGAAGAAGGCGATGCTGCTGATGTTGCCCAGCAGCGCCAGGGCGATGAGCGGCTGCCGGCCCACCTGGCAGAAGGCCTGGAGGGCATCCTCCAGCATCCTGTGAGGGTTGCCGCAGAAGGAGCCAGCGGGCATGTAGTACATGGGCACCAGCAGCGAGGAGAGGATCAGCAGGCCAAAGAGGCCCTCAGTGCCGACTGCCCGTGGTGGGTGCACGTTGTGTTTGTAGACAAACCTCCTCTAGTACCATCTGGATGGAGACGATAATCTATCTGGGTCTTGACCATCCACAGGTCTCCTGCGATCATCACGCATGCTCAGGAGGTCGGCCAGGCCCACAGCAACCAGCCCCGCGATGGTGGCCAGGATGCCCGGCCACTGGCTCAGCACCAGCCTCCGGCCCAGGAAGGCCACCCAGAACAGGCCTGTGAATATTTGCCCCCGCAGCATCTGGAAGCTGGAGGCACTGGTCATGTTCAGAGCCACATACACGAGGCTGGTCCCCGTCATGTCACAGAGGGCTGGTGGCAGGAAGAGAAGTGGGTTGAAGGGCTGCTGGGGGTCCGCGCTGGAGCCTGACCGCCCTGCAGCTCTGCACCGGAGGAGGGAAACGGTGGCCAGGTGGGAGAACTCTCCCGGGAGCATGCGCACAGCCTGGAGGAAGGGATGCTGGAAGCTGTGTTCCTTGCCCGCTCCGCGGCCCTGGGCCCTGACGTTGTCCGCCCGCTTTGCCGAGAGCGTGTTGATGGAGCCGGTAACGAGCATGAGCCCGGACAGGAACAGCTGGTACTTGGTCCAGGCCGTGCGGCCGGCACGGGGGCTCGCTCCAGCAGGCTGTCCTTTCCACTTCTCATCTAACCCCGTGGCGATACACAAGCAGCTGCAGTATTTTTTACATGTTTACGGTATTTACTGCGTGACTATTTTTCTAGTTCTTAATTATCTCAAAAAGAAATATAAAATCACCTAACTAAATTACATTACTATTTACTTCTGTCTGATAATTCTGATACTTTATTTTTGCTTCAGGCCTGCTATTGACATAATGTTTTAGATTAAATACCATATCCTCTTTAGAAAGAGAACAAACTTCATTAATTGTTATTAATTGGAGAATACTTGTTTTGAATTAGTGAAAAGCCTCAATTAAATACATGTGTATTTTTTTCATGAAGTTTTGAATGTTTTTGTCATAAGAAGAGAAAATTGCAGGCCAATGCTATGTCACTTAGTAAGGTCTTTAGAGACCTAATTTATAGAAATGATAAAGCGTATTAGGGTATGAGATAAAGTATAAAAAGCAAAAATTTACTCACTAGAAACTTCCCCCAAATATTTCTCAAGAGAATTACATTCAAAATGAAAGAACCATGCTTTCCAGCATAGACTTAATGTGCTAGGAAATTGGGAGCAAAGCCAGGGAGCATTGAGCTTCTGGGTCCTCCAGCTGTCCTAGAGTGACCCCATATGGCTTTCAGGTGTGAACAGAACACAAGAAGTTTCTTGCAGCAGGAGGTGAGGCTGGCAGAGTGAAAGGTCGATACCTCCATGTCATGTGGGAAAACGAAAGACAAATCAGTGAAAGAAACCACTACTTACAAAGACTAAAGCCTGTACAGGAACCCAAGGCAGATACAAATATGGGAAGATAATAGGAAGGCCTAATGCTCATGATGTGAGCTAAATACCATGTTTTACAGACCAGCAACCCATCTGCAATGACCCATCTGCCCTAAGGGTGGAAGGCCTCAAGATAATCCTTAAAACAGACTCTTTCCTCTCAGTATTAAAAAGGCTGTTTTTAATGTGAATCCTGTCTTGCATTTGAGGTTTTTTTTTAATAATATAGAAATGGATTTTTCAGCCAAACCCCACTAATTTATACCACAAATTCGGATAATTTCTGAGTGTGGGTTTATCTTTTTACTATGAACAAAGACATTTCAATGAATGGTCATCACAAAAACAAAATTAGAAGGATAATTAAATCACCAAATGAAAAAACTGGCCTCCTTTATATTCAAAGAATTGCCATGAGCAAACAAAACAATCTCGATCTTATATCCCCTGTACATGCTCAGTAAGTATTGGTTAAATTAAATTTGCCAAAATTTATAATCCATGTGAGCTGCACACCGAAATGGAAAAAAACCCCATGGGTGCATTATTTCACATGGAGCATGAAACCAACCCAATTATACCCTGAACGAAGCTCTCTGAATATTCAGGAAGTTTGTTTTCTTTTTCTGACAGCATCATTTATGATACATACAAGAGAACTGTTCCCTATCCCACGATTTAGAATGTACTTCAGGGAAGTTGTCATTAGGAAGTCAAACAAATCAGCAAGTGGTTATAATGAAGAAATCATGAACAATAATAAATAATCTGCAAACTCAAAATATTTAAAACTACATTTGTTATGCCCTCCCCATCTCCTCTTCCAAATTTGGTCCTTGCACTAAGCCCACCATTCTAACCGGCCAGAGAGCTGCAAGTCTCCTAATGAGCTTCTTGATTTGTACACAGTTAATCATGAAACTCCTTTGTTCCTTAGTTTTATCCATCTATGTCGATTTCCATGATTTAGATCCTTATTCTCCTATATCTGGATGCTCCAGACAGATTCCTTTAGTCCAGGCTCATCTCAGTAAATCAAATCTCCCTCCTGCTTGGAATCCTATACACAAGTGAGGCCAGTCACCATCTTTTTCTGTAAATACTTCATGTCGCTTCCTTATGCTGCAACTTACATCATTTAGTTTCCAGAAAAACTCAACCTTTTCCATCTCCATTTACCTCTCCATCAAAGACAAACTCAAGTCCCACCTGCCTTCCTGATCCCTCTAACTCTTACATCTTCTTTGGCTTCCCTTTTCCACAAAATTTAGGTCTTTACTGTAGTCCAACTCAGAGGGCTCTATATTGCCTGGTGCAGACTACTTTGTTTCTTAAAGTGAACTTAAGTTTCTTGAAAGCCTTTCCCAATCACACCTTCCACCTCCAATTTAGTTTAGGCCCCCAAATTGTATGTCCCCACTGCAACCCATGCTTCGCCAGACTTGCAATTGCTTGTCTGTTGCCTTGCTGGGCCATGAACTTCTTTGTGACAGCAGTCTCACCCATCCACACTGTGCACCATTGTGTCCCAAGGGCCATTGTGTCCCTCAGTGCCTGGCACACACAGTTGCCTGCGAAACATCTTTTTGACTTATTATTAATCTGAAGGGAAGGATCATGTTTTCAGTTTTTTTTTTGTATTCTCCCAAACAGTTGTTAATGTACAAATTTAAAAATTATAAAACCTTATCTTCTATTAATAACATGGGAATGTTATTAATGACAGTTGGGTTTATTCTTCATGGAAATGGGGTGGGGGTGATGTTCAAGCTCACTTTAAGAAGGAAATTGTAAACATTAATTAAAAAAAAAATCTCAGCAAACCACAATGGAAAACAAGCCAACAAACCCTAAGGGGCCTTGACTCATTGGAGGTATGGCCTGAGCCTGCCCAAGCCTGGAAGGGCGAAGGCAGATATTGATGACTCCTCCCTCCTGTATGTTCCAGGAAGGAACATGTTCTCCTGATCCTTAGCTGGGCACACAGTCTTAGGGGAAGGGTGGGGGCAGCCTGTGACCACTGCAATGAGAACTTATAAATTTGTCCAGCATCCATGACTTTAAAGTCCCCGTGACCCCTTCTGGGCCTGAAATCCATTACTCAAAATACTAGCCCAAGGGGCAGCAGCACCTCATTTGTGGCTGGAATCCTTCAGCCACCCCCAGTCCTGGGGTCAGTTTTTCTTCTTGGCATTCACCCTAATAAAGCAGCCTGGGTGCAAGATGAGTCAACATCCCAGATCTGCTTCCTCGTGCAAAACCTGAGTTTCTGTGTCTCTTTAATTAAAATGATTTATAGTTCTTTATTCCTTTTATAGTCTCTTTGTTAACCCAAATCTCTGGAAACTCACTCTACAGTCCCTGGTGTAGAACTGTCTGATGCAAACCGTGTGTGTGTGTAGGGGTAGGAAAGAGGAGAGGAGCCAAATCCTTGAGAGCCTTCTACATGCCTGTCTTTTTGTTTATTCTCCTCAGGCTTTCTAAACTCATGAGCAGCTCTTAACATGAAAGTCATGCATAGACTGGAAGATTCTTGGATATCTGTGTATACAACTACCTAAAATTGTGTGGTTAGGCTGTCTACGTCTTCCATTGGATTCTCAAAGGAAACAATGACCCCAAAAGACTAGGAACTTCTGCTCTGTAGGTTTGTATGCTATCTTCAGGCCCCATCCCTTGCTAACATTCTTTTCTCATCTTTTCTTGATGACCAAAGTATTCAGTCTTAGCAACAAAACCTGTGCTTTGGTACCTGCTGTGAAATTGGGTTATTCATTGGTTCAGCAGTTAAAAGAGTGCCTACTATGTGCTAGGCATTATTCTTGATACTGGAGGTATAGGACAAAATGGATACAAGACACTTTATTTACCAAATTTTTACTCTGTGCAAAGCACTTTGCTAAGTGATTATCTCCTTTAGTTCTCCAAACAAACCTATGAAATAAGTACTATTATTATTTTAACTTTATAAATGAGAAAACTGAGGCAGTAACTAACTCTGGGTTCTCACAGTTCTTAAGTAATGGCCCCAGGAGCTGGAGGCTTCTCTTCAAGTTACCTCTTCAAATTATTTAAGGGATACAATGTAAGTCTGAAATCAACCAAGCCTGAGAACCCCAGTCCATGAGAATGATCAAATACTTACTAGCAAGATCTTTTTCTACAAAGACATCACGCTTCTTCTTTATGTGGCATCTTAGATCACTTTGTTCCCAGGTGAGCTGTGGGATTTGGGAACAGAAAGCCTCATTTAAGAGCCTCAGCGTCCTGTAGAGAAATTGTGAACATGTCAGTTTGGCCACTTTTCCTCTCTGTCCTTACAATCATAAATGACCTGATCACTTATCAACTCTTTTTCGTTTTTCCACCTCTTCACATAAGATTTGTCTTTACTTACAGGAGGATAATAAGTCCTCTTAGCATAACAACTGATTAAATCAGCAACAGTATTTTTAGTCAAGCTTCATTAAAGACTCAACACAAAGCCAGACTGTATTAGTCATAGTATCGCAAACTCCGTTTTCATTCATTTTAATTAAATATATTTACGATTGTCTATGCTCACCCAGAAATGATCTCTTTTGAAGCTTAGTCATCAAGCCACTTGCTTGAATGTCCATGTGTTCAAATAAGCTTTAACCCTTACTTACTATATATAACTGCTTATAATGAAGTTTCTTCTTTCTCCTTCTGTTCCTCCTTCCTCTCTTCCTCCTCCCTCTCTTCCTGCTCCCTCTCCTTTTTGTCACAGATCTGCCATTTGTATGTTTCTTCCTGTTGCTTTCAGAGATTCAAAATTTTGTATAGCTATTGATTGATTTCTTTAGATCCATAAAAAATATTTAAAAATAAGCACCATTTTCTTTGACAGCTTTTTACCAAAAGTCATCTAGAAGTCTTGTGATTTGAAAATTAGACAAGGAGTTAGGATCTAGAACTGGGATATCCCATATGGTAGCCACTAGCCTCACTGGGCTATAAAATACTTGAAATGTGGAGAGTACCACATGTGGCACATGATAGTATTTCAGATATATTCAATTACATTAAAATTAATTTATCCATTTATTTCTTGCCCTTTTTAATATGGCTACCAAAAATACACAATTATGTATGTGGTTTACATTATATTTTTGTTGAACAGTGCTGATCTACACAGATCAATTTCTTATCTATCACCATGCATTGCAGAGCAAGAGACTGCCAACCTGATAAGCATGCTGAAGGCTTGATTTTTTGCCCAGTGTTGCCCCTATTAAAATGGATACATCTTTTAGTATTGAGCTCCTGAGACAGAACCAGTGATAGAGACCCAATTCCAGACTGTTGAAAGGAATTTCTAATCACTTATGGACTATGACCACATCACAAATCCATACTGGAAATCATATTGTCCACAGAGCTAATGTCCCTTCAATGCCCTGTTCATGAACACGTATCAGTAAAATACCAATCCACAAACCAAAACTCATGTACAGTTTGCTTGTGTTCTAGAAAATTGAGTCTTTGATCATGTCTAGGATTTTTCTTACTCATAGACAACTGTAGATGAGCTTGTACACATCAGGTTAGAATAGATCTAATATTCTAATAATAGGTACATTATGCATATACCACACATATGTGTACATGCATACACACACCACACATTAACCAGAAAAATTAGGTATTCCTCATTAATCAATAGACATTTGTTGGTTTCCTATTGTATGGCCAGCACAGCCCTCGGGATGTGGCCTTGTAAGATGCCCTTTGCACTGAAGGAGCTTCTAAGTGGCTTGGAGTCTATGTTTCATTTACATCAATGCCCAAATGAAAGGCACCTTCCTGACCCTTCCCCATCCCTCACCTCTATGCTGACCTGGCTCCTCGTGTGCCCCAGCTTAGAGAAAGAAGGACAAATGGCCATTGGACAAGCCAAAGAAACTTTAGAAATTATAGGCTTGGGTCCAACAATGGCATCACAGGTAGCGTAAAACTCATCTTGGACTAACATCCCAGGAGTCATTATAGGCCAATGTTCAAGAGCACAGGCTCTTTGGGTCTGAACCCTGGTTCCACTTTTTACTAGTTGGGTGATCTTAGCATGTTATTTTCCTAATCTCAAGCTTAGTTTCCTTCTTGTAAAATGAGGATAATTATAATTCTTATCTTTTACAGTTACTGTTAGGATGAAATGATATAGTGCCTATTAATTCCTTAGTTTAGCATAGTTGGCTTTAAGAAAACAACAGAAATTCCACTGTATCACTGTTCTGTCCAGACTTGGCTTCTCTAGGAGGTCCTCATCACCAAGTAATCATCTTAAATTTCACATTGCAGGGGCTGCCTTTTGAAAAGTTTTATTTTACCTGTGAAGTATGGGGTTCTTTACTGTCTATCTTCATTCTCCCTCTCCTGTAAAAATAAGTATAGATTATATCAATGAATTTATGGTTAGGTAATTCTCTTAAGAACACTGTTAATGAAAAACTAATGGCTTATTACTTTATTGATTTGAACAATTGATTTGAATAATATAAAGAATTCCCTCTGAAAACACAATTGCAGTGTATCTGTTACATTCTTAAAAAACAAGCACCAGATATTCCACGGCTCTGTGTGACTGTATGTGCATAGGCATCACACAGTGAATAAACACACTAGAGTACCCATCAGTATTGTACAATGCTGTGGCTTTGTTCTGCGTTCAGGTATAGATACACAGATAGATAGAGATAGAGATAGAGGTATCTTATAGAGAAAATGTCTCACTCTGTCACCCAGGCTGGAGTGCAGTGATGTGATCACAGCTCACTCACTGCAGCCTCAAACTTCCAGGATCAAGTGAGCCTTTCACCTCAGTCTCCTGAGTAGCTGGGATTACAGGCACACACCACCATGCCAGGCTAATTAAAAAAATTTTTTTGTAGAGATGGGGTTAGGTCTTGCTCTGTTACCCAGGCTGGTCTCAAATTCCTGGCCTCAAGCAATTCTCCTGCCTCAGTCTCCCAAAGTGCTGGGATTACATGTGTGAGCCACCATACTCAGCTAGAGTTCAGGTTTATTTTTTATTATGACAAAGATATTAAGGAGTTTAAGATATCTAGTTTTAAGATATCATCCAGTTTCTTCTTGTCTCTTTTAAATGATAGGAAAAATTATCAGGATGTCCTTGTAGTAAAGTGAAACAGGAAAAAAGGTACCAGTAATTAGTCCTTTTTTAAAACAAGAATTTACCAGATTAACTTGCTCTAAAGCTACATTAGGATTAATTTAAGCCAATGGTTGCCATAAGAGAACTTGACTAGTCAATATAAATATACTGTATACTATAAATAATTTGGTACACACAAACTCACATGTACACACTTAACACAAACAGTATTTATCTAATACTAAGTTTCTACGGTCTACGTGCTTGGCTGGATTCTTTGTTACCTATCTTTTTCCACATCAGAAGTGATCCCAACTAAAACGTTTAAAACAAAATTATATGCTATGTCATGTTTTCCCAGTTGGATACTTTGCAGCTAGTATATTCTTTCTCTTCTAAGTGTAGTAGTCAGAAATATGACTGTAGAATCATTCTAAATTTAGTTGGGCAGTCATTTCTCTAACAGCTGTTTTTATATGATCTTTCTGCTAACCAGTGGGATCTCATTAGACTGTTGTCACTAAAAGCCATATGGTTGTGTTGGGCTGTTTTCAAATGAACCAGTAATATCTAAACCTCAAATTGGGTTCCCTTCCAACAACATTATTTCCAAAGAGGGTTTATGATTGTTTTGACAGTTACTATAACCAATAGGGAATTGCTCACAGCTCTTTAGAGTCACCCCACCCTGCAGGCTTCCCCTGTTTGGGGGTAGAGTTAGGAGACATCGCCATTTCCCGGGGCATCTGGGTGCAGAATATTTTGAAGGAGGAGAGTGAAACGTGAGGAGGCAAATCCTTGACATTTGAAAAATGCAGCTTCATTTGGCAAGGTGACATTTCTCTGCTGCTCCTTTCCATCATTGTTTCTCTGTAATGTTGAAAATGTCAGGAAGGGGCCAAGGACCCAGATCATACAGTGAGTGTGCAAGGTCCCACAGAAAGATGGGGCTGCCATGGTGTCAGCAGCAGAGAGATGATTTTTGCCATTTCCCGGTGCTGATTTCAAATGTCTGTGTTACACGGTATCCAGCAGAAGACTGTGGCATAGCAGCCTCCAAGTGGACTATCAAACGGAGCCAGGAATTAGTATGCTCCTCCTGCTGCAGCACTGCAGTCTGCTTCTCTCTGAGAGCCTGTTGACCAGTCTGTGCCACCAGATATGCTCCACGTGGCCAGGTTATGTCCCGTCTTTCACCCCAGAATGTACAATGTCCCTCTTTCGTTTGGGGGGCTTGAAACCTTACTGGCTCTGTTTGGTGAGCAGCAGGCTGTCACACAGCTCACGGAGACGGAACAGAGCAACAGCAGAGGGTACCATGTGGAGTAACTGCCAAGTCACAGAATCAGCCAGATGTGACCCGATCCTCTTGCCAGCCAGTGTCACGCTACCCAAAGAGCACAAAAACCCAAGCGTACGAACCCTGAACCCGTGCTGTGAAGATTCCAACAGCCATCATTTGAGGGAAAGGGGAGAAGAGAGCCAGATATTAAAGGAATGATAAAAGGTATATCCACAGCAGATACCTGCGCATGTGCAGAGAAATCAGAAAACAATTAAATAGAAATACATGCTGAATATGCAAAAATGACAAATTACCCACAATAACAGAACTAAACCAACAGACTCCTCAATTATTTAAGGCCCCAGGTCCAATCTTTCTTTTCTGCTTGGTTCCAGGATGAGCCACTTACCTGGGTAGCTTCTAGGATTCAGAGGTTAAACCTTTCACTCTTAACTCCCTTTGTCTGGATTGATTTCAGTCCTTTTCTACATCTTTCATTTTTGTTCTTTGATAACGTTTTTCAGGACACCAACCTAGTTCATCTACCTGGACTCCACATGCGGCTTGTTATTTCTCTGTAGAATTGACACCCTACGGGGCCCAGAGTCTAATCTCAGCTTCACCTCTGAGCCCAGGGCACCCTCGTGCCTCCTCTGTCTACTGGACTCGGATATGGCTGTCTTGCCTCTACGCTTCACTGTTGTTCATTCTTCCCTGCTTTCCTGCCCTGACCCACTGGTGCACCTCACTGAAGTCGGATTCACCTGGGTCACTTTCCTTGACAATCTTATGTCATTTCCACTGACCTAATGGAAGTTCCTAGAGGCATACCCTTGAAACAGGATGAAAGTGTCAGTGGTTTATTTGGGAGATATTATCAGGAAAAACCAATGGGAGAAGACAGCAACGGGAAGTGTTAGAGGAAGCCAAAAAAGATGAACCATTAATAAAATTCCCACTCTGGGCGACTGGAGCTGGATTTTACCAAGGAACTCTGGGAGACAGTAGAGAACATACACTAAAGTGTCATCCCACCCACAGGAGCTGGGATATTTACCCATCGACTCCTCTCTGACATTGTTTGAGGGATTTTCCAAAGGGTGATTATTCTCCAGTGCTTCTGGTTTGCCTCACATGTACGTTGAACGGACTCTGGTGAGCAAAGGAAATCTTCAAGCTGCTGGCAGTTGAAAGTTGATTTTCTACCTGCAAATGGTAAGTACTAAGGGGAATAGTAAGTACCTTCCAGTCCCCAATCACGGAACACACCCGTCATCTGCTTCTTTCCCTCAGAATGGATCAAATCTCACATTCTAGCCTTACAAGCCTCTGTTTCCAGCTCTGACTTTGATGTGAACTCCAGTTGCATACTCATACTTCCCAAGCTCATATTCCTGATTTTTTACTAAGTGCTAAAGATTCTAAGATGAATGAGTTGTGGTTCCTCCTTTAAGAAGCAAACTGTTTAGAGGTTAAAATGATCTCCTTCCCACATCTACCCATCGATAGAATCCCACTTCCCAGTTTCCTTTGTGTATACTGTCCCCATGGCCCTAAGACACTCAGGTTCATTACTATGACTTCAATATCTGCTTGTTAACACCATCTTCTTCCAGTAATCTTCCTTTTCAATGTGCCAATAATCACTTTCTTTCTTTCTTGATGTTTCTACCTTGGTTTGTTTCTTTCTATTCCCACTGCTGCCATCCAAGCAGGCTCTCATTATGTCATTATGTTAGTGTTCAGTGTCAGCTTTTTTATTTAGAGACAGGGTCTCACTCTGCCACCCAAACTGGAGTACAATGGCATGATCACAGTTCACGGCAACCTCAAACTCCTGGGCTCAAACTATGCTCCTGCCTCAGCCTCCCAAACAGCTGGAACTATAGGCATGCAGCACCAAGCCTAGCTAATTGTTTTAAAAAAATTTTGTAGAGACGGTGTCTTGCTCTATTGCCCAGGTTGGTCTTGAACTCCTGGACTCAAGGGATCCTTCTGCCTCTCAGCCTCCCAAGTTGCTGGAATTACAGGCATGAGCCATTGTGCCTAGCAGCTTTTTTTTTTTTTTTTAATAGCCCCAGTTAACAACCCTACGTCTCCATCTTTTAAACGCCTACCTCAAAATAAAATTTATCCCCCACACCATGATTACGTGATGAATCTTTCTAAAACGTCATTTTCTGCTGAAATGCCTTTGAGTTCCTTAGTGTTTTATGAAGACTCAAGACCTTCTCCAATTTTTCCCAACTCTGCCTCTACTATCTTCTGTACAAGCCAAATAATCTACTCCATTCTCCTGAACAAAGCATGTTCATTCAGTTTTCATATTCACCACTCATACCACTTTCCCAACTTGTATGACCTTCTTCTCTTCTCTGCACCAAATCCTACCCAGACTTTAGGGTGCAGCTCAGATCCCATCTTCCCTGGAAGCTTCTGACCACTCTGATTCATGCTAATCCTTCTTAACAGACTCTGTTATTGCCTCTACTGACCATTTGACATTTTTTCTTTCTCTGCAATTTGTGACATTATTTGAATATAATTTATTATATCTATTTTAGTAATCATAATAGCTCTGAACAAATTCATGCCAAGATTCTATAAAATGTTGTCTTTTTAAATTTCATAACAATACTATTAGGTAACTATTATTTTTCCCTATTTTAAGATGAAGAAACTGAGCATAAGAAAGTATAGGAACTAGTTAGTTCAAGAAAAAACAGGTAGAACTTTTCAGAATTAGAATTTGAAACCAGATCTCCATAACTCCTAGCAGCTATAGTATCTTCCCCCCAAAATTATAAATTCATTCAGAACAAGAAGCAATCTTATTTCTTCTTTACAGGTAATGCTTTATAGGTAGTAGGAGTTTAATCAAGTTATTTATATAGATTTTGGGAGAATTTTCTTTAATGACTTTGAAAAGCATTGCAAGGGACTTAGCTACAGTTTGTTTTATTTAGTCTACATAGTTCAAGAAAAAGCTAATGACTAAAAGAATTGGCTCTGCCCATGTTTGGTGCATCTTCTTAGTCTTTTAATTTTGTGAAATCATGAACAGTGTGTGATTGCTCATCAGGACACTTCTGCGCCTACCACAAAAGTTGTTTTTTGAATGAAGAAATATTTCAGCGTCAATATGCCCATATGACTTATCTCGAACAAAAATTTTTAGAATATGGGTCATGCCATGTCATAAAGCTATGACATAGTCTTAAAGGAATTATAAAAACTCATAGAACTGAACAACTTAGAGCAGAGAAACAGGATGTCCTCTTTGCATTCAGCATTTGGCTTGGACTGGGCTGATGCGTTAGCAGAAGACATCCATGGTTACTTACTCCCAGCTTATAAAATTCTTTGTGAGCAGAAATAACTCATTCTGCCTTACTTTGAATGAAATAATCTAACATTCATTTCTTATTCCCTGGTGACAGCCATGTCAAATAACCTTCTTCCTGTTTCTTTTCCTTCAAACATCAGTACCTGAACCGATGATACAAATAGACTGATCACTGACAATTTGTACCTGTTTAGGTCAGCGCTTCTTAAACCGGTGCCCACAGGTGGTCTCCAAAGGTCCTGTGAACTCTTTAACGTTGTCTGCAAGTTATTGGATTCACATGCATTGTTTTCTGAGGAGAAGCCTTTATGTCTTCAAAAGACTCCCAAAAAGGTTCATGACTCCAAAACAGGTTAAGCATTATTGCTCAATGTAAACTAGTAAGTTACAGTCTTGCTTATTAATTACTTATTAATCAAAGCTCTAATCTGTAAATACTTTTCATATGTCTCACATTCCTGGAACAGGGCTAGGTCTCATGAGAGATGCCAAAACTTGCAAATACATTTCTTGTCAGATTGATTAGCAAGATGATCTCCTTTGGTTTAGCCTTGTTTTGAGTTAGCTGGCAATTAAATGTTTGCTCTGTAAGGCAGAAACTTGATACTCTTGTCCAGAAGTAATGAAGTCCAAGGTCTCCTCACCACCTTCCCTAATCCACAAAAGTTGAGAAATCACCCCCTTCCAGGAGTGTGAACATGTTGCCAAACCACAGTGCTGATTTCCTACAGATGGCTGTGCTTCACTATCTGGTCTCATCAAGTCACCTGTGGATCAAGAGCATCCAAGAACAGGAGGCCTGAGCGGGCTTAGAAAGAAAGTCAATGGCCAGTATGTAGAGGGAATGGAACCTATAGATTTAGCCCACCACCGCTACGTGCTAGCCCAGACATGAAGAGAACTGTGTTTTCAGTCCCCGTGTAGGGTTGCTAGATTTCTGTGGGGATTTCTCAAGCAGAGTTATCCACTTGGTCTTTGGTAAAATTACTTTATTTTTTATTATACCTGAAGAACATAATTCCTTTTTTTCTTTATTGCAGAATTACATTTTCATCATCACTCAGTAGCAGTGCATTTGTTTGAGTGTTATAACTACACTACAGTAAGGAGACATTGCAGGTATTACCACCTATAGGCCAGAAATGTATTTCTTTTCTTTTTCTATGATAAGGATAGGACTAGAAAAAAAGATTTTTATCACAATTTCAACAACCTCCCATTTCCAAATTTACCACCTACTATCCAAACCTTAATTTTTATTCTTCTCTTCCTCTTTTTTTCTCCTTTCTTTAAAATGCCTAAACAAAAATTCTCAACTATAAAATAATATAGAAGATTTTAACTTTATTATTATCATCCTTAGGAATATTATTATTTTGTAACTTGATTAAAGCATATGGATTTTTTATGTAAACATTTCCATGTTAAAAAATAATAAAAATAAAAGAACTGACTTGTCACAGATAATCTATTATCATGAAATGTCTCATTTCAGTATGTTGTAGCAGAAAAAATAGGCAGAATAAATAATTTGAGTAAGTAAGGAGGTATTTTGTTTGCATTCCCAATAACACAAAAGGAGACCAGCAAGGAAGTCTGGCCTTGGTTTGCGCTCAGACAGCTCTTTCATTTGAAAAACATGTCAAATTGAGAAAAACTTAAGAATTTTGTGGCCTGTCTCAGAAAATATTTAAGATCTCAAATCAGTTCACGTTGCACCCTTTGGTGGATTAGAGACTAGATACACATACTAATTAATGTCTGCTTGTTGATTTCCAAAAATGTCTATAGATGTTTCTAAAACTATTATTGTTG
Source organism: Varecia variegata (assembly GCA_028533085.1). Taxonomy (NCBI): domain Eukaryota; kingdom Metazoa; phylum Chordata; class Mammalia; order Primates; family Lemuridae; genus Varecia; species Varecia variegata. The sequence goes on along the minus strand of CM052439.1, from coordinate 155,617,723 downwards.
CTGATAAAAAAATAAAAGTCCAAAATTTCCTTGTTACTGAAAAAAAAGTCAAAATCTTTTCGAATATTTACCAAGTTAAAGAAACTGATTATTAAAAATAACCCATTTTCTGTTTCTTTAACCTAATCTCTCTAGGTGAATTTTTGCCCACATACCAATTAAGCCTCTCAGTCTCCCATGGAGTAAAAATCCCAGGAAGGAAGATTCATGGGTGTTTGATCAAAGCTGACTGGCTATGACTCTTAGCTGGGAGCAGAGTGGTATAACAGAAAGACATGGGCTTTGAAGCTATAAGCCTTGACCTGATTCCCAGTGTCACCATCTAGTAGTTATGTAAGCTTGGAGAAGTTACTCATCCTCTCCCACCCTCAATTTTTCAATGGAAAAATTTGAATGATAAAATGAACCTCTCTGGATTTTTTTAATGGTTAAAAATAATACACGTAAATAGTTTACAGTGTGAAATTGTGTTACGGGCTGAATTGCATCCCCCTAGAATTCATATGTTGAAGGCCTAACCCTCAGTGACTCAGAATGTGACTATATTTGGAGATAGGGCCTTTAAAGATGTCATGAAGGTAAAATGAAGTCATATGGGTGGCCCTGATACACTCTGACTGGTGTCCCTATTAGAAGAGATTAGGACACAGACATGTGTGTGCAGAGGAAAGAACATATGAGGACACGACCAGAAAGAGGTCACCCACAGGCCAAGGAGAGAGACCTCAGAAGAAACCAATCTTGCCGACACCTTGATCTAGGACTTTTGGCCTCCAGAACTGTGAGAAAATAAATTTCTGTTGCTTAAACCACCCAGTCTGTGACATTTTGTTATGACAGCCCTAGAAAACGAATAGAGGCTCATAACAGACCCTTGATGGATGAGAGTTATTGTTAGTTTTTCCATGGAGACACCCAGATAGAAGTGTCTAAGCCGGGTAAAAAGGGCTGGCTTGTAGTTGATGATGAGTAACCATCCACTGAATGAATTAAAGAGCATAGCAAAGTATGAGTCCTTGAAATATCCTCAGCCAGCATGCCACGGTACTAGAAATTCCCAGCTCACTTAAGTTAAAGCACTGAAGGGTTCTTTTTACATGCACATTAAGTTATTATCCTCCATTAATGTCTTTAGACAAATAATTTAGAAGATTATAGCTAATCTTAGAGACCGGGATCTTGAGAACATTATATCTAGAGTAAGTAAGTTTTCAAAGGGGGTAGGGAGAAGGAAAGCAGTAAGAAATAGGGCACTGAGGGTGAAGAAACTTCCCCACAGAGTCGCCAAAAACACACCAAAGAGATGTGCCCGTGTGTGGTCAGTGAGTCGGAGAAGGGCACTAACAAACAGGACGGTGTTGATAAAGTGCCGTTGAAGACAAATTGTCTCAAACTGCAGATTTCCTTCCAGCCTATAGATGAGATGTGCTTATTTGTAGGAGCTGCTCTCTGTGTGTGTTCTCTCACACACTTCCCCCGCAGAATCAGAACGGTCATGCAGGACTATGAATTTATACTCATGTTCAGACGCTGAAGTCAAATGATATCTCAGCTTGGCTACCGTTCAGGTGCTCAGGAAGAGAAGACAGATGAGTTTATAGAAGGTTGAGAAGAGAATTGAAGAAGGGCATGAAGGAATAAAACGAAAATCTAAAGGCATATGGAGTCTGCCCACAAGATAATGGAAACAAAGGAAATCTTAAATTCAGAAAAAAGCATAGACTCAGAAAACTCAAAATATGTTTTAAAAGCCTGTTATCACTATTATCCATTTCTTCCCAATGTTTAAGTCAAATCCCTGTCAGTGCAACTCACCTCAGTGAGGACCAGTTAATGGCTCTCTTCCTTCATGAACTTTAATCATCCTGTGACTTAGAGGCAGCTAAAAGTAAAGGAACAGAAGAAAAATAGAATGGGAAAAAATTAAAGCAAGCGAACCAAATAAATCCTACTGAAAACAGACAACTTTTACTTGACTGTAAGTCAACACTGATGCCAAACCAGTTAGTCAGTTTTGTTGGGTTGTCAAAAAATAGTCAAATCTGAAATTTTAAACTGGAAGAAAACTTATAAACCTCACCTTCCTCATTTACAAAATGATGAGGTTGGAGTAGATGACCCTAATATCCATTTCATCTATAGTGTATCTGTTATTTTATAACACTTTCTTTAAATTTTTCTACTTATTGGGTATTAGCAAAGATTGCAATGGCCTATTGAGGATAAAATGAAATGATATGAAGCTTGTAATTATCGAAAGGACTCTATGCTAAATCAGATAAATTTCCAAATATTAAGTCCAGTGTTCTCCATTTGGCTTTTATTTTTCATAAAACCAGCCCAAAATTTAGGTCTGAAGTCATTTCTTGGACTATGACTTCTTTTAAATTGAGTGCACCAAATCTGAGTTTCATTTAAAATTTTCTCTTTGTTGCCCATTTTATGACAGTTCCAACATTCACCAACAACACCTTCTTCATCTGGAACAAACCATGGAACCAAAGAGGTCATGAGGCAAACATTGATCCACCTGACAGAAAAACTTTCCAATCCAGTAAAAATATCTGAGATGCTGCTTTATGAACTGGCGATAAAAAGAAAAAACTCAGCAATAGCACATACATGATTGTAAAATATCTGTAACGAAATATATCTTGCTTTAAAAATGAACAACAAAACAAAAACATGCTTTAGATCTCAACAAAACACATGGACCCCCTACAGCACTATAGTCAATGGAGAATAAACCTTCAGTTCCTAGGTTTTGTTGGAAATGAAAATAGGACAGTTGGTGGCTTTAGATTAATGCTTAAGATGATTCCATGGCACTGAAGACGAATTACCATTTCAATCAAACTTAGTTTGCAAGTTTCTTGAGTAGAAGAGCCTTCCCCTCTGTATTTTCAGTGGCATTTAACATAATACACAATAGGCACTTTATATGCATTATATTGAATACATGAATGAAAGAGCTACTCTTGTGAATTTGAACAGGTCAGAAGCATCAGGAATGTATTTACCTAGAGCTGATTTATAAAGAATAATTTTCCCTGGGGAGTTCTTATCTTATACTGTCCGCAATGGAAACACCAGTAGAACAAAATGAATTAAAAATGGACTTGACAAAAAGGTTTAAATGCATTTCAAATAGAATTAAAAGATTAATATTTTGAGCTTTTTTGATATGAAATATGCTGTGAAGTGTGAAACAGTTCAAGTAAGCAATAAGAGTTAAATAGTGTACAGTGGGGAAACCCATTTGGTTTATTACACATTTGCATATGGGATTAAACAACCATGTATAATATATCTGTGAATGGCTAGTAAAGCTTCACTGAAAGGGGAATTACTTATGTCCTCTTTATGAATGGGTTGCTCAGCCTTGGCTCTTCAATTCACGCTTTTGAGCTTAAGAAGGTTGAGCAAGCAGCTCTCACGGCTATAGTTTATTAGCCCAGTTTTAGGAAGTATTCAGGGAAGTCATAAGGCATCGCAGACCAGGTGTAGATTGAATTACGATTTATGTCTTGCTACTGCAACCTTAGTGTGACATATTAATTTGAAAGATGATACTCTTCTTTATTATCATCCTTCATGAGAGGAAAAATACTCAACACAACAGATTAAAATTATTTTCCAGGTCCCCTGAGGTTTCCAATCCATGTCATTGAAAGGAAATCTACGTATTTTACTTCTCTACTAAATGTTTAATTATCACAACAATCACAACATGCACACTATATGCTCTGCTTTTGTAACAGTGCTCATGGGTAATTGAAATCAACAATCTACTTTAAGAAAACCATGCTATTTAATCCATGAAACTAGAATAAAGATTTACTTGTTTGAATAATCCAAGTATGACATTTAAATCAGGTACATTATGCACATTTTCCCCTCCCTACTGAGGGGCACGTGCAGGAAGAACAGACAGATCTTGTTGCTCCCTGATAAGGTCAGAGAAGCTTAGCTAGAATGTAGTGATGCTTAAAGCTCATTGGTTTTGCCTATGGAGTGCAAAGCTGTTACCATGACTACAAAGCTGCAGTTGCTACGGCATCCACTGGCTCATTCAATGTCAAGGCTTTCAGGTGGCCCGGCACAAAAGCTATTACTTTATGTGGTTTTCAAGAAGTCTTTGAATAGTAGTACATAGCTAAAATAATTCCAGGTAAACAAAGTTTCCTATACTTTTCCATGTAGACAGAAGGCTATCTATCCTTCAATGTGTAAGTAAATGATTGGAAACAAATCTATTTCTCCTAATTAGATCATCAGAGAAATATTAAAGGGAGAAAAGTATGTACAACCAGTATTAAGTACTGCTTTACTCTCCATTTACTTAATGTAAATTTAAACGTAATGGAGAATTGTTAAATGACCTCACAAAAATCTGTAAAGCATTTAAATTGATAAGCCAAAACAGCCAACTCACTTATAAGAAATAGCAGTGTTATAAAGCTGGAAAACACAGAGTCACAGAATGTACCGGAAGAGGCAACTCATCCACACTTTTGCCTCTAAAATAGCCAGTATCAATTAATTATGGGTCTATGCCAGGATTAAATCCAACCTTTTGGGTGTTAAGGTCATGTAGTAATATTCATGAATACTATTTTCCGTGTGTGTGTGTGTGTGTGTGTGTGTGTGTGTATGAGAGAGAGAGACAGAGAGAGAGAGAGAGAGAGAAAGGTATAGATACCTTAGATACCTTCTTGGGATATTAACTTTCAGGTCAGTTGCATTGTTTTGCTACATTGGCCCTTTATCTAATGCTCTCCCCTTCCTTGAGGGTTGTGGAGCAAGCCCACACCAAGATTCTGGATGTAGTGCTGCTTCCAAGTGATATTGCACTTGTGCTTCAGTTTGTGGAGAGGGAGTGTTAGGGTGAGGTGAAAGAGAGAGACTACTAGCTAAAACTCCGTCTTTACTATTTGTCAGATACTGTGCTAAGCACTTAACACCTGTTACTTCATTTAGTACTTAAACCCTTATCATGAGGTAGGTAATCTTATTTTCATATTACAGATAAGGAACTAGACAAGTTAAGTACAAGGTCGTAAAGTAAGTGCTTGGTCTGAGATTGAAATCTATGCATGTGTAGTACCAAGCCTGTTCCTTCCTCTGCTGTTGTGCTATATCAGGAATGTTGTCTGAACCATGGATATTTACCTCTATTAAATGGGGCTTGAAAAATGAATGATGGAAGAGTTTACAGCATCACAGTGAAACACTTGGAAGGGCCTTTAAAGATCTTCTAATCCAACCCTGGATGCCCAAATCATCTATAACCTCTACATAAACCCCAGTTATAATGTCAACCAGGCAGAACTCCCCTGCTAACCAGGAACTCACTATCTCCTATGGCAAACACTAGTGTTAGAAATGTATTCATTTCATTGAGCCTGTTTCCCAGTTGGTGGTGGGATCTGATAGACAGCCAGACTTTGTCCTAGTTGGCTAAACCTGGGCAAGGCTGAGCCTGTTGTATTCAGTGTATAGTACATAGGCCTGGGCATGGCTGGGGCAAATAGAGAGGAGGCTCTTGGGAGTAACACTGTCCAGAACTATGAGGGGTCTAAGATTTTATCCTACTTGCAAGCAAATATTAATAAGTTAGCTGGCCACAGCTTCTTAGATGCTGGCAGAAAACATGAGACTCCTGGTTCAGAGATAAAAGATAGTTTATTATTCACTGCAATAGCAGCAGCCACAGTATGAGCATTTGTGCTGGTTCCCACAGAGCAATGTGAAAAGGGTCAGGTGATACCTGCACATGCTTGTATTATAGGAGAGAAACTTCAAGCTTAGAGAATCCAGTGTTTTATAATGGGCAGTAAAGTTTATCTGAACTTACTCCTAGAGGGAGATCTAGGACTCCCTATAGGGGGTCTGGAACATAGTCTTGGACTTGGACTTGGAAGATAGTCTGGATCAAAGCCAGCTGGTATCTTTTCTTGCAAGACATGCAGAAATAAGAAAAATCCATACGGAATTGTCTTTCAAAAAATGCTTCCTTTACTCTAAATAACATAGTTATAATATGACCCAGGAACATGAGCTTTTTGTTTTTTGGGGGTTGGCTATACCATATTGTTTCTTCATGATGAATCACTACTGACCAAATCCTCTTATTTTCTAGCATAACTGCTACAGCTATACCATATCACCTCAAACTTTACTTGTGTAATTATATTTTTTAAAATTAAAATGCAGGCCTTTACATTCATTTCTAATAACCTTTTTCAGAAGAGTGGAGGAACCAGCGTCCTAGTCCAAGCTGAACTACGGTGATAAACTCCTAACTGGGTTCTTCCCATCCGAGTTACCTCTCTTGAATTCAGTCTCTAAACCAGCAGTGAGGGTTATGTTTTAACTATGCAGAATTTATCATGTCCTTATTTTTGACTTCCATTTTCTATAAAATAAAACCATTTTATAATTTCCGTTTGTTTTTGGTTTAAAACTTAAGTTTTATAACAGGGCTGATAGGGTCCTGTCTACATTCCATCCTCACCTTAAAACACTCTTGTTCTTCTTTCTACTCCTGCCATAAAATTACTGGGGGGAGGTCATTAAACATGCCATGCCTTAGAGCCTTCACACGTGGAGTTCTCTGTGCCTGGAATACCCTTTCCTCATTACTACCCTTTAGCTGAACTCATTTCTATTCTAACTTGCAGATTTCAGCCTCAAAGTTATTTCTTCATGGAAACCTTTCCTGACACTCATACCAAATTTCTTCCTTATGTTATATACAATGCTCTGCCCTTTTCCATAGAACACAAAACATTTGTAAATAATGTCAGTCTTTCCTTTTAAACTCCACAAGGGCAAGGCTGTTATGACTCCATCACCCAATGCAATGCCCGTGACAATGCTCAACAAATATGTGCTAACTGACTTAAAATAAAGTGTGAAGCTTATTTGGGAAGGGACAAATTTTCCAGTTTGCCTCAAGTGTAAGTTCATGGAATGAAATAGTGGGAGATTAAGTTTAGGGTTATAATTTCTAGAATCTTCCCAGAAAGACTGAGGCATTTATATATGATTCAGTAGACAAGGGGTAGCCAGTGTAGGATTCTGAGGTAGGGTGTGACAAGGTCAACCAGGAGTGTACTCACATGGCTTTCGCCTTGGAGCCAAGGACAGCGCAGCCAGGCACACTGTGTTTGTCTGTCTTGTCTCCATTACAACATCAGCTCTCCAGAGTCACGGCTATTGGTGCTTCCAAACACAGGCTTGTTCTTACGTTTGGGATCCAGAATTTCTCCATAATGTGATTGACAAATTCAAACAATGTTACCTGACAACACAGAGTTGTAAAATCTTTAGTTCTCCTGATGCCATCATGATTTTACTGCCAACTTGGTCTGGAACAAGAAAGACTAACTGAAAAATAACTCTAGGAAATGCCCTAAAAAGTACCTAGCCTCCTTTGGGCACAGCTCAGATTTTGTACAGGGCACAAAAACAGAGCGAAACCAATAGCAGCATTATTTCCCTTGTTTTCTACTTTAAAAAAAAA
>CM052439.1:155557304-155609695 GCA_028533085.1 Varecia variegata | reverse complement strand
TGAGAACTTTTTCTATCTCCTACCTATTTTTTCTATTGAGTTCTTTTCCTTATGAGAAATATAGTGTATGTACTAAGGCAATTTACTCTTCATATTGTGAGTTTCAACTATTTTTCTCAGTTTATAATTTTTTTTGACTTTTTTTTTAAATGAAGGGTTTTTTCTAAAAAAGACTTCTATGCAGTCAAACTTACCTACCTTTTCTTATGGGTTACAGGCTTTGAATCATAGGAAGGCTATGTTTACTTCAAGTTTACAAGGGAATTTTCTCATTTTTTTCTTTGGTATATGATGGTTTGGTTTTTTATAATTTAATCTCTGATCCATTTAGCATTTATTCTTGTAAATGGTGAGGTATAGGTCTAACTTAGTTATTTTTTACAATTGGCTACCTAGTTATCTCAGCACCATTTATTAAATCATCCAACTTCCCTCACTGGTTTGAAATGTCATGATAATCATGTACTAAATTTCTGGATGTGTTTGGGTCCTTTTCTAAAGTTACTTTCTGTTCCATTGGTCTGGTTATCTCTTTGTGTGCTATCATATTGTTTTGCTTATTGAAACTTTATGATGTATTTTAATATCTGGTAAGGCTATTCCTATCATTACAATTTTGTTTTTCCAGAATTTTCATGGTTTTTATTTTTTATATGAATATTGAAAACAGCTAGATATATAAAAAGATCAATAGTATATTTATCAGGATTCTACTACATTTATACATTAACATAGGGAGAATTGAAATTTTTATGATATTGAATCATTTTATTTTTAATTTATCAAATTTTAAGTGTTAATTTGTGGCTTTTGGTAACCTTTTAAAGTTTTCTTTATATATGTCTTACACATGAATTGTTAAGTTCATTTCTAAAAATTTTACCTTGATTCTATTAGGATTATAGAAACAGGATATGGTTATAATTATGTATGTGAATATTCCTAGGTATTATTCATATTACATACAGTAGCCCAAAATAAGACACAACCAAAATATCCACCACAGTGGGATGAAGAAATAAACTGTGATAGAGTCACATAATTGAATGGTATACGGCACTGAAAATGAATGGACAACAGCTGCATATTACAACATGAATAAGTAAATCTCACAAACATAATATAGTCCGAAAGAAGCTTTATGATTCCAATTATATAGGTTCAATAACAGTCAATATTAAATTTTTGCATTTAGGGATTACTTTAAAATAGTAGAAGCAAAGAAGGGATTATCACATAATTCAGAATATTGGTTATATTTAAGCAACAGCAAGAAAGTTGTAATTAGAAATGGATGTGCAGAGGGCTTCTGGGATACTGGCAATGTTCCATTACTGACCAGGGTGATGGGTCAATGAGTGTTTGTTTTTTAAAATAATTTGTTGTTTTATGAATTTTGTATGTGTGAATAGAGTGGTTTACTCACAGGTACTTATAGTTATAATAGAAATATTTAGCCTTTTCTATTTTTCTTTGTTTGGGTTATTTTTTCTTTGTTTGCATTTATTTCTTTTTATTTTGTGTGGCAATATGGATGGAAAATAATTAAAATTAATATTTTATTTTCTTATAGTTGCCTTTAATTTTGCCAAATATATGGTTAAACCAAACCTGTATTTCTATAATTTTTAATAGGCTGTTACTTTTCATTTTTCTCCTCTGTAAAGCAATAAGGAATTTGGCAAGAATTTACCTTACTCTGTCTTCTCAATGCTTCTCCATGTCCTAGTATTACTCATTTAATATGGAGCTATGAGTCAGCTCATACTTTGCATTTCTTTAAACCATAAAATCTTTATTTCGGAAGTGGTCCTGGCTGCTTGCATTCACACCCACTAAGCTGCCTTCCTTTTCTCTTACATTCTTCTATGTGTTTTCCAACATCCCTAATAAAAATACTTGCACTCAAATCCTTGCTTTGGGGTCTACTTCCGGGGAAATGCAAATCTGAACACAGATTTAGAAAAAATTATTTGTACTTAACTACGTATATTTAATTTCTTTCAATATTCACTGGTAGACTTTAAATAAAACAATTGTTTAAAAACAATTTCCACATTCTTGATGCCTTGATTTTGGTTAATTTCTTAGTGAGACAGATTACATTTCCAAAAGTGCTCCCCCACACCCACTTCCCAAAAGAATATATGAATAGCTAACTTTTTTTATTACTTGAGGATGTTTGAATAAATTGCTCTTGCTTTGTCAGACAACAATTTAACTAGAGATTGAGGCCACTGCATTTTTCCATAAATGTCCAAAAATCATATTCTAGAATAATCTTCCATCTTTTAGGTTGACAATCATCTAAAGTCAAGATGCTTTCTGTTCTTTTGTAGGCAACCTGTTTATTTTATTTTATTGTACTTGGATAGGTGTAGGACTTTTTTCTTTACCCTTAAGATAAAATATTTCCAATGTGCATCTAAGTCTCGTTCTATTTCCATTCATTTTTTAAATGGAACTGTGTGTGGTCTTTCTTTTTCTTTTTTAATATTAAAAATGTTTTTTACATGGACAGTGAAGTTCATGGTAATTTCTACTCTGCTAACTCTCTCTTTCCCCCTTGATTCCACAATTCTTTTTGGAGAAACGGTTAATTTATATTTATTTTAATGAGAATCTGAAAGGTCTTTCAGGACAGACTGATCTGCCACAGAGCTGGGTTCATGGTGTGTGGCCACGCAGTTTCACGGGTCCCTGTGCTCAGAAGGACCCGGCATAGAGTTCAGGGCTCTGGTGTCACCCTCTAGAAATTCCTAATTTTGTCTTTGAATTTGTGTTTTAGAAGTGAAGTCCAAAGGGATCCTGACGCACGTGCCAGCAGCCTGTCGCCTCAGGCCACCAGTGGTCCTGTCCCTTGCTGCCTCCCCACCCTCTGCTCGGGGCTGCCCACTCCCACGGCCCCACCCAGCCACAGTGGTCGCCCCCCGACCCCCAAGTCCCCCTCCCCCGCGAGCGCCCCGGAGGGAGGTGGGTTGGACCCATATGCTTTGCCCAGTTTCTTCAAACAGGGCCCTGGGAGCCTGTGAGGGTCCGCAATCGCCCTTCGAGTATCCCGATGCCTGAGAGGACGAAGCCTTCACAGCAAAGAAAAAATACATGCAAGTGGAGAGAGAGGGGCGGCAGAAGAAAGGAAAATACATTTTGTCCTTTTTTTTTTTTTTTAAACAAAGACCACCCTCCACCCCTTCCCCGCACACACATTTTCATTTTGCACTGGGTCCCACAAATTATCCCACTGGCTGTGTCTGGCCATCACATAAATTAGAACCCCGATCCTAATCGACTGCGGCAGAAAGTCCTCCCTGGACCAAACGCACTGACCGGGCCCTGCTTTGCCTCCCTCTGTACTGCGTCGTCTTCCCCACTTGACCAGTTTGCTTCTCCCTAACACCTGGCTCTCTTGTTCCTCCGGGAGATTGTGTGAATTGGATACTTTTCTTCCTTTTCTGTTCTTCCCTCCATCCTCTTTCCCGTGTCTATGCACAGAAGGTGCTCTCTCTTAATGAAAGAATCAAAGAGGAAAGGAATAAATAATGAAGGGATAAATGACAGAAGCAGGCAGGGTTATCCGTCACTGGGATTGTCTTTTGCATGTTATTGATTGTTTCTCAGTGTTTATGGTAGATTTTTTCAATAAGGCCAGGAGACATTTATTTAGGATCCCTTCAAAAGCTCGGGAGGCTGAGGCAGGAGAATCGCTGAAGCTCAGGAGTTGGAGGCTGCAGTGAGCTGTGATGACACCACTGCACTCCAGCCCTTGCAGCAGAGCAGGAACTTGTCTTAAAAAAAAAAAAAAGAGTGTCTTGGATCGAAATTAACTTTCCACACAGTGGACTCTGTATGCAAAAAATGGATACATCTTAATAGATTTTGATTAAAGCTCTTTCCTTTCCCCAGCACCATATTCTGGTAGGACAGTGCTCTCAGGCTTTCTGGTAAGCATTTTAAACCAATAGCCTCCGAGTCACTTTTGTTGCTTTGAATTGGTGGCCATCCATAGTCTTTAAGTACACAAAGTAGTCTGTATTCCCAAATCAAAAGTATTTATCTTTGCCTGGACAAAAGATTCCATTTCTGTAGTGCCTCTAGAATTTTTTAAAGTTCCGCTTTAAAGACATCCATCCGTATTTTATAGGTGCATGGCCTTACTGCATACTGATAGTTGGGAAATAGCCAGTTAATCTTCCAATGTGAACTTGGGCATGCAAATTCAAAGACTGGTAGGTAAACTTTCTAGCTCTGTTTTCAATTTTATTCCCAGATAATGTGAATTTCTCTGTGTTTAAATGATCTAAAACTTATTTTCCGATTATAAATTAAAAAGCAACTTGGTTCATTTTTCTGAATGGATGTACCCATGACTCAACTTTCACCTAATATCACTTTTATCTGCAGCTTCAAATGGGTCAGCTGTTTGAAATTAAGCCCCTCTCACTCCTCACATAATTGCTGAAGCAACATAACACGTTATTATTAGAGATGCTACTCTATGTGTTTTATCTACGGAAGAGGATAGAGAAATGACCAGGGAAATGTTCCAAGTACCTACATTTATTCTGACTGAATTTCATAGAGTTGTTATTTCTTATTTCAATCTTTTTCTCCACCGGAATTTTACAGTGCCACAGAACTGCCAGATACTCAGCATAGTGGCTGTCACAGGAGAGGACCTCTTTGTGGTTAGAAGGACCTTGGTAAGTGACTTAAAATGCACTTATGTTTATTAAGAATTCCTCTAGTGTTTTAAAATATTTAAAAACAAATTATTTGGTAATATCATCAGTGATTCATACTTCAGTTAATATAACAAAAGCAGAAGCCCAAAGATGGGGAAATACACCCATCAGCCAAGGAGCCTGAATTAGCCCACAACGCATGGTCCTCGGTTGCAAAATATTAGTTGCAAAATTATTCCTCTAGAAAGAATTCCAAGAAACTGCTGAATAAAAACATGGTTTGATATTCTTATATTCATCTTCATTTCTAAATGTTCTTATGTTTTGTTTAACTATATTTTTAAAGTCACAACCTCTTTTAAACCTGGTATTGACTTCTAAGCCTTATTCATCCTTCATCCTTGTTTGCCTAATGACTAGCAAAATGCTTGGCATGTCACATGCATTTGTATAACATAACATGGTTTACAAGTATTTTCAGAGAATCTAGCTCTATTCTCCCAAGGCCATATCAATAGCCATATCAATATTAGGCTGTTGTCATTTTACAGACGAGGAAACAACCAACATCAGAGCAGCTAATTATTTGTCCAAGGCCACACAAGTAAGTAAAAGGAGGAACTGAGACTTGATCAATCCAAGTCTTCCAATTTCTAGCCTGGAGCTTTTTCATTGCCTCCCAGTAGAAAAATTTTGTACTATGTGCTCCATGGGATGGGGGTGGCTCAAGATCTTGGATGGGATCATTAATCACTCTCTTTGTATTGGTGAACGAATTACTCATGAGAAGTAATTCCACATGGTATGTGTGTCCATACTCTAAGAGCCATTTTTTATGTCTTCTTTTCCTTCACCCTCTATCTTAGTCCGTTTTGTGCTGCATAACAGAATACCATAGGTGGAGTAATTTATAATATTTTTTGCTGTGTCATCCCATGGCAGGTTAAAGGGTGAGAGAAAGAGAGAGAGAGAGTGTGCACATATGCGTGCATACCTGCACGCGTGCACACAAAAGGGCACAAACTCCTCATTTTATAAAGGAACCCATTCCTGTTATAATAACATTAATTCATGCATGAAAGTGTTGGCCCCCTGACCTAAACACCTCCCATTATGCCTCACTCCCAACACTGCTGCATTGGGGATCAAATTTCTAACACAGTTGTTATAGAAAGAGTTTATTATTTTACTATCATTGCTATATTAATTATTATTATATTATGGGTAATATATCATATTAAGGATCCTTAAAGGATGATTTGTAGATAAATATTTTGAGGCTGGGGTTAATAAAATAAAAAAGGGGGATCACTTGGTAATGTGAAGTTTGGAACCAATGGCCCTGCATGACATGGTCTCAGGAAATATCCACCCTCCACTCCCACTCCACTAACTGACTAATGGTCAGCCTTCCACACACAAAAGGTTTTATTTTTAGCTGAAAGACTTTGGTTTTTGTTAAAATACAAGTAATCTTTTTGGAGACACGGGATAATATGAGAAAACAATGAAGAATAATCAGCACTTGGGAAGGGAAGATAGTTAGATGATGGTGGGAGGAAGGAGCAAAACACTTGAAGCCCATCATTGGGTCAAGAGGGCAGGACAAGAGGGGAAGAGGAAAATGCAGAAGAGGGTGGGGCAGGTGGTGGTGACATGGAGGCACTGAAGGCTTGTTCTAGGATGTCTCTGCAATGTTACTCACAGAGATATTTTTTTACAATCCTGTGCTTTTTTTTTACAATCCTGTGTCCTGGGGGACACATTCAAACAATAGCACCCTCCATACCCAATTAATTCTAATTTCTAAATATCTTTAACAATGATATCCTTCTTTCCATGATAATTGGGCTATCCTAATCTAGCCCTTCTTCCTGTTTCCTTAGGATAATGTCAGTAGTCTCCTTACTTTAGTGTCTCGTCTACCTTACCCTTCATTCAGTGCATTTTGATAAATATGAAGTACCTCTTATGTGTCAAACACAACATTAGGTAGCAGAGAATCACAGGTAAATGAGCAACTTCTCTGACCCTTTACAAGAATTTCACTGCCTAGCAGGGAAAACAAACAACATAAACATATTATTGTAACGCAACTTTGTAAGTGCAATGACAGAAATGCATATACCACAGGAATGCAGAGGGTATCTTAAAATTGCTACCAAGGTTTTCTTCCCCACTGGCTAACTGAATGGTTGCTGACCCTTTAGTATGGCACGTACTCTGCAGTCCATGACAGTTTACAAACTGCCCCCACTCCCTATTGTATTATGTCTGTCCACTTCACACATATGTGTACCTGCTGGACATCCATAGGCATTTGTTTGCAACCCGGGTTGTAGGCAAGTGGTTACCATGGAGGGATTTTTAAGATCAAATCTGCTTTGAGAAGAAAACCTTGGTAGCATTTTTAAGATATCCTCTGCATTCCTGTGGTATATGTATTTCTGTCATTGCACTTACAACATTGAGTTAAAATAATTGTGAAATCAGCTGGGCCCAAATTGGCAGTTCCTTGATTAGGACTTAAGACCTAGAGATAATGCTTTATGGCTTTTAGCCCTGTGCTATGAACTCTTGCTTCCACTCTCTGATTTATCCTTTATTTTCCCATGAGAAGTAGCATGTTTTAGCACCTGAGTGCATTTTTCAGCCTCCATCCTGATTGTACAAATTTGGAGATTCACTGTTCATTTTGTAGTGTCTGTGTCCCTTACTTTCCCAGCTTGGGGCTTTTCTGTGAATATAATTATTTTAAATACTTAGTGAGTCTCCTGTGAAATGCATTAGGATTCACTCCATTAAATAAAAGCCACACCAACAAATATCTCTGAGAAAAGTCCTTCTCTAGCTTTGGCTTCTGCTAGGACAAAACCCTTAAGTTTTGTAGATTTATTGTTTTGAAACCACCCTTACAAATTAATAAAATGAGGTGCAAGGCAAGAACTATGGTAAGGGCTTAGCTAAAAGTAAGGCACAGGTCTAGCTAAAAAAATAATGACAATAATTAGCCACTATCCCCCTGTTTGCTTCTCTATAATTGCCACTCTGGAGCCACATAGCTGGTGGTCATAAAGATTCTCAGCTTTCTCCATAGATAGTATCACCTTTTTGAAACCTAGGGGTAGTTTCTGAGATCTCTTCCAGGTTCTGCATTCCAGTGGAAGGGCTGACTCACCCAGACTAGTGGCCCATACCGAGGAACTGACTCAACTGGTCTTGTGACCCCCCCACCCAAGAACCTGGTCAGCAGAGAAGACAATTTCTATAACCCTATGGTTCTGCCCAAACACAGCCAATTAGCAGGCTCAATTGCCTACCCCAAACTGTCTTTAAAAACCCTGTTTCCCAAATTCTCAGGGAAGTGGATTTGAGAAATTTCTCCTGTCTCCTTGCTTAACGCTATGAGGAATAAACTCTTTTTCTGCCATAAACTCTTCGGTCTCAGCATATTGGCTTTCAATTGGGCAGTGGGCAAATGAACCTGGTTGGGTGGCAACAGTTTGATAAGGAGGGTCTGTGAATCACACCCTAAAAATATTTATAAAGCCTTTCCTATGATTGAACAAGTATTCAGAGGCACCAACTTTGATCTTGCTGAGGTTTTATCGAAAGATTGTATAGTTATACCCTCTTCTTTAGAAGTTATGATGTCTTTTATAATCTTGTCTAAAAATTAACCTACTATACCTCCTGCTGTATCTAAGTAGTCACACAGACCTCATATGTTACAAAGTAGGGCAGATCTATAAAAAGTCATAAATACTAGGAAGTGGGGATCATTGAGAACCATCTTTTCCTTATGACATTGACATGAAATGATCTAAATCATTATCACAATTTCATTATTCATTTTAAGCAATTATTGATTTTATTTTTCAAGCACTGACTTCTTCTGGATATGAAGCACTTGCCATCAAGTTTCCATTTCTGAATTCTTTTTTGCATCATTTAAGCTTCTGGTTTTACAAAAGCATTGGCCTTTCTGGTCCTACAAAAGCACCTTGTTAAAATTATGGACAAAAGTGTTGAAGTGTCATTCTGTTAAAAGTCTCAGAGACACTGTGTGGCATGTGGCTTTTGCTGACAGAATTGTTCAAGTAATGGTACTTAACTATTTGTTTTATACATGCCAGGAATGAGAGAATACTAAATAACAATATTGAATAACATTAGAGAAATGAAGATTTGTTCTATGTTTTAATTCTCTATAAAACATGTATGTGTCTCTGGGTGTATAGGAGGGAAGAGAATCAAAATTAACTGGATTAATTTTTCAAACTCTTCCTTACATAGGAAGCGTTGTCATAGTGGGTCATCACTAACTGTGGGACTATAGTATGTCTTTCAGGAGTGTTGGGATGGACACAAAGGTGAGAACTACTGTATTAAGTCATACCAAGATTGGTGTTTTTAGCTCAGTAGTGCATTGTATAACACTAATTTGATTTTTGTGATGTGTTTAATAGGAAACAAAAAAGTTGTGGAGATCTTACCCTCAAACATACAATCTTTGTGAAGATAAGACAAAGCCACAATTAACACAACCCAGTGCTGCTTTTAGTTATTTCTTTTGCTATTACAGAATGAATCATGGGAATGATCAGCTAGAAGAGCACACCTTCTTCTGTGGTTGCACCAGGGAGGAGAAGGGAGAAGGGGAGGGAGAAGGAGGAGGAGGGGGAGGAGGAACAGGAAAAAGAGAAGAACAAGTGCTGCTGCCGCCATGCCTGCCACCACCAACCTAGTGAATTAGATAAAATAGAAACTTCTGATAGGCTGACATGAAAGAAAGCTGTCATTTAGGATACTAACCCAGGTGTGTACTTGAATTTTTTAGGGATGTGTTGTTGAGTCCTTCTCTGCTTTCTTGTGGGAAGAAATAAACTCTAGCAATGTTTCTGAGCTTCTTTTAGACTTGACTGTGACACCTACTGTCACATGCAATTGGGTTAATCATTTATTATCTTTGGACTTCAGTTTTCTCATCTAGAGATGGAGGTGGCTGGCCTCCATCAGTGATTTTCAATTTGTCAATATTGCATTTTTAGCTTTGTTAAAAATAAAACTCATGAAATGGGATACAGTTAGAATTCTACCACTGGAATTATATCTTGTGTTAAAGAATGAATGAGATGACATGTGGAAGGTTCTTATATGTGGCACATAGGAATTGCTTGATAAATTAAGACCACTAGGCTCTGCTTTATTCTCCCCCAATGCCCACAGCATTGCCCACACACACCCCTTGTCCTCTCACATTCTAAAGCAATGTTTTGAGCTCCTACCTGAAGTTCAGTGAAAAACCCAGTTCCACTCCACAAACTACCTTTGTGGATTGTTGGCAGGAGCAGTAGCTGGCCTTGGCCCTTGGGTCATTTCTCATCTAATTTTATGATCCCACTGGATTCTCAATCTCTGCTCTGTGTGTTTGCCTTGGCAACCGCTATCCTGTGTGTGAGCTTGTGAATTTGCCTCAAAATGGAAACTGCACCACAATGTCCTCTTCACACACACACATAATATGTAAGCACTCCATTCCGTTTTTCCCCTGGGTTTCATTAATACAAAGCAGTTAGATGAAGCTGGTTTTCAACTGAAGGTTTGGGCTAATAGAGGAAAATGGAGGGAAATTACTTCATATAATAGCACAGCATGGGTGATAATTTAAAATGGAATATTAAACAACACTCCTTGAAAACTACAGCCTTTCTTGGCTGCTGGGAATATCTCCTAGGTTCTGATCTCTCCTGAAGTTGTCTTCTTAGAATTTTCTCTCTCCCTCACCACCTTAGCCTTCAACCCTACAATTCCCAAATATTTCTCATGAAAGTGAGTTTCATTTTCTACCCCCTACCCAAACTGAGCTGGAATGTTCTGCCAAATAAGGA
This sequence comes from Varecia variegata, assembly GCA_028533085.1. Taxonomy (NCBI): domain Eukaryota; kingdom Metazoa; phylum Chordata; class Mammalia; order Primates; family Lemuridae; genus Varecia; species Varecia variegata. Next base: position 155,599,122 of record CM052439.1, on the reverse strand, counting down.
CAAAACACAGGGAGAATCTTTGAAGTTATAATTTCTCCTTCTATGTGATCACATTTTTAGGTTGAGCTCCCATCCCTACAGACAGTTGAAGGAAGAGGAAAAAGTAGCAAGGTGTAAAAACAGTATACGCTCTCTCCCTGGTTGGAAAGAGCTACTCCAAGCTTATATTAGCAACTTTCTTTTCTCTTTCTCAATATAAATATCATCATTGTCATTTTCATCGTAACCATCATCTATCCTTCTGACACCCAATATGTAAAACAGATTAACAATGTGCTGCTTCTCTAAAGCAAGAGATGGAGACCTTGCAACCCCTCTTACTGGCTACTCAATCAACTTCATGTGTCCCAGGCTGTTCTGGGAGTATTTCAGCACGACCACAAGGACATTTCTTCTTAAACTAGGTGTAGAAGAAATATTTTTTTTAATTTCCAATTTTTTCAAGGACTGATAATTTTGTAAAAGAAAATAAAAATGAATTACAGGAAAATAAAAAAAAACATGCAATTTCAATCCCCAGGGGGATTTTTTGATAATGAGACACAACAGATAAAATAGCTATCAAATTGTTGTATAGGTTTCTAGATGCATACTCTTCATTTCTGTACTTATCTTGATGCAGATGAGTTAAAAAATGGTTCAGGGGACCAGGTGATTTCTAAGTTTGTGCCCAGCTCTGAAACTCTAACATTCTCCTATAAAATCTTAACACTGCAGGTCCGACATGTATGAACAGTACCACAGTAAGTGTGTGGAACATGCAAGCCCATTCTAAAGGAAATGTAATTATGAAACATCTTTCCAGGCTGCAAAGTCTTTACTGATCCACTCCTTACACTTATCACGGTGGTGTCACACTGATGTATACAGTGGCTCTTTAGCTGCATGCACGCTAGAGGACATATTTTGGTTCTTACTAAAATGATTTCTTTTCTGGAGCATGCTGGGTTTTTTTGTTTAATTTATTCTGGGCCCTGAGGCTAGGATCCTGTGACAATTTAGCATAACTGGATTTGTATTTGTGAAATTCTGTTATTTTTTTATTTTTTATTTCTCAAAAGTTGAATAATTTGGAAAATAATACAAAGTATGAAAAACAGACAGGAAAGCACACAGCTACTTCTAGTCTGTAGTCTCTCCCTCATAAATCAACTATTTCTAAAAACTTAAAACTAGAGAGTGTCCTCAATCTTGAGAGTTCTGGCATTTGAGGGACTGTTTCTTCTTACACGTAAATGTTTGCAACTGTTGGCAGTGGATGGTGGGGTGGGAGGGGTAAGGCAGACAACTAACATTTCTGCTCTTTAGTGGGGATTAAATTCTGCAAGGAGTCTGTAGAGGCTTTTCCTGTGGAACCGTCTCACCTCTGAAACTTGACCTCTGCCTTGTTCTTCCATTTCCACTCCCGAATCTTCCAGTGGGAGAAGAGTTGGAGGGAAGGAAGAGAGAGATCTTGTTCAATAAACACTGACTGAGTAGGAGACTTAACACATTTCAATTCTTTCTCTTTTAAAAGAAAATCACTTCAAATTCAATTTAACTGTCTAGCTTAGGTTTTCTTCCTGAAAGTGGACTTGGGGCAGGTGATTCTTAACTTTTTTATAAACACTTTTTAGAGTTGCAATGATTTTATCCTACACTAGACTTCTTTAGCTTAACTGAGAAATATCTGTTTTTTTTTTTTTTTTTTTTTTTTTTTTTTTAACTTTCCAAGAGATCTCTTGATGAAGCAGATCAGGTTCAAGGAAAATAGCTCACTTTCCCAGGATTTTAGTTCCTACGATTCATCAGGTCTGCAGAAAAACTCAGAAATTTTAATTGTGGGTCAAGACATAGTGAATAGACTTCAATCATTCTTTTACTATTCTTTGCTTCTTCCCAAGTGATCCATGTATTTCTTAAACATGGTGTTTCAAGTTAGAGCACTCTGTGCCTCTGTCAGATTCTGTTCAGTTACCATCTGTTGAGCACTTACTGGGTGCTAGATGTTGTGTTAGGCATTGACACTATAAATTTGTCTAAGGTGCAGTTCCTTTCCTTGAGGATCTCATAATGTTTGTTGATTTGAATAATTCAAGTGCTTATCCATGCCTGCAAAACACACATAAATAATTCTCACCAAAAATCTAATTTTTAGATTTATTGCTATTTTTGGCTATTTTTACTAAAGACCTTAAATACCAGAAGTTAAAATCTTGATATCTCATCTAAGACAACTTTCTTGTCCCTCATAGATTGTGTTAGGCATTCCTCATTGCACACTCATAGCACTCTGCTCTAATATAGCACAGAATATTTGTACATCTTTGTAATTCTCTGGCTTCCTCACTGGACCATGAGCTTCTGAAGGCAGGACGTGTGTCTCAGCAATCACTGGGTCTGCATAACCTAGAAGACATCCTGGCACACAGTAAGGCTTTATCAGTGTTTATTGAATCATTGGATAAATAAAGGAGGTGGGGGGAAGGTCCATTTATTTCATCTTTAAATTGTTCATAGCTAAGCTACTATTAAAAATAGGACATTTATATATAAAGTTTGATACTCACTTAATTCCCAGGAGTTCCATGTTGATTTATTAATATGAAGAATGAAAGAGCTCTTTGAGACCAGCATCTCACCCAACCTTCCTTTAACATGGGTTTCTTGGCCTTAAATATATGACTGCAGCCATGTGGCTGAGACAAAATGGATACAGCATTGATATAAGGCCAGTGAACCCCTCACCCATGCCCCACCTCACCGAGGCAGTTTCCTGTTGTGATTGAGATACAGAATATACAGAATCACACTCTCTGGCTCTGTCATATGTTAGCTGCATGACCTTGGGAAAATTGCAATCATTTCAAGCCATGGTTCTTTCATCTGCAAAATGAGATAACAATAGTTACCTCATAGTGCTGTTGTGAGTAATGTTAAAAAATAAACTTAGGCACATTAGAGTTTTAAAGAGTTTATTTGAGAAGACAGTGATTCATGAATCAGGCAGCACCAGACTACAAGAGGTTCATGGCTCCACAGAGAAGACCCAGGGGAAAGATTTTATGATCTTTGGATTGTAAAAGAACATAGCAACATGCAAGACAAAGAGAACATTTGATTGTTGAAAGTGGACAGTCGCTAGTCAGAGGTTGCTAGCAGTTTCTGAATGGTTAAGCTTGAGTTTCCTTTTGCTAGGCTATGACCATTCACTCTCAGTTGGGTTTCAGTTTGCTTATGTAGGAACCTAAAGCACTAGAGCAATCTCAGCCTAATGGTCTCCCATTAATTTTTTCCTAACATTAGTAGGAAGTTAGTATTTACAAAATGCTTAGAACACAGTCTTACACATAATACGTATTTAATTAATGTTAGCCAGTTGTGAAAGATTTGTTTACATTTCTCTGAAAAAGTGTTTACTTTGCAATTAGTAAATGTCAAAGAGAATACTTTCTGGAATTTGTTCTTCATTTACATATGTGTAATTGTTACTGACTGCAAATCTCTGTACGCCAGTTGTGGATTTTTGAAAGGAAATATAACTGCAAAGTTCTGTATGCTGCTTAGGGTGGCAAAGAGATGGGAGAATGTTTTTCTTTAGTGATCATAGCAATTTCAATCAATATCTGGTGATTGATTACATCTGAGTGACCACATGATTTCATTGAGAATAGAGGTGGCTTGAACCTTCATAAATGGCATTATTGTCAAACGAGTTACCTCTGGTATGCCCTAAAGTTCAGATAATCTAATTTCTGGTGGAGAGAGAGTTGTCATTCTGTGACCTGTATTTCCTTATATTTTTTTAGATGTGACAACACAATTCATTTTAGAGTAAGCTAAGCAGCATGGCCAGAAGTAAATAAGGAATATTAGGTACATTGGATTCTATTTATTTTTAGGATTTCTTTAAAATACTTCAGTGATTATCTGGTAAAAACTGCAACTTCCCCAAATTCTTTGAATTCATGCCATTTAACATATAATTAAGGCCGGGCGCGGTGGCTCATGCCTGTAATCCTAGCTCTCTGGGAGGCCGAGGCTGGCGGATTGTTTGAGCTCAGGAGTTCGAGACCAGCCTGAGCAAGAGCGAGACCCCGTCTCCACTAAAAATAGAAAGAAATTATCTGGCCAACTAAAATATATATAGAAAAAATTAGCCGGGCATGGTGGCACATGCCTGTAGTCCCAGCTACTCGGGAGGCTGAGGCAGTAGGATCGCTTAAGCCCAGGAGTTTGAGGTTGCTGTGAGCTAGGCTGACGCCACGGCACTCATCTAGCCTGGGCAACAAAGCTAGACTCTGTCTCAAAAAAAAAAAACCAAACATATAATTAATTATTTGACAATATTGAGAAATAATATAAGCATCTAGACTCAAAGGCAGGCTAAAAATGGTAGAGGAAAATTTATATTTGCCAAAATACATGTTACAAAATTGAGAATAAACTGCTTGTTTGTCTTCAGCAAGGAAGGGATTTTTTTCACTCTCTATAAAAACTTAAGTTTTCATGATTGCCGTTACTGCATTTGTGAAAAATAATTGCTGGTTGTTTTGTCATGTTTCCTGTTGAGTTCAAATGTCCTCTCATCTAATGTTTTAAGCACAATCAATAAATTACCATAATCATAATATTAAGGATTTTACAATGCCAAATCACTGTAAGGAATATGCTTCATAGTAGAAGATTTCAATTATCATAATTCTGTTGCAACTCTCAAAGTCCTTCCTTCCATTAGCAGCTTTCTTCCAAAAGAAATCTTTGTAGAAGAGAAATACATTTTAGAAAAACACCAACTTCTTGGGAATTCACAACAAATGAAGCTATCATTCATTTGATGTGTGGACACATGTGCTTATATCTAATTTAAATTGGCTGAGTTTTCCCTGGAGCAGGTTTTACTGAAGCACCCCCACACCCCAACCACCACCACTAAGAGCTAAGTCAGAAAGTTTTTGGATGGCTTTCTATGTAACTTCCCATTTTTTGGATTGTTAGATGCTGGGCAGTTTCCTTTTTATTTGCTACAAAAGCCTAGAATTTCATTTTCTTTGAAGTATTATGTGCTGTTTTTTTTCAATTATATTGAAATACTATCCTTCTCCAATCTCTGATATGATTAATGGGATCCAGAGCCTATTCATTTGCTGTTTGTTTTTAGCTCTAAAAATGCACTGTTGCTCTCATTTCTCTTCCTAATATTTCAATGTACCATGAGACTTATTGAAGAAGAAATGCAGTGACTCATATAGCAAGTCAATAACAGCATATAAAAGATTCCCAACTAGACCAGAGCACATACATTTCTGTAAATCAGAGATTTTGGTTGTCTGTCTTGTTTCCTAAAAATTGGAAATAATTTTAACTACCCTATGTGTACTGCTAAACTTGTGAATAGGCATGAGGTTCAACGTTGATATTTTCAAAAGAATTTTTAACATTCTAAATTAAAATCATGATGAGTATTACTTCTAAGACATAATGTCATATTGATAGTCTGTCTAACATAGTACTAAGGTTTAGAAATTTGCACAGAGAACTTCTAGAAAATCTTTCCTTTTTAATAATGGTAGATTACTGTAAACAATGCAATTAGTTTCTGAAATGGGTGCCGTATTAATTTTCTACTGCTGCTGTAACAAATTACCACAAATTTAGTGGCTTAAAAAACGTATCTCTATAGTTCTGTATGTTGGAAGTCTGACACCAGTCTTTCTGGGCTAAAATCAAAGTGCCAGCAGGCTATGTTTCTTTCTAGAGGAGAATCCATTTTCTTCCCTTTTCCAGCTTCTAAAGGTGCCTGTATTCTTTGCTTCATAGTCTCCTTTCCTCATCTTAAAAGCCAACAATATTACATTTCTCCATCTTTAATTTTAAATTAAAATAACTGTGATTTGTATGTGTGTGTTTTCTCAAAGATTATCCTAATCTTTCCCTTTACAATATATATTTCCTTGTGATTATACTCATTATTAGATGGGTATGATTCAAATTATCATAGAATGGATGGTGGTAGCTGATCTTCTTTTCTCCTGACTCCAAATCCCCCCATCATGGCTATCATCATATCCCGTTCATCATCAGTACAGAAGACCTCATCGTTGAGATATAAATGCATTCTGACAACTCTAAGAAATGATCTGGCACTGGATGTGAGAAAACAGAGTACTATAGCCATGACTGATGGTTGAATACTTCATATGTAACCATTACACTAAGTTACTTTTCATAGGTGCATAGATCTTGGTGCTCCATTCTCAGCACTTCCCCAACTCCTGACATCCAAAAATAAATAAAGTTGCCAGGAAGAGGGAGAACTTGCCACTTTGTAAGATCAGCCAGGCTGACCTCTAGGAAATGTCAAATCACGCACCTTACCTTGCCAATATACGTCTCACTCTTTACACAGGACTTTGTTTTTCATTCTCACAACAAATTTATAATGTAGACGTGATCTCTCCCCACTTCCCAGGACCTCAGGGAGCTGAGTAAAGTATCCAAGATCTCACAGCTAAAAAGCTTTAGAGTTCACTGGTTTTCAAGAAAACATTATAAGGCATGCCAAAGGTAAGAAGATACCCAAGTCCGAAGAGACAAAGCAATTACCAAACTCAAATCTGATACAGATGTTAGAATTATAAGTCAAGGAATTTAAATAACTTGACTTATTTATTTATGTTTAGGAATCGAATGGAAAAAGTAGGCAACATGGAAGAACAGTTGGATAATGTAAGCAGAAAGATGGATATTCTAGGAAAGAATCAAAAAGACATTCTAGAAAGCAAAAGCACAGTAATAGAATGACGTATACTTGACATGGCCATGGAAGAATATCGGTAAGTTGAAGACAGGTCAATAGAAACCTCTCAAACTGAAATGTAAAGAAAAAAGTATAAAAAACAAACAAACAAACAAAAATTAAAAAACCCAGAACAGAACATCCAAGAACTGTGGGACAATTTCCAAAGATATAACATGCACATAATTGGAATAACAGAAGGAGTAAAAAAGAGAATAGAGGAGAAAAAATTTTTCAAGAACATTCCAAAATTAATAACAGACCCTAAGCAACAGATCCAGGAAGCTCCGATAATACCGAGCAGGATAAGTACTCTACACATGTACACATACCTGCACACACACATGCATACAAACACACCTAGACATATCATATTCCAACTTCAGAAAGTCAAAGACAAAGAGAAATCTTGAAAGAAGTCAGGGTGAAGGAGTGGATAAAGCACATCATCTATAGAAGAACAATGGTAAGAGTTACAGCAGACTTCTCATCACACACCAAGCTATAACTGCAAACAAGAAGAGAATGAATGAAAAATATAGTTTTAAAAGAAAAAAGTCAACAACTTAGAATTCTATATGTAGCAAAATTATCCTTCAAAAGTGAAGAAGATCACTTCTCAGCCTTTTGGCTAAGATCAAGTGTAGAATCTGTTCTTATCAGCTTAAAAGTGAAGAAGAAATGAAGATTTTCTCAAACAAAAAAAGGTAATTCCTTACCAGCAGTCCTGTCCTAGCTAATGTTAAAAGAAATTCTTCAGGAAGAAAGAAAATGATATAGGTCAGAATCTTGGATCTACATAAGGAAAGGAAGAGCATCAAAGAAGGAATAAATGAAGGTAACATGAAATCTTAATGTTTTCTTATTTTTAACTTAATGGATCTAAAAGATATATGTTTGTTTGAAGCAATAATATTAATAGTAACAATATATTGGCTGATTAAAGCATATGAAGTAGTGAAAAGAATGACAGCAATGGACAGCAAAGGGGAATTAGGAATACTACATAACTGTTAGTTGCCCTACTTGTCGCCAGGTTGGCAGGTCGGCTACCTTTGTTTCCCACATACCCTGATGACACCATGTCATTAGAACCTAAGTTTCCAATGTTTCTGTGTACTGCTCTCGTGAGGTATTTAGTTGGTATCCCTGAAGTAACCCAACCACAATAAAACATTCAGAATGCCCTGAGGTTGGATCAGATTTATTTTCTGTTACCACCTAAAAGATCATTGTGCTATTTTTGCAAAACATCTTCTTGAAATCTGTCTGTCTCTAAGAGCTTTGGCTCTAGAGTATAGCAGATACAACGTCACAGAAAACACAGTGGAAAGCTATGATCTTGGAGTTTAAGTAGCCCTTGTAATTTGAAGGGCTTTCTTTTCCTATCATAAACTGGCAAGCTGACGTATCACCAACACCAAAGAAACAAGCCTCAATTGACATGATGGCAAGAAGCCCAGCCAAAGCTCGTATGTACAGAACAAAGCACTTGACAAACACCAGGAAGAGGTTGTTGGTACTGCTGCCAGTCTACCAGGTTAGCACAGGCTTTCCAAGCAACGAGGTTCATAACTCAGGGAAACTTAGAGTCATGTGAAATGGAATCAACCATAGCATTCAGTACAACACAATATAAATTAACTAAGCTTTGTTTTTCTGAGGAAATCACTGAATGAATTCCATTTGCATGTATTTAATTGGGGTACTTTAAGGATTTTTTAAAAAGCCTAAATACTGGTGAGTTTTCCTTGGAGAGACATGATCAGTATGACTCAATGAGAGTTACAATTAGGATTACTTCCTATATAAGTGGTAATTTTAGTTACAAAGCTTGTACAACATTTTGTAAGGAAAAATAAAAGGAAATGATAACCCAGAGTCAAACAAATCAGTTACTAGCAAAAATACGCATGAGAAATTCTTAACATCTATGAAATTTAGACACTTTGATTAAATATTAAATTTTAATAAGAAATAAACTAGTCTTCGATACATTATACTTTATGTTCATTTTAATTGATATATTCTGCAAAGAACCAATGTTAGAATATAGAATTTTTGTAAACTTAAAGTGATTTACCTGGATTTCAGTATTTTTTTTTAAATAGAGAACTAATAGGGAGATGATGTGTCTTTATAGTTAAACACACTGGGTAAATGCAGTATAGCAGTTTCCTGAAGTAATAGAAAATCATACACGGAAAAAAATATTGGCCTAATTGTGTTAGGGTTTTCCCTGGGCATTTTGCAATCAGATAAAATCTGTTCTATTAAAGGTTTATCCAAAAGAAATCTTCATGTTTAGTAAAAACTCACATAATGATTAAGGGAAGGATAGTGGGGGAAGACACAGTATGATTTATTAAAATGTACAGATTATGGAATAGTTTTTAGGACATTCTGTGTAGTGGGATACACCATCCTGTTTTATAGAGTAAGAAGATATGTGATGTAGTCCTAGTTTCAGTGTGTATTAGCTTGTGATCCTGGGCAGGTCTCAGTCTTTCAGACTCGAATTTTTGTTTGTAGAGCTGATATAAAAATATCTCCTTTTCCCATCTCATAGGGCTGATGTAATGATCAAACGAGATGATCCATGTTCATGGAAGTACTTTGTAAACTCTTAAATGGACAAATGTAAAGTATTATTATTGTATTCAAGTATACACAGGAGCAACCTAAGCTCATGAAGAGTTGCCTGACACTGATCTTCAGGGAATTTACTTCAACGAATAATTAACTGTGATTTAAAATTAACACATTAACTATATAATCACTGATTTTTGAGTACTCAAAAATGGCTCCTGAGTAAGCCATTCCCTTCATAGTCTTTTCATCATTATTAATGAATATGACAATCTCTTTTTGCATTTAAAGTACAAAGGAAAATTTCGATCGACTACTAACCCATGCAGTTGTATCAAGTCATTTATGAAGTGAATGGTTACTATGTCCCAAACCTATGGGCAATAACCTGGTTTGCTTTTCCTTCAAGGTACTTTTGACCAATAGAGACATAAGCTAGGATTGTACATAACTATAATACAAAGAAAATGAAATAATGTTTGTAAGAATGGCCCAAAGTCCTGACAATACTCAAAGGAGAGACTATTTCTAGAGAGAGATTTAGAAAAGTTTTATAGAGAAGGTAGACTTTTAACAGACAGATTTTATTAAACAGCATGTTCCAGGCAAACAGACATAAAACATGCAAGTTACGAGTGTGACCACTAGTCTCATTTGTCTAAAAGATACATTGCAGGGGAGGAGTAGAGAGAAATTATGGATAGGTTAGGAAGGATTTTGAGAGCAAAAGACAGGTAGAACAAAAAGTCAATAAGAACAAAAGAGGGATACTTCCTTTCCTCTTAGGAGTTTATGTCTTATTATTTTTTTCTTATAACAAAAGCAATGTATGTTCTGTATGGGTGAAAAAAACTCACGAAACAATACAAGTAAGTAGAAGGAGAAAATAATCATTTGAATCTTACAATGACTCTGTTGTGTTCTAATCCACATTATACAGATTAAGAGATCCAGTTTAGAGAGGGTGAATATTGTCCAGGCTCATTGTCATGGACTGAATGTGTCCGCCTTCCAAATGCATGCTGAATCCCCAAACCCCAGTGTGATAGTATTTGGAGAAGGGGCCTTTAGGGGGTGATTAGGTTTAAATGAGGACATAAGGGTGGGGCCTTCATGGTGGGATTAGTACCCTGCCCTTAGAAGAGCCACTAGAGTTCTCTCCCTCTTCCTCCCACATCCCCTCCCGGCTCTGGAACAAAGGGGTTCTGTGAGCACAAAGCAAGAATGTAGCCATCTCCAAACCAGGAGAGAAACCTAACCAGAAATTGAGAATTCTAGCACCCTGATCTCAAACTTCCAGCCTTCAGAACTGTGCGAAAATAAATGTCTGCTGTGTAAGCCACTCAGTCTGTAATATTTTGGTTATGGCAGCCTGAACTGATTAATACACTCATGCAGCTGCTAAGTATGAGTTAAAACTGAGGTCCATACTTCTAACCATGAGACTAACTAAAAAGAATATAATTTACTCCCCAAAGTTAAGGTAAATAATAATAATAATAGCAGCTAAACAATGTTTTAAGTGTTTTAACTCATAACCTCTATAGTATAAAGTTATAAGATTGGTTCTACTATTAGTCCTTAATACACTAATACAATAATTTAAAAATATATTATAGAAATAAAATTCAAACCTCAAAATAAATAATGGGGAATGATTAATTACTTAAGTTGAAATAATCTTTTAACAATGATAGTTTGGATTTAATATACATAGTCTTACTATACACAACTCTAAATGAAGTTGGCTTTTTTTATTTTGGTTTTAGTTTGTTTCATTTTGCCTATAATTAATTCATAAGCTGACAGTGTTCCTGGAACAAAATTATTGTAATCTCATGCTTCAGATACTCATGGTAAAAAATTATAATGGCCTTGAAATAGAAGAACTCAAATGTATGACAGGCATATACACATGGGAAATGAATATGCAGACTGTCTGGCTCTGAGAAATGTTTATTTGTTTAGAAACCTAAACTTGAAGTTTTGCAAGAAAATTCACAACGGGATACCTGACCATCTGAGTATTCTGAAACACACGCAGCCATCATACATCATTGTTGTCGAAACCAGAAGGGGGTTTCAGACTAGGTCCAGTTGCTCTTCACACAAAGAGCCAATTATTGAGACAGAAAGGATTGTCATGGAAGAAAGGAACTTTTAATATGATAGATGTCTTATTGGGAGAACGGGAGAAGCCATGTCAAATCCATCTTCCAGACTAATGGAAATCGTGGGCTTTAAAAGAAGGGTCACGTGCCTTGGGGCAGGTCTTGGTGTAACTGACAAGGGGCCATAGGTATTGGGAGCACGTTGTGGGGGATGGTGAACCTCGGTGTCAGGAAATCTGCCCAGGGGCCCCCAGAATCTCAGCTCCTTGGTTCTGCAGAAAATCCACTATTTCTGGAAACAACTCAAAAGGTCAAGTAGGTAGTTAAGCGAGAGGATTACATTAATAAAAAAAATCACTGAAATTTGTTCATGCAGCCAGTTACATTATCGTCTAGAGAATAAATTATCTTAGTTAAGACCTTGTCACAATGGAAAAATTGCCAAAGGGGAAAGATGCATACTTATTCATCAACTTGGAAGGATCATAAAAGGATTAGACAAGCATAATCAGTGGTAATTGAAAAAATAATGTAAGGGAATGAGAGAAAGGACAGTTCTTATAAAATGACAATAGCTTTGAGAATTAACATTAAGAAGGATCAATTCAAACTGAATAAATCAAAGATTTACTTAATCAAATTCACTCCTACCTTTAAGATTTCTTCCACCTCCCCACAAATCTTCTTCACTTCAATCTTTCTACATTTTCATATCTTGTATTCTCTTTCTCTTTTGACATCAAAGTTCTTTGTTTTGTTTCAGGAAGGCATCCGTTTTTGATTTTAAAGGAGAAAATCTCATATTAGGCCATTTCTCCAATTCTACAAAAATAGTTTTTAAAAATTAAACACTAACAACTATAATACTTGTATAAAGTTTAGACCTGATCCATCTTTTGATAATGTGATACTAAGTGCATTAACCAAACAGCGTAAGCCCCTCAGAATCAACTTTTTATTCAATGGTATGAACCAATAAAGTGGATCTACTAATCTATAAAATCTATTTAACAAATGCATGTATTCTTGCATGGTTAGCAAGATCAGTCATACAACATTAATATAATAATGTGAATTATACTTACAGAGTTGTCTGCAAGTAATGGATGCAATAAAGAACATTCTGTTTCCCAGCCTAAATTCTAAAATACTTGAGGTAAGACGAAAGGAACAGCAGACAGAGACCCAAATAACTCCCCCCATGCAATCTAAAATCTGCATACAATTTTTGACTCCCCCAAACTTAACAACTAATAGCCTGCTGTTGACCAGAAGACTTATTGATAACGAACAGTTGATTTTCAAGTATTTTGTATGTTGTATGTATTATATACTGTATTCGTACAATACAGTAAGCTAGAAAAAAGAAAATGTGGTTATGAAAATCATAAGGAAGAGAAAATATATTTACTATTCATCAAGTGGAAGTGGATCATCATAAAGGTCTCAATCCTTAATGTCTTTATGTTGAGTAGGCCGGAAAGAAGAAAGAAGAGGAGGAGTTGGTCTTGCTGGCCCAGAGGTGATAGAGGTGGAAGAAAATCCACATATAAGTGGACCTGAATGTTTTGAACCTGTGTTGTTCAAAGGTTAACTCTGTGTGTGTGTGTGTGTGTGTGTGTGTGTATACATACACAACTATTGGTTCTTTTTCTCTGGAGAATCTTGAATAATATAGTATATACCCCAAAGAATTGAAAACAGATACTCAAACAAATGCTTGTACATGAATGTTCCTAGCAGTACTATTCACAATAGCCAAAAGGTTGAAAACAACCCAAATGTTCATCATCAACAGATTAGTAAATAGACAGAATGTGGCAATCTACGCAATGGGATATTATTCTGCCATAAAAAGGAATGAAGTCTTGATACATGCTACAACACAGGGGAACCTCAAAAACATATGATAAGTAAAAGAGAGCAGACACAAAAGTCACATATTTATGATTTCATTCACATGAAATATGAAGAATAGGTAAATCCATAGATACGGAAAGCAGATTGGTGGTTGCCAGGGGCTGTGGACAGAGGGGATGGAAATTGACTACTTAATAGGTACATGGATTCTTTTTGTGGTGATGAAAATGTTTTGAAACTTGATAAAAGTGGTGGTTGTGCAACGTTGAGAATGTTCTAAATGCCACTGAATTATATGCTTTAAAATTTTATGTTATGTAACTTTTACCTCAATTTAAAAAATGCAGAACTTGGTGATCAATTAGACACAGAGGGGTAGAGGACAGGGTGAAATGGAAGATAAAAGCAGGGGAGGTGTCCAAGCTGAGTGTGTGGGAGGCCAGTGATATCATTGATGACACCAGGAGCTGTGAGTGCAGAGAACAGAAGGAAAATGCAGTTTGGGACATGTTGAGATTGAGGCTATGGGGCATTTAAATGTAAAGAATCTGAAGGTGTTTGAAAAAATTGAAGCACAAGGCAGATGACAGATTGGAGCAAGAATTGTAACTAGGAGGGAAATAGTTCTGTGAATAGAAATCTGGAGCCCATTTTCTATCCTTTGGTCGTCTCATTAGTCCTCTAAGATTCTACAAAAGTGACATCTCTGACTCTACGATGAGTTTGATTAAAATTACTGACTGCAAAAGCATTTAAAACAGTATTAATGTAACATAAATGTAAAATAATATTAGGCCATTAAATATGAAATGCCCAATTTCAAATCAAAAGTTTAGTTTATTATATTTCAAACAAGAAGTAGTACAATTAATCAAAGTGTGTGCCTAAACTATTGACAGTTCTGCCATCTTAATGGTAGCTTGTTTATGCCAACAGCAAAGAAGCCTGGAGAGCGAGTAGCGATGAAATCACGAAAGGTGTTTTCCACAGCTTGTTGAGAATTGAATATTTTTTTCTTGCAAGAGGTGGTCCAAAGCCTGGTAGAAGTGGTAGTCAGTTGGTGCAAGGTCTGGTGAATATGGTGTATGACAGACTGTTTCCAGGTCTAACCGTTGTAGTTTGAGCAGCGTTGTTTGTGTGACATGTGGTCAAGTGTTGCCATGCAAGAGGATTGGCCTGTCTCTATTGACCAATTTTGGCTGCTTAATCACAAGCATCCTCATCATTTCATCCAACTGGTTGCAGTAGACATCTGTTGTAATCACTTGACCAGGTTTCATGAAGCTGCAGTGGATAATGCTAGCGCTGGACCACCAAACAGACACCATTAGCTTTTTTTGATGAATATTCGGCTTTGGACTGTGTTTCAGCACTTCATCTTTATCCAACCATTGTGCCAAACATTTGTGATTTTGAAAAAGAATGGATTTTTTTGTCACATGTAACAATACAGTGTAGAAATGGTTCACCTTTATGTCGTGACAGCAAAGAAAGGCAAGCTTCGAGAGTATTTCTCTTCTGACGCTCGTTTAATTCATACGGTACCCATCTATCCAGCTTCTTTACTTTGCCGATTTGTTTCAACTGGTCCAATATTGTTGGAATAGTAACGTCAAACCTTGCTGCTAATTCACACATAGGTTGAGATGGATTTGCTTCCACTGCAACCTTCAGCTCATCATTATCTACCTTGGTCTCAGGTTGCCCACATGGCTCACTTTCAAGATTAAAGTCACCAGAACAGAACTTCTCAAACCATGGACATACTGTGCATTCATTAGCCATGTCCTTCCCAAACACTTCGTTGATATTTTGAGCTGTCTGTGCTGCATTGATTCCATGATGGAACTCATATTTGAAAATAATACAAATTTTTGACTTATCCATGGTTTCACAAAAATTGCTCTGCAAAAAAAAAATTTCGAAAGATAATCACATGCCAAACCGTGTGTTTAAAGAATGAATATGTACTTTCACAATAAAAATAAAACAAGAAGTGTCAAAGAGAAATGTAAGAGATATCAACTGTCAAACTTAGGGCTTAAGGACATTTCATTCTTAATAGCCTAATATTTAGTATATATTAACTATAACACTACATGATATTAATTAGTATAATACATATGCTATGTATCTAATTATAATAGTATAGTACTGGGTTTAATATTGCATTTGCATTACACTAATGCTTTATAGAGTGGTTTTCCAGGGAAGCTTTCCTTTGGATTGTTTCAGTCCTAGGAGGTAGAATGAGAAATTTAAGGCTCAAAGCAATATCTTTCCCAAGGTCACGCTGATAATAAGGGGCAGCCTGGTCTCTTCTCATCTCAGCCTCCATGCTCCGTATTCTTATTTTAGATTAGAATCCATCTTTTGGATCTGTCCTGTGTAATCAATTCAAAGCTTTTCATTTGCCTTTGACCCAGTATCAAGCTCTAAAATACAAAATACGCAGAGCTATTTTACAACATAGGAAATCTAAAAATTTATTTGCATTATATAGCTACTTAGCATAAATGGAAAATTTTAATTTAGTTAAATACATGCTGCAGAGTTTGTGAACTATGCCAGATAAATCTTTGGTTCACAGAGATACAACTTTGAGTAATAGCAAACATTTTTGACATTTTTATTCCCTAAAAGTTCCTTTTTTTCTGTCTGGAACTAAAATCAGGAATTTCAAAGTAGCTCCACTTCTGACTTTTACCTGCTGTGTAATCAATCCCAGGCAAGATCATCGTCTTCAGCACCACATCCATATGATAGGGTTGCCAGTAATCTCTAGGGTCTTTGCTATCCCTGGCATTTTATAATCCCATTATCCATTTTACTTTGGTAGGCCTACTTGATAATTAGCTCTAAGTAAGTTTGGTTTGCTTAGATGGAATAACAACAATGTATGTTTTCTTTGCACACAAATAACATTTCGCATTTTATATTGTGTTTGTCTAAAAATTATAGCTGTGGAGAAGAGTATACAAAGCCTTTAACCCAAGGGCTTCTTGAACACTCCCACTTACATTTAAAATGTGGTTTTGGTTCAGTGTTGCATCACAACTTATTTTTTCTCTTAATTTTTTAACATAGATATAATAGACAGGATTGTTAACACATGTATTTTTCATTTATTTGTCCTTAGCTCATATTATTGTATAATTCATAACAATGTAAAGCATAACAATGTACAAACTTTTTTTTTAGAAACAGAAGTAAAGATTTTACAAGAAAAATAAACTCACATTTCTCTTCCCTCAAAGGGATTGAATACTGTGAGAGACAAAACTTGCCAAAATCTGTTTTCTCTTTTCCTTAGCATATGTGATTTTTAGAGGTGGTCAAAGAAGATGTTTTTTCTTGTACCATTTTACCTGTGAGATAGCAGGGGCTTTGTTAGAACAAAGCCTTTGCCTCTTAATACAGTGGAACTGACTAAAAGAAAAAAAAAAAAACACAAAACTTGTTTTAAAGACATGTTTAAGCCATAGCCATTTTGAAATAAACTAAAAAATAGTTCTAGACATCAAAATACATCAAGAAGGAGAAGTTTATTTAAAGTGCACTTTATAAAGCAGAGCCCAGTAGTATGAAAATTCAATATAAACAAGTACTACTAAATTAGTAATGAGTTGAGTAGCCTGGAGGGATGTGACCAAGGATACCACAGGCATAGACAGACTCCATAGTGACAAACCATTGTAAACAAAATCGCACGCACTACAATTTTGGGAGAGAATGGAAAAATGGGACATTGATAGACATTTTTAGTCAAAGGTCAAGGATAGATGGAGTAACAACGATGTATGTACTTTTGAAATTCACTGTTATATCTCGCTGTCCTTGTGTTTTCTCCTTTATATTAGACTCTTCCAATAAAGTGATTATCCCTTCCAGTTCATTTAAACATTTACTGAACAGCAGATATGGGCTCAATATTTGCTGATGTCTAATACTATCTGTTATTAACAAGCATTGTGTTAGTCTCCAGAAACACAAAAAATACAAGAGCCACAATTTCTGTCTTTAGGAATATACAGTCTCATGAGGAAATATACAGTATAGTATCAAGTTTGATATATCCCCCAAAATAACAAATGAGAGCATCTCTGGGGTCTGTTTCCAATAGTATCTCCAAGGGTCACTTTGTGGGGAGTGTGATCCTCCAAGTTTTTATGGTTCAGCCCTCAGATTGTCCATAACTTGTCCTGGATCTATCTTTGTACAAGTAAATTGTGTTCTGTATCTTTTCTCTTGGGTTATAATTTCCTTAAATTTAATATTTATTTATGCACCAATATCTTAAGTATAGAGGTTTTCTTGTTAAAAGATTATCCTCATTTCTGAAACTTTAGCCCTTACTAATGACTTTCCTCAGTTTAAGTATCACAGCCATCAAGGTAACCTCTCCTGGCATCTTTATTAGCACGTTCACAAACTTTAGTACACACAAAATAAACAGAGGAGCCTGGATACTGGGTGCTTTGGATCTACCCCTGGAATACTGCTTTCTTAAGCCTACCATAGAGCCTTGAAAATTTTAATAAATATAAATACCTTAGGAGTTTCTGATGTATGTCGTCCAAAGACCACACTTTGAGAAATCTTGTTCTATGAAATGATCTCCCAGTGTGACAAATGCCTTTCAACCTGAAAAGGAGCTAGAGGAGATAGCTCTCATTGATGTTTCTTTATTGTAATGAAATATATTCATAAAGTCAAGCCTAGCTTGGCTGAACAGCATGTTACATCTAACTCTCCTTCCGAGATATGGTAATCAGCTCTGATCCATCTCATAGTTCTTCGGGGTGGAATTAAGAATTAAATTTTTGAATGAAGATTTGCTTTTGTCTAACAGGCAACTTTTTCTTCTAACAGTGTTGCAGGGCCTCACATGCGTAAATGAGACTCTATTGTCCTTTGGATAGAACTATAAACAAAAATAATGTTAATAGTTTTTATAGAAATATCACTGTGGAAAAGAGGATGGAAAGGCTCTTTTTGGAGACTGTAATAACAACTGTGTTGACTACTATTTTTTCCTGTATGTTTAGAAATTAAGCTAGTGGAAGAAAGGTGAAAATGCATAGGTTAAAATACAAGAGGCTGGAAACCAGTGGGAAAATGAAAGCATTGGGTACTTTGCTTTCAACAATGTTAAGTAAATGATAATGACCCTGGAGCCAGCGAGGAAAGAGGCAGTAAGGGGCTGCAACACAGCATTGTGAGTGCCAGCATAGATTTCTCCAAAGTGACCGTCACTGCAGTCCACGTGGTACCAGGACTACGAGATGCTGTGCTGCCCAGCAGGAATGAGAAGGCCATGAGCAGAGGCCCGGCCTCCACACAGGCCCTGGCCTGTCAGTCACTGCAGATGGAGCTGGCACATTGGATTCAAATTTGAATTTAATTTATATTCAATATGATTTATTAAGTATATTTTGTTTAAATTAAGTTTAAATAGCACTCCCAAGGGCTTGCAAGTTACACAATGCGCTTCTAAGGGCTTTACGAATGTGAACTCACTCACCCATAGCAATCCTCTGAGGTAGGTACAATTATGATCCTCATTTTATCGATGAGAAAACTGAGGAACAGCTTGTGGCAGAGGGATGTTTGAAGTTGCGTTCGAATCACTTGGTTTGGGGTTGCTGAATGGGCTCATTCACCTCCTCAACCAGCTGGCCAGACTTCTTGGGGAAGAAAAGTCTGATTAAAAATTGTGGGTTTCCCTACTCTTTCTTCTCCCACTCCCTTTTCTTTCTTTTCTTGGTGCCTGTACTCTTCACAACACCTAGCTACTCAGTTTATACTGTCACAGTTGGCAGCCGAAGGGTGATTTTGCAAATATTTTAGACCATATATCATCTCTCCTCCTGTAAACAAAGGATTTCTGAGGACAAGAAGTGCATGCTTCATCTTTTCTTGGTCCCTTAGGGTAGCTGATAGTACCCGGGACCACAGTGTCTTAGGACGCCCTCTGCCTCGACTCTTGAAAACAAGTTATGTCCTCAGCAGGCAGTTACTGCAACAATTTTGGGAGATGTCACACAGGCTTCTGGCATTCTCTGCCCACTCACCAGGACAGAGCAAAGCTCTTCATCCAGAGAACAAGTGAAGTCATACTGCTTCTCTGGCCCTGCGGCCATCTTGCCTGGCAAAGAAGCTGCATAAGTCTGTGGCTTCCTGTCCCTCCCTGCTACCTCGATCTCCTCATGTTTCATCTGCATCACTGCACATCTTCCTAACAGCTTCCAGTCTGCCAGCTCCCAACCCGTTCCTTGGACAGCAGCCAGAATGGTCCTTTTCTGAAACAAATTTGACCATATGACTCTACTGAATGACCCCCTTCAGCAACACCGTATCACGCTCACCACTGTTTCTTCAATTTGGGGAAATAGAAGAATCCATTGGAGACCTGGTTAAAGATACAGGTCTCTGGGCCCACCCCAGACTTATAAAACCAATCTCAGAGGGTTGGGGACATGCAAGTCTGCATTTTTAAAATGTTCACCAGGTGATTCTAATGAACATACTTTAGGAGAAACGCTAACATATGGAATAAACTTGTTTCCTTAGCATGCCATGTAAGGTAAATCTGCAAGAAGAATGCACATTTATAAGTGCCTCTCCAACCTCATCTTCTGGCAGGATTTGTCTGCCATTGCAGCAAGAACGACAGTTTGTAATTCTATGAATTCTCATGCTGTTTTCCATATTCCTTTGTTTTTACTGGGGGCTGCCACAAACAGTAACATAGGTTGTGCACTGGACAACTCCAAGGATTGCCATTCACATTGTAGCTGGAGTGATGGATGCCCTGCCTTTGTTCATAGTGTCTCCAATGCTTGGGACACTCATTTCCTTCTTCTCTACCTGACTTATCTCCTAGTTAAGACACAGCTTGCCTTGTAAGAAAGAGCTCTGGCATCAGTACTTCTCTGGAATCTGGGAATATTTGTGCATAGCTCTATCATCACATTTATCACATTGTATTTCCATGTTCTTTTTATGAATATATACTTTCTACCAGATATGAACAATTTGAGGCAGCACCTTGTTTATCCACTTACCCTCATTGTCAAGCATTGTGCTAGGCCCAAAGTGGACACTCAACCAAGGCTCTTAGAATTAGAGAATAAAATTTGATGATTTGGCCAACTTTTATTTATCTATTCATTCATTCATTTATGCATGTATGCATTCATTTGAAACTCTGTATTTCTTAGAAAGCTGATCTCATATATTTACATAAAAATGTAGCAATGTAAAAGCCACCTGGTAAAGTATTTTTAGAATGTTTTAGCAGCAAGTAGGAAAACTCAACTCGAACAATCCGAAATAATGGAGACATTTATTAGGTTTCATAGGAGGAAATCCTAAGGTAGGACCCAGTTCCAGTTTAATCCAGCAGTTCATTAATGTCATCAGGGTTGAGCTTCCCCTCCACTATCCATCCACAGTATCCCTTGATTCTGCTTACATGTGGTAATAGGATGGCTGACTTTTTCATGTCTGGTGAAGCCACAGCCTCCAACAAATGCTTCTTGTGCCAGATTGGGTCACGTGTTCATTCCGATGCTAATCACTGTTAAAAGGGATGAGAAAACCTTATAACTGAATGGGTCCTCTCTTAAACTAAAGTCTATTCCCCAACACTCTGAAATGCATTTTAATATTCAGTGGAGGAGGATGGTTTGGATATTTGGGAGACGACCTCAGGGTGCACTACAAATACCTAAGTGGACCTACTGTGCTTTGGAGGCCAATCAATACTTATCGTGGTGGCATCTACTCCCAGATGCACAGCTCTGCCACATCGTGAGTAGGAATAAAGAAACAAAGGAAGCCACAGCCATCAGGCATCTCAGCTGTTCTTATCTTCTTTTCAAGTTAGGGTAAATTAGTGGCTTGGCAAATTCAGCTGCCAAACAGTTCCAAGAATCAGAGATTTGTGAGCAAGTTCCAACCACAGTATTCTTACTTCTGGTCTCAAGAGGCTTTCTCTCAGCACAGGCAAAGTTAGCCGGGTGTCATGAGAGTGTGGCTCAGGCTGCCCAAGCGAGGAATGCGGTGATCAGGAGGGAAATGGTCTTCTCAATAGTCCAGACCCAAGTGTCATTGTGGCATCATTCACCACCTGCTGCAGATAATTTGCTTCCTTTCTAGTGGCCATGAGAAATTCCTGGAATCAGTGTGAAGCGAGGACAACACCCACAGCACAGTGAGTCCATTAGAAATTCAGGCAGGAGAGGAAAGCACAGACTGGCTGCTGCACAGGGTTTTCAGCCCTGCGCATTTCTCTTCCCCTTTCTCTCTGAGGATTAAAGCAGGGGAACAGATTCGTTCTTAGGTGAGAAAGTATTTTTCTTACCCTGGTATGGGCTGAAAATTTGCCATCTCTCATCTTTCCTCCATTTTCTGTCCATGTGAATTCAACTTTAGATTGACTCATCTGGCCAAACCAAAAACTCAAGTTAGTTGATTATGGTTACTACACTACTGTTTTCAGATTTTTATAGTTTCATTTGAACTTTTTGTTGTTATTTTACTTCTGTAATAATAATCATTTCCTATGGTCCCCATTTAATTTCTCCTTAATCAGAAAGAGAGAGAGTGATAAACAGATAGAAAATTGTATTTTCTACCTTTCTCACCTTTCTGCTTGTTGTTCGTGTTCAAGACTTTAAGTACCAAAGATAAAACACACCTTAAAATGAATAAACAGCATTTTAATAATTTTCATGTGCCAGGTACTATTAGAAATAATAGAGTCTATATATATCACATATATATTAAGAGTTTTATTTATATATATCATTTACTACTCATATCACCATATGATATACAAACATTATTTTCATACCTTTTACTATCCCACGTTTACCAATGAAGAAATCTAAGGCAGAAGAGTGATGTTTCTTGCCCACACCAGGCTGGAAAGTGGCAGAGACAGGAAGCAGCCCCACAGAGCCAGGCTTCAGAGCCCGTGCTCTCAGAGCTGAGCTATACTGTGCCACCATTTAGGCTTTTGACAGCAAACTTGCACTTCTTCTCCTAAGAGTGCCAGCTTTGTGCAGTTGGCAGCATCACATCCCAAGTGCTCCCATCAGTCATCTTTTCCATCCCTCCATCCGTCCCTTCTTCCCTCCAGCCCTCAGCCACCCAGCATATCTTACTGAGTGCCTGCTCTTGCCAGGCTGCCTGCTAGACACTAGGAATACTGGGTAAGCTGGACCCACAGGGCTCCTGCTTGGCCCCAGTAAGCCTCAGGTTCTCCCAGATGTTCCCCCGGCGACTACAATAGACCCTGGTAATGACCCTTCTTCAAATGCTGCCCTCTGTCCTTCTCTTCCCCAAGCAGAACATTCCCAATTCTGATAACATTTCCTTTCTTGCTAAGGGCATGCTGGGGCTAAAGTATGGTTTCCTGTACCCTGAAGACTCTGAAAGAATATGCACAATCCATGGGAAAAATTAAATATATGATTACATGAATAGCAAGATTTTCAGCCTGAGACTGTCAGAGGTTTTAGGTAGATATTTTCTAAAAATATTCTAGGATACAATTTTCCTGGTTTAGGAATTCCTCTCACATGCTCTTTTATCATTTTTATGAGGCAGAAATCTTGTACATTCATCACTTGAGTTTTTATGGCCTTTAAAATATATTCCTTATGATAGAATTTAGCTACCTAGTACAACAAAAATGACAGTGAAACATCAGTCTGTGGTCTGACTAATCTTACATTAGTCAACCTTACTCTCTCCATTTGTCTTGTAGGATTATTCAATATGTTAATATAAAACACCAGTGGAGACCTGGAAATGGGATGTGAGAAACTGTGGGGAGAATGATTATAATGTTCTAAAAATATAGTACTTCAACTGAAAAAGGAAGAACAAACCAATCCCAAACCAAGCAGAAGAGAAGAAATAACCTAGATCAGAGCAAAACTAATGAAATCAAGAACAAAATAATTATACAGAAGATTAATAAAAGAAAGAGTTGGTTCCTTTAAAAGATAAACAAAATTGACAGGCCTCTTGTTAGACTAACCAGAAACAGACAAAAAAGGACTCTAATAATCTCAATCAGAAATGAAAAAGTAAAGTCCAAGCATGGTGGCTCATGCCTATAATCTTAGCACTTTGGGGGGCCAAGGCAGGAAGATTGCTTAAGGTCAGGAGTTTGAGACCAGCCTGAGCAAGAGCAAGACCCTGTCTCTACAAAAAATAGAAAAATTAGCTGGGTGTGGTGGTGCTTGCTTGTTGTCTCTGCTACTCTGGAGGCTGAGGCAGGAGGATCACTTGAGTCCAGGAGCTCGAGATTGCAGTGAGCTATGATGACCCTACTGTACTCTAGCCTAGGCAACAGAGTGAAACTATAAAAAAAAAAGAAACTAAAATAGAGAAATCACAACTGTTATTACAGAAATATAAAACATCATGTCTGAATACTACAAAAATCTTTATGCTCATAAACTTGAAAATGTGGAGGAAATGGACAACCTCCATTTCCAACCTCCATTCTTGGAAGCACACAACCTCCCTAGGCTCAATCAGGAGGAAATAGAACTCCTGAACAGACCAATATAAAGTGCCAAAATTGAAGCAGCAATAAAAAATCTTCCAACAAAAAAAGTCCTAGACCAGACAGTTTCACACCTGAATTTTACCAAACCTACAAAGAAGAAGTAAGAACTGGTATATGATACTACAGAAACTATTCCATAACATTGGGAAAGAAGGAGTCTTCCTGAACTCATTCTATGAAGCCAATATCACCTTGATACCAAAGCCAGGAAATAACACAACAAAAAAAGAAAATTACAGACCAATAACCCTTATCAATATAGATGCAAAAATTCTCAACAAAATCCTAGCAAACCAAATTTAGCTGCACATCAAAAAAATAATTCACCAGGACCAAGTGGACTTCATCCCAGGGATGCAAGGATGGTTGAACATAAGCAAATCTGTAAATATAATTCACCACATAAATAGAAGCAGAAACAAATACCATGTGATCCTCTCAATAGATGCAGAAAAAGCATTTGATAAAATTCAGCACCCTTTTATGGTAACAATCCTTAACAACATAGGCATAGATGGAACATAGCTTAAAATTATAAAAGTCATATACAACAAACCTACAGCCACATCATACTGTACGGGGAGAAATTGAAAGCATTCCCCCGTACAAAAGGAACCAGACAAGGTTGTCTACTATCTCCACTTCTATTCAACATAGTGCTGGAAGTCCTAGCCAGAGCAATCAGACAAGAGAAGGAAATCAAGGGTATCCAAATGGGGGCAGAAGAGGTCAAATTATCACTCTTTGCTGATAATATGATCCTGTATTTAGAAAACCTCAAAGATTCAACCAAGAGATTCCTGGAATTGATAAACAAATTCAGCAAAATCTCAGGTTACAAAAATCAATGTACACAAATCAGTAGCTTTCATATAGGCCAATAACAGTGAAACTGAAAATCAAATAAAAGATGCAATACCTTTAACAGTAGCAACAACAACAACAACAACAAAAATGCCTAGGAATATATTTAACTAAGGAGATGAAAGACCTCTAGAGAGAGAACTATGAAACACTGAGGAAGGAAATTGCAGAGGATGTACACAGATGGAAAACCATATCATGCTCATAGATTGGCAGAATCAATGTTGTTAAAATGTCTATACTACTCAAAGTGATTTACAGATTAAACACAATTCCCATTCAAATACTAATATCATTTTTCACAGATCTAGAAAAAAATAGTTTTATGCTTTGTATGGAACCAGAAAAGACCCTGAATAGCCATTGTAATCTTACACAATCTGTACAAATCAGGAAGCATCACTTTACCAGATTTCAAGCTATACTACGAGGTTATAGTAACCAAAACAGCCTGGTACTGGCACAAAAACAGAGACATAGACCAATGGAACAGAATAGAGAATACAGATATGAAACCATCCTCATATTTCCACCTGATCTTTGACAAAGAAGACAAAATATACACTGGGGAAAAGAATCCCTATTCAATGAATGGTGCTGGGAACATTGAATAGCCACATGTGGAAGACTGAAAGAGGATCTGCACCTCTCACCATTCACAAAAATTAATGAGGGATAACAGACTTAAACCTAAGGCATGAAACTATAAAAATTCTAGAAGAAAATGTTAGAAAAATTCTTACAGATATTGGCCTAGGCAAAGAATTTATGAAAACCCCAAAAGTAATCACAGCAACAACAAAAATACATAAATGGGACCCAATCAAATTAAAAGGCTTCTGCACAGCCAAGGACACAGTCAATAGAGCAAATAGAAAACCTACAGAATGGGAGAAAATATTTGCATGGTATACGTTCGATAAAGGACTGATAACCAAAATCTACAAAGTACTCAAACAAATCAGCAAGAAAAAAATCAAGCAACTCCACTAAAAAGTGAACAAAAGACATGAACAGAAACTTTTCAAATGAAGATAGACTAATGACTAACAGCACATGAAAAAATGCTCAGTGTCTCTAATCATCAGGGAAATGCAAATCAAAACCACAGTGAGATATCACCTAACTCCAGTGAGAATGACTCTTATCAAAAAGTCCCCAAACAACAGATGCTGGTGTGTATGCTGAGAGAAAGAAACTCTTATACAGTGTTGGTAGGACTGCAAATTGGTATAACCTCTATGGAAAGTAGTATGGAGATACCTCAAAGAACTAAAAGTAGATCTACCATTTGATCCAGCAATCCTACTACTAGGTATTTACTCAAAGGAAAAAAAGACATTTTATAAAAAAGACACTTGTACTTGAATGTTTATAGCAGCACAATTTGTAATGGCAAAGATGTGGAAACAACCCAAGTGCCCACCAATACATGAGTGGATTAATAAAATATGATATATGTATACCATGGAGCACTCCTCAGTCATAAAAAATCGTGATCTAGTATCTTTTGTAACAACCTGGATGGAACTAGAGACCATTCTTCTAAGTGAAGTATTGCAAGAATGGAAAAACAAGCACCACATGTACTCAATACTAAATTGGAACTAATTGATAGACATTTACATGCACATATGGAAGCTCAAAGGGAATCAAACAGGTGGGAGGGAAGAGGAGGGGGTGGGTAAATTCACACCTAATAGGTACAATGAACACTATCTGGGTGAAGGGCATACCTATAACTCTGACTCAAATAGTAAGAAAACAAATTACATAACTAAAAAGTGTGTACCCATATAATATTCTGAAATAAAATATTAAAAATTAAAAAAAATAAAATGTTACAGAATGGAATGTTATGGAAGGGAATATTAAGGAATGGAATGAAATAAAATGGATTGTTTATAGAATTAAACTTTATGGAATAAAGTGTATAAAATTAAAACAAAAATAAAAATAGTTCAAGTCCTTCAGTCATTCCTCAGGCCCTTATTATTGTGCCTACTCTTTAACCTTTGACCTTATCTCTACCTTTGACCTTAACTCTTGACACTTCCCCACAGATAACCCTTCACTCCAGCTGTGCAGGGCTTTTGTTCATAATAACATATCAATATATTTTTTTAAGTGTGACAAACCATGTTAATGTAAGATGTTAGCAACTGTGATTCTTCCAGTGGGGCACATGGTTTCATGCCTCAGTTGCTTTGCTCAGCTGCTCCCTCTTGCCTCAAGGCCCAGCCCTGCACCTCGCCTATTTCTACATCATCCTTCCATGCTCAGCTCAAGTCCTTACTGACCCCAAGTCTAATCTGGATGCTTCTTTTTCTTCTATTGCCCCTTAGCAGCCCACACTTAATTCTGCTTTAGCGATTCTCATGCTGCCTTAGCAACCCACCATGGGTCCTATTCAGTGAGATTCCTGACACAAAGGACTATTTCCTGTTCATTTCTTTTTTAAAGATTTGAGGTAAAAACTTTATTATGTGTGTATTAAGTGTGCATAGTAATTTGAGTCTCATAAAACCCTGCCTCCCCACACTGTACCCTCTTACTCACATAATAACACTCCAATGCAACTCTATGCTCTGACACACACGACTGACATTTGGGGATTCAAAAGAACACTCTTGCCTATTTCTTTCTAAGGGAGCATAGTCACTGCCTATTTATTTCTGTGTCTCCGGTTCCTGGTTCATAACAGATGCCCAACAGATGTTTATTGATTATGCAAAGGATCCCTGAAAATCTTTCTCCCAGAATCAGGCTCACAGCCCTGAAATAGGACATGCCTGCAAAAATGAAAACCAGGGTTTTCATTAAGGTCCTCAGGAACTGGGTTGAAGAGAAACTCTCTTCCTGTAATCTTAACATCAGCAAAGCACAACTCTTTCCTCTTAGAACTCACGGACAGAGGCTGTCTGTATTCCTGGCATTCGTCTCTTCTTCTTGCCTTCTAATATCCAAACATGCACTGTCACAACTGCCATGTTCACTGTTCATTCATGTCGAAACGTCCTTAGGTGGACATGCAGTGTGCCACATAAACTCAGGATAGGGACTGTGTGTAAGGAATATTCTCCAGGTTTCTCTAACTTCACAACAAACTCAATTGCATTATGTGGGCATATTCTGTTATCCCTTCTTTTCCTTACCCATTGCCCAACCATCTTACCACTCTTGTCTCTGTTTTTTTACATGTTATTTTTGATAACCTTTTCATTTTAAAATAGTTTTAGATTTACAGAAAAAGGTAATACAGAGGTAAAACAGAGAGTCTTCATATACCCCACACCCAGTGTCCCCTATTATTAACACCTTACCTTAACATGGTATATTTGTCACAATTATTGAACCACTATTGATATATTAGTAACTAAAGCCCGTATTTTATTCATATACCCTTAGGTTTTTAAAAATGTATGTAATGTATTTTTTTCTGTTCTGGGATCCCATACAGGACACCACATTACATATAGTCATCTGTCTCTTTAGGCTCCTCTTGGCAGCTTCTCAGACTCTTTGTTTCTGATGATTTTGAAAGTCTGAGGAGTAGGGCTTAGGTATTTTATAGAATATGTCTATTGTTTTCTCATGACTGTGGGTTTGTTGGAGGAAGACCATGGAGGTAAAATGCCATTCTCATCACATCATATCAAAGGTATATACTGTCAATGTGACTTACTACTGACAATGTTAACATTGCTCACTTGGCTGAGGCATGTTTGTCAGGTTTCTCCACTGTAAAATCACTCCCCACCCCTTTCTATAATGTACTCCTTAGAAAGAAGTCACTACATGTGGCATACAATTAAAAAGTGGAGACGTATGATCCACTTCCTTGAGGGTGCAGTAGCTACATAAATTATTTGGAATTCATATTCTTATCAGTATGAATTCATGGATATTTATTTTATACCTTGGCTTACAATCCAATACTACTTCATATATTTTGTTTGTTCAAATTGTTTCACATTAGACCATTCGGAATTCTTTCCATTGGCTCCATATCCCTTTGATATGTTCCTTTCCATAGGTTTTGTTTTTCATCGAGCAATTCCTTCCTTTAAAGTGCTAAGAGATGCTCCAGATTTACCTTGTGTATTTTCTGCCCCAGTCCTGGAATCAGTCATTTCTCTAAGGAGCCCTGGTTCCTTTTTTTGTTTGCTTTTGTTTTTGAGAATGGTATTAGAAACGAGATGTGGGCACCAGGTACAATCTCTGTTTTTAATAATTAAAACTTCTATAACACGTTGATTTTTTGTAGACCAATTTATTCCCAACTTTAAAAGGGAAGTTTGCTTTTTCTGGGTTGAACTCTCACTCAGTTTAATGTAGAACCTAAAAGGCTGGGCAGTCCTTGCTTGGACAGTAGACTTCTGGCCACCTCTATTTTGGTTGGGATGCACTGCTGCAATTCAGAGACCTCAGTGAGGGTGCACATATATTTTCTAAAATACGTTGATGTTGGGCAATGTGAGGGCAGCTGTTATTAATGTTTCTGTGTTCTGCCTCTTTGTTCTAAAAGTAGGAAGTTACCATCTTGCAATCTGAGGGACACATATCTGTGGGATCCTAAGCTCTGTATCTTCTGGAGCACTAATGTCTTTTCCTATTAGTCTCTTTCTTTCCTCTGTGGCCCTAACCCTGGCAATTAATTTTCACTGCAAATGCATGAGCCAGGTACAAACAGACACAAATTGTAGTATCAACTATCCAAAGAAAGGTGTTAGTCTGAGAGCTGTGCAGCTCCCTGCAAAACAGAGGTGAAAGAAAGGAGTAGAACAGTCTCCATTTTAAAGTCCCTAGCAGTTGTTTATACCAACTTACTGTTTCAGAGACAGCCTTGGTTTAAAACTGTTTTGGATAATCATTTGGAATATGTTTCTTTTCTCTTTCTAATTTACACAAACTTCAATACAGCATGCAAATTCTGTTCCCAAAGTGGTTGGAAGCATGTTTTACATTAAACCTATAAGTTGTTTTGTAATAGAGGTTTTCTTAGGCTATTGCTGAGGCGTTCTGAGTTCCTAGCCCGGCTGTTTACAAAGTATGTGCCAACACTGCCTCAGAGAACTGTTGAGCTCATACCTTCAGGGTAATTTAAGTGGAACAAATAGAGAGGTCACAATCTGAATCCAATCAACAGACCGGTGGGAGTCCAGTGACGATTCTGACACAGCATTTAGAGCCCAGAGAAAATGCAGTGATTTTTGGTCTGGTTTCTGTTATTCCCTTTCCCTGTAAGCACTGGGCAAACAAACCTCAAGCATAACAAACTTGAGGCAAAACAGAAAAAATGAATTTTATGTGGCTATTTATTTGAAGGCAATTCCATGTACTGGAGGTCTGTCTAAACATGCTTAAGGAAGTAAATCACATCATGGAGCATCTTGACCTCCCTTTCTGGATGTAGACAATTTCATAGGAATTAGCCTTTTAGTCCTTGATGATGTGTTTTTAAGTATAAAACCAAGTTTAATGGCTGACTGTGTCTTTTACTAGAACATAAGCCTTTTGTCAAAGTTTGAGAGTTATTTTCAAAATGAAGAAGATCAAATTTTCAAGCAAGAGAGTGTTTCTGTCTTCTATCTGATGTTTAGCATGCTTAGGTAGGGACATTTCTGGATGACTCAAAAGAAAGGAAAAAATCTATGCCAGGCTTGAGAAGTATATCATTATGCATTGACACATATTGATTTTGAAAGTTATAGGGCCCGAGGGAAAATTACGGTAAGTGATGTTCTGTAATTATGAAGTCATTTTATCCATTTGCTTCCTAACAAAGATGTACTGTCATCAAAAGCCCGGTGAGCATATATGTGGACGAAAACAAAGTCATGATGGCAAGCGCAGTCGGTGACAGACACTGCCAGGCTGCAGAAGCAGCACTGGGCTCAGATCCAAAAGTTTTATGTCCCTATCCATGTCCTTACCCTGTGTCCTTAGCTCCTCCTTCCTTGTCCTCTTTGAGTCTCAGTTTCCTTCTTCATAAAATAAAAGATTGACTCCTATCAGTCCTCAAAAATCTATAATGTATTTTACATTTGTTTAGAAACAACCTGAAAATATTGTTGAAGGAATCCAGCGGCTCATTTAGGCTGAGTCTTAACTCTCAAGTTTGCACTCAAGAGGTTGTTGAGGCCAAGGGGCTCAACCAGTACTCTCCAGACCTAACAGAGAAAAAATTATAAACTACGTGCCAACACATGAATTTACAATGAGAAAAATAAATACTAAGGGCACTGAAATGCACAGATTTTTCTGGCCAGTCCATACTCTTTGTACTGAAATCTCTGGGGAGCTCCAAATCACAGTGAGAAAACTGAGCAGTGACTGTGGACCTTGAGCCAATGGGCTTGAGACGGTGTTGAGGATATTTTCTCCAGTTCTTGGTGAAGCCTGGTGGCTCATCTCCAGGTCAGAGAAGAAAAGGTTTCTCTAGTTATCAGATGTTTATTCTCCCCCAAATACAATAGCCCTTTTCCCCCTTCCCACCCACCCGCCTCTCTGTCTCTCTTCTCTTTCTGCTGGCCAGTCAGTGCTCAGTAATAGTAACACATTTTCTGTTTTATTTTTCTTTTAAAATATTAGACAACATTAAGTCTAAAAAGAGAGGTAAAAGGATTAAATAGTCTACTGTTTACAAGCTTTTCTCAGACTTAATACAATGCAATCGATTAGGTGTCGAGGTTTTGATGACTAACATATGCTAGTCTTGTCAACCTCAGGTGCTCCCAACTCACTTTGGATGGTTGAACTTGAGAGTTTCCCTCTCCTCAGATCAAACATTTGTAGACCAGATCTTTTGCTACTATTCCAGATGATATGTCATGTATCACATATGTAGGCTCTACTAGTTTAACAGGATGGCCTTATCGGAAATCCTTGTGGAAACACTTGATTTTACAATTAAGTTAGAAAAAATTCTCAAGGGTTCACTGTTCAGGATTAATAAAAGCAAAATGTCAATAGAGGACAGACTGGGGATCCTCTGAGGCAAAGATTATCATACTTTATTTTGGGGGAACATGTTAAAAATGCAGGTTCCAAAGTGTCAGGCACTGAGATTCTAGTTCAGTAAGAATTTCTAGCATTCCCAGATGGATGATTTTACTGTTCGTGGCTGACAGATCCTCCTTCTTCTAAGCTTTTTATTTGCAAAGTTGGATTGTATTTTGATTTATTTCTTTGGGGAACAATTTCAAGTTTTAAGACAAAAACAAGCCTCCACATAGAGGCTTAGGTTCGTAGTCTGGAAGTACATTATCATAAAAAGCCCAAGTACTGAGTGGGCCCTGCTGAGGTTTTAGAAAGAATGGCGTCTGCCACACAGAGGTACAAACCACTTCACAGCAATCCTCAAGGACCAATGGCAGTCAGCTCTATAAAATCTCCATATAAATTCCATTCTGTTAAAATTAAATGTAAAGGGGAGGGACCCCCCACCACCCTCCTTTCAGTATCTAAAATGCAGGTTGTGTCTCACCCTTCATTTCGTGGCTCTAGCTCAGTTTAGGTATCCATAAGAATTGGTGATTGAATAAACAAATTAATTACATGGTAGTGGAATTTTCTGTTTTATTTCCTGTATCCCCCACTAGATTTTGAGTTCCAGGAGAGATGGGGCCATGTCTGTCTTGTTCATCATGGTATCCTTAAAGCTCAGCAAAGGGAGGAGCATGCAGTCATTATTCAAATATTTGTTGAGTGAATAAGTGAAAAGTGAAAATGAAAATGGAACTACACAGACGTTGTGCAACCAGAAAGCCACACTTCTTCACCAGCAAGTTCAACATATGCTCTGAACAATGAGAATTTTATTCTCCTCTCACTTTTTTTTTTTTTTTTTTTTTTTTTTTTGAGACAGAGTCTCACTCTGTTGCCTGGGCTAGAGTGTCGTGGCGTTAGCCTAGCTCACAGCAACCTCAAACTCCCGGGTTCAAGCGATCCTCTTGCCTCAGCCTCCCCAGTAGCTGGGACGACAGGCATGTGCCACCATGCCCGGCTAATTTTTTCTGTATATATTTTTAGCTGTCCATATAATTTCTTTCTATTTTTTTAGTAGAGACAGAGTCTCACTCTTGCTCAGGCTGGTCTCGAACTCCTGAGCTCAAATGATCCACCGGCCTCAGCCTCCCAGAGTGCTAGGATTACAGGCATGAGCCACCGCGCCTGGACACTTCTCACTTTTATTATGTCCTCTGTCAAAACTCAGGGTGTCTTGTTTGTTTTGGTCTAAGAATAGTGTATATTATCATGGTTGGACTGGGGAAGGAAGTTATGTGTACAGAACATGAGCTTTTGGGGAAGAATCTGAGAAAACAGAATAAAGAGATTCCCTGTGAAAGATCAGGTGATTGTTCCTGAACAGGGAATGTACACAGGGCTGATTACAAAAGTGACACCTGAAACAAGAAAAAAAGACTCTCTTATCAGCATGGTGCCAATCCTCGAAATGATAGCTTTGTTTATTGAGGGGCCTGGGAAACACTGAAAATCCTGAGCTTATAGCTAAAGATGAACTGCCAAGGTGAAGCATTGTGCATTGGGTATGAATTATTCTTGTGTCAGTCTGTTTTAGTTTAATTTCATACTGCTGCAGTACTTGCCAGGTGAACTACAGCAATAGTTACTAACCTTGGCTGCACATTAAACCCCCCTAAAATGTGTTCAGAAATCCTGATAATCAGATCATACTTAAGACCAATTAAAACCTGCTATCTAGTGGGTGAGACTCAGACATTAGTATTTATTAAAGCTCCCAGATAATTCTAATGTGTAGCTGGGAATGATAATCACTGTTTTATATGCAAAGGCCTAATTCAAATATCTTTCCAGATTAAACAGGAGTCTGCTATATGTCCACAAGCTTCTAATAACGCAGACAGAGTCATTAGAACTAATGGCCCTTGGAAGGTCTAAGTTAGCCTCCATCTTGGCTATCTCAAATTCTTCCACCTTGGCAACAAAGCCTACTTTCCTTTAGACTTTTCTGTCTTTCTATGTTTCAAAGCAAATTCAAATGGTTTCTTTACACTCTTCACAAGACAATTTCCCATGAATATATTCCTCTTGATTGTTTAAGTGGTTCCTTTATTACATCTTCTATAAAGAATTTTCTAGAAAATCCAAAAGAGAGACGGTTATTTTTCCCATGCACAACAGACACTAAATTCGTCTTTCTCTTTGTTTCAATGCCATGAACATATACATATTGATCTTTATAAGAGCTTTCAGTGTTTCTCATCACAATGTTCCTTCCTCAAGGCATGGTGCTAAACTTGATTTCATAAAAATCTTGCAGGGTGCAGCAGATTCTTGGATCCCACCTCAGACTTACTGAATCAGCGTCTTTAGGGGTTGGGCCTAGAAATCAGTGACACTTACAAGCATCCCAGGTGGTGTTTTCCTAAGTAGACTTAACTTAGAGAACTACTAAATTTAAGCTTTCTCTAGGGAGCTGCCATCTCTGTTATAACCTCCATGGGTCTAGGAGCAGTGTCTGTTTCTATAGTTTGTACTGACACAGTGTTTCCTTGTCAGAAGATTAGCCTTTCCTAGCTGTTTACTATTTTTTTTAAATATTAATTTATTGAGGCAGCCCTGTGATGGTTAATTTTCCACATCAACTTGACTGGCCATGGGTGCCCAATTAAGCATTATTTCTGGATGTGCCCATGAAGATGTTTCTTGATAAGATCAGCATTTGAATTGGTGGACTCAGTAAAGTAGATAGCCTTCCTCGATGAGGTTGGGCATCATTCAATCCACTAAGGGCTTCAAGAGAACAAAAGTAGAGGGAGAGATTGGTCATTTTTTCCCCCCCTGCTTCACTGCTTGTGCTGTAACATCTCATCTTATCCTCTCCAGCCCTTAGACTGGTGTTTACATCATTGGCTCTCCTGGTTGTCAGTCTTGGAGTGAATTACACCACGACCGGCTTTCCTGGTCTTCCAGGTTGCAGACTCTGGGACTTCTTAGGCCTCCATAATCATGTGAGCCAATTCCTTATAATGAATCAGTATCTCTCTTTCTTTCTCTCTCTCACTCTCCCTCTCGCTTTTGCTCTCTCTAGCTCTTTCACATATGTGTGTATGTAGTGTGTATGTATATGTGTGTACATATATAGACAGATAGATGATATAGATGCAGATGATATGGATATAGATACAGATATATAGATATATCTCCTACTGGTTCTGCTTCTCTGAAGAACTCTAATACAAGTCCTAGATTATGTTCCATATGGGAAGTTTTCACAGAGGAAGGTAGACTTGCATTGTGTCTTAGTAGATAGATCAAAATTGAACAGTGATAAATGTTAAGACAGACAAAATAAAATTGGAAAACCTGGAAAATCACAGATAGTAAACTGTTAGAGGTTGGTGCCATCAGTAAGGGCCAGAAAGAAAAGATAAGGTCAGTTAAGTTTGGGTGGAGGAAATTAGTAGAGCCCAGGAGCAAATGTTAACATTGCACCACAGCAAAGGAAATGAGGGCAAGCTGGAGAACATCTCTGTGACTTGTATAGCTTATTGCATACACCGCAAAGTTATGTTCAAAATTAATTAAACAAGTTTAAAAAACGTCCAGAAACACATAGCTACAGGCAAAACATGAACCTTCTTAAAAATAAAATAAAACCAAGTGCATTCTGTTGATGAAGTAAAACAACATGAGTGCTATGGCTCTTATGACTTTTAGAATTTTTAAGTTATTGTGTGTGTTTTTAATCACATGAATATGCTTTGTGGTCTGGGGTTAAAAATAAAGTTTGCAGTCAACTTTAAAATGAAGTGAAGCACATGCTAAACAGAAAACTGAGGTTACAAAAAAGACAAAGCATAACCATGGAAACTATGGCAAAGAAATGTAGAAACATTATATTATATTTGAAAGAAAAATTTGTTAGCAAGTAATAATGTAGAGCTTCTCTTTTGTATACCTGAGACTGAAATACATTTTTATTAACTCTTAGACTGTTAGCTCAGATAGTCTTTTACGTTTTTTAAAAGTTAAGCTTTAAAAAAAAATAAAAGCAGCAGAATGTAGGCAGTGTGATTCCAAAGTCAATGTCTGATACAAATAAGCTTCCAAGAAGAAAAGTAAGAGCCTCTTCTTAGACGGCCTCAGAAGCTTGTGAATATGTCAATTTTGTACAGGACAAGAAATTTCCTCAACTCTAAAAGGTTAAAGTTCTTCTTAACTCTAAAAGGTAAATTCAGTGTTCAGGGGCCCTCAGCTGATCACAAGTGTTTAAATAATGAATTATTAATGAAAGCTAACTGCACATTTGTTAAAAGCAGAAAGGGAGGCAAGAATAACTTATGGAAATTAGTCAGCTGAATAAATGTAAGTCATCATTTAGAAAAGTTTCTTACACAAGTGATTTGGAAACGGTCTCAATTCTATATGCAACTTTGAAGAACCTGTCCTATGGATCTGGGCAAAATAGAAAAGCAGAATGAAAAGGAAGCAAGCTCAGACAATAGATGCTAAAAATTAGGAATGCATCTTTAGAATTGAAAAACCTACTTTGCAGATGGATTTAAAGGATGGGACAAAGTTTTCACAAGTTTACATGCTTCCTTCCTCATATACGTTAAGGAAAAATTCTTAGTATTTATGCATATCTAAGGTATGCAAAATCAGTGTCGGAAATGCTTTGGAAATGCCAGAAAGATACACAAGAAACTAGTTATAGTGACTTCCCTTGGCGGGAGACGGGAGGAAGACCTGTTCTCTGAAACGCCTTCCCGAGTGCAGGCTTTCTCCACGTGAGCTGAGGCCTCACTGACCTCTACCTTTTCTTAATTTTGAAAGCAGTTTTAGTCTGAAGGGTACTGCATTCATTATATATTGTTACATAACAAATTACCACCAAAATTTAAGAGCTTAAAACAATAAACATTTGTTACCTCTTGCGGTTTCTCAGTGGTTCTGGCTCAGAGTAAGAGGGGTTGCCCTGAAGATGCTGGTTAGGGCTGAGGCCTTCCGAAGGCTTGCCTGGTCTGTGGGATACTTTCCAAGCTCACTCACGTGGCTA
This sequence comes from Varecia variegata, assembly GCA_028533085.1. Lineage (NCBI taxonomy): Eukaryota > Metazoa > Chordata > Mammalia > Primates > Lemuridae > Varecia > Varecia variegata. The sequence continues at coordinate 155,562,280 of CM052439.1, read as the reverse complement.
CTGGTTATAGGCTCAGTGCCTTGCCCGTTGTTGGCCAGAAGCTTCAGTGTTTCACCTGTGGGCCTCTCTGTAGGGCGGTTCGCAAGCTGGCGTCTAACTGCTCTTCCAAGGGAGTTATCTAAGAGGAACAGAGTGAGGGACTGAGATGGAGGCCACATTGTCTTTCATAACCTAGTCACAGAAGTAGCATACCATCACCTCTGTCATATCCTATTGGTCACACAGACCAACCCTGGTGGAACGTGGAGGGGACAAGGCAAGGGTGTGAATAGCAGGAGATGGGATTATTGGGGTCCATCTGGGAAGGCACTTCCCACGAGTGCCATTTGACACTGAGAGCTCTTTATTAATCTCCTCCCCCATTTTGATTGTTAGTTTCTTGAGAGTAGACCCTAAGTCATATGATCCTTTTAATTTTTTTCCCTCAAATGACATACAAGTTCTAGGCATCTTTCTTGGTTTCCTCTACATCTATATGACCTTGATTTGGGGGGAAAAGAAAAGTCTCTGATCCCATGTGTATTAGAAGAAAATAAGGACACAGTGATAGAACACAAAAGAGTAATTAAAAGGGTAACACAGATTTTTAAAAAATGTTTCCAGAAATATTGTAATGAACAGGTGGACAAAATAAGATTTTTGCTTTTCTTTTAGATGTATTTTCTCATATCTTAAAAAAGTCTCCCTTCACAGCCTCCTGAATCTGGATGATTTTCAAAAGCCAGCTTTAGACATCTTGAAAAATTATTATCTTCTAAAGATCCAGCTTCTGGGATGCTTTCCTACAGGCTGAAAACTGTCTTTCAAGAATTGTGTAATCAGAACTTCTTTGGTTATAACAAAACACTCACTGAACACCACTGTTGCACTGTTTGGAACTATTTTAAAAGACACAAAAGTGAATTTGACATAGAATAATATATAAATGCATGACTGTCAAAATATCAGAGAAATTCTTTTCAGCTAGTGAAGGGTCTTGAATTGTCTCAGATTTTTCATTGTCTGGTGGCATGTGACTGCATCGCCCTCTCCAACTCCTTCCTTGCACCATTGTGGAGCCTTATTTCAAGGGTAAGTCCATGTTTTCCTCTGCCTACAGAATGGCATGAGAGTAAGGAGCAGTCATACTGTAGGTTGCATTGAAAAACATTTTTTAATCCTGTTACAACAGCAAAGGTAAAAAATTCTATTAAAAATAAGAAGGCTTAGCCAGGCATGGTGGCACATGCCTGTAGTCCCAGCTACTCAGGAGGCTGAGGCAGGAGGATCGCTTGAGCCCAGGAGTTTGAGGTTGCTGTGAGCTAGGCTGACGCCACGGCACTCACTCTAGCCCGGGCAACAGAGCGAAACTCTGTCTCAAAAAAAAAAAAAAAAAAATTAAAAAAATAAAATAAAATAAACTAAGAAGGGGAAGGATATTTATTTAAACAAAGTAAGTTATTTTGGATACTAAATTTACAGTAAACAAAGAATGACTGACTATATCCCCCATACCTTAAATCAACCAAGACCAACAGGACACTAATGGAATTAATGCAGCACAAAACCTGTTTTTCAGTCCTGAGAATCTATTATTGAAGGAGTCTATCTGCTCATCATTGAAATGGCCTTGCATTTTTAAAGCACTTTTATTTTTTTCAAAGCACTCAGAATTAATTGTCATTTTATCCACTCAATGACCCAAACAATCCAAAAAAGTGACACTTGGTAATTTTTCTGTCCTTCATGGTTCCCACGACCCAGAATCCTTCCAAACTACCCTTTTTTTGTTTAGGTCACTGGCCTGCCAATTTATATGACTCTAGAGATACTCTTATTATTCCTCCTATCCACATGAAGTCAAAACCATCTCCATTTGATTCTTATTCAGGTTTTACCTCTGAATAATTTTCACTATAGTTTTAGTTTTTTATTTTTCTTTTCCTGTAAGCTTTCCTTTTCAGATCACTTTGAATTTGAAATAAACTGAAGCCAACCCTTTGTGTTATTGGTGATCAAAGAAAAGATCTTCCAGGGCTTCGGGGTCCCCAACCCCAGGGACTACAGACCAGTACCAGTCAGGGGCCTATTAGGAACTGGGCCACACAGCAGGAGGTGAGCAGCAGGTGAGCAAGGGAAGCTTCATCTGTATTTATAGCTGCTCCCCATTGCTCACTTCACTGCATAAGCTCTGCCTCCTGTCAGATCAGCATTAGATTCTCACAGGAGCGCGAACCCTACTGTAAACTGCGCATATAAGAGATCCAGGTTGCACACTCCTTATGAGAACCTAATGCCTGATGATCTGAGGTGGAGCTGCCTCAAGGAGTGAGCATCCCCCTACCACTACCCTAAACACCGTCTTGGTTTGGATGCCCATGAGTTTTATAAGGTTTGAATACACATAATAAGAATGGGCATTTTTTTTTTGAGAGCATATTTATATGCACAATTTGCAATGCTAACAACATACCATGATTTCTGCAGTATAAATACACCTGTACATATGTGTTTTCTATTCTATATAAATTACCCTTTTCCTACAATCTTATGCTGAATTGAATGTAAGCTCATGACTTTATCTGTATAGTTGACTAACCACTGTATTTGCAACTCCTCCAAAGATGTCAGGCACATAATCAATGCTCAATAATTTTTTTAAGAATGACTGAATAATTGGGTTCCACCATGAGGGAGTGGATGTGATGCTGCCCGTCCTGAACAGCAGATATTTCTGGCAGTGCTAAGAGATGGTGGGCTGGCACACCTAAGCTGGTGATCAGGACAACCTCATTGAAAAGGTACATCTAGCAATAGTGTTTTAGATTGATTATGTGCTTTGTGCTTTCCAGAAGACATTGCCAGCCTTTTGCCTCAGTTGATTTGGCAACAAGTGTATAACAGCAGTATTATTATACTCATTGGAAGGATTAAAAATAAACCAAACTAAGGCACAGAGGGTTTGAGTGATTAGCCTAAACTCATAGAACAAATAAACTGCAGAACCTGGATGAAAAACAGGGCTTCTAACCTCTGTTCTTTCCACAACCCACTGCAGTATTTAATTAACAAATGGAATATTGACCAAAACCAAAAAGAAAGCATGAACAAGGAATTCATAGATCTTTATAGTCACGCTGTCAATGGATTAGAATCAAGAGAATAAAGCACTATGACGCATTTGCTTTTCAGAATTAAGCACAGTGAAAGAAGGAGGGGGGAAACAAGATTAAACAAAAGAATACATTTGCTGTTTCAAATCCTAGCATAAATGACGGGTGATTAAAAAACACTAGCAAAATATGGTGAGAACTCTCAGAAGATAACTTATAAAAACTTAAAACTAACATGCTAATGAAAAAGTCATGAGCAGCTAAGCCAGTCCCTCAGCATTAGATCTTTCTGTAAATAATTAAAATGTCTCCTGTGTGAAAACATAAGCCAAAGTATGTGTGGAGTCAGGAGAAAGGAAGAGACAAAACAAATAGATTCTTCAAGGGAGATAAACAGGAGAAGATTTAAGTAACAACTTTTGAAAACATGTACCCCAGAGAATCCTTCTGTTTTCTCCTAAAGAAACCCCTTCACTCTCTGATTTTAGATGAATTCTTATCAAGAAGCACTTTGGGAAATGAGTTCTTCTGACTGTAACTTCCTGAGGGGGAGGTGGAGCCGCACTGTTGACATGTACTGACTTTCATTACTCCGGCAAAAGGAAGGTGCTAGAAGCATATGTTGTATTCTCTTAGCTCCCCAATCTGGATGAGAAATAAATGTTTTCAATTTACATTCATGAAGGAACTTTTCAGGGGAAACCATCTATAGCTTTGCAACAGGTTATTCTATTACATTTGCCACACTCCATCTACTCTTGCATTTGTTTATTCATTAATTCAACAAATATTTATTGAATGCCTACTATGCAGCAGAAACTAATGAACACAAGAGATAACCCATGTTCTCGTTAAGTGGATGAAGACAGACAAAAATCTATAGAGCATGCTTTGGTAATACTTCTCAGCCACGTTTTTGTATGTATTTCATCTTTACCATCTTTATCACAATCATCTCTGTCTCACTTTGGTGCCTCTCAAATATTGACCTGCTTTTTATCCCCTCAAAACTATCAAATCAGCAGAGACCCTCTTATTCACTCCCATAGATGGCCCAATCTTTGAAATCTAAGCAGAGGTTTGTTGCACATGCCACTTGATTTGGATTCCCAGGGCTAATATTGGTCTGAAATTTAGCTGGTGAACCTGAGCCACAACTCTACACTGAAAAGAAATTCCATTTTCTTAAGGAGGATCATCCACACTCTTGATTTGATGATGTGCTCATTGTGTGCAATTCTAAATTCTATATAGGATCGAGTACTGGGCATCTTTTTTTTTTTAAGAGTAAAATTCTGTAAAAAAAGGCTAAGAGTTGGACATGATCGCACCTAGGAAGTAGTATTCCAGGTCGGGATGGAGAGACTCATTGCTCCTCCTGTTACGAGAATTGCAAATACTTATTTTCTTTTATTTTGAAAACAAAATATATTTTTAAATTTATAGCAAACTATGTCAGACAAACAAAAGGAATAAAGATTTACACGATATAACAGACAACTACATATGTCCCAACAAACTTAAAAAAAAGATTAATCCTCTTTCCTTATACAAAATTTATTTATCTTTTTAAAATGGGTATGTATGTCATTTCTAACTTTTTGCTATTACAATGTTGTACTAAGGATTATGGTACATTTTCCTTTCAGCAGATGTGAATTTCTCTAGGGTTTATGCCTAAGAGTGGAAATCCTGGCTCTGTGCAGCTCCCACTTTACCACACATGGACAGCTGCTCTCCGAGGGGATGTAGTAACTGACCTTCCCTCCAAGCACTACACGAGAGTACTCATTGTTCCAATACTTACCAACATTTGTTCTGTTGTTTAAAAACAATGATTTTTGCCAATCTACTGGATGTGAAGTACTAGTTTACTATTTTTTT
>CM052439.1:155537887-155556804 GCA_028533085.1 Varecia variegata | reverse complement strand
GTATTTTCTGGCTCTCCTTTCATTTTAAGAAAACACAGTGAAATAAAATAAGAAGTGAGCTGACAGCCAGGGAGACAAGACGTAGTATTTATCATATGAAAAAATGAAAATATATGGCCTTTACTCTTTTGTGCTTTCAATTTTCCAGATCTTAAAATGGTTTTTATTTTTTATTTTTTGGTTTTGTTTTGTTTTATGACTTCCTCAGGAGAAAATATGAAGATGAATGTCACTATCTGAAAAGTAAATCAAATTTCTTACAAAGAGGGAGCAATTAACTGTGCCCTGTATAGCCCTATGTAGTGTTCCAAGCATTTAGAAAACAGAAAATAAACTCTAGAAAATTTAGAGCTCATATAGGTTTAGAAAATGGAAAGTAAACTCTATAGAAAATTTAGAGCTCATGAAGTGACAGTGACCGTGTACAGATACATCTCTGAAGTATAAGGCTCCACAATGAGATGAAAATCACCTTGTCTTGAGGGAGTCCAGAAATTGAAGTTCTGGTCCGTGCTTTACTACTTGCTCACCGTGCAACCCTGGACAAGTCACTTAACCTTCCTAGTTTGAAATTTCTTACTTTGGAACATTAGGCGATGATAATAACAATAATAACAATAATGCTGTTAATTGTATAACAATGATGATATTATATTTACTGGGCACACACAATGTGAAAAGCACTGTGTAGAATGTTTATTAATACATATGTCTCATTTTCTTTTCTTGAAAAACTCTGATATAGGTATGTGAATTCCTATTTCATAGACTCAGTCTATCTGTTAAGAGACTTTTGGTGTCAAGCCCCGTAGGGAATTTAATCAACTGATTTACCCAATAAGAAGAACTGAGTATTTCCCATAATAGAAAGTCTCAAGCTCTGTTAGTGCAGCAACTCGTGACATTCCCAAGGCCGACAGCAGTGGCATCGCTTCCTTCTGCTGTCCTTGTCCTGCCATGCGGACTTCAATTATTCCAGCTCGACCTTCCTGCTCACGAGATGGCTGCTGCAGTGCTGAAGGCCACATCCTCCCATAGTGATGAGCGCTGGCAGAAAGGGCTATTTCTGCCAACGGATCTCTTCAGGAGAAAGGAAAATTTCCTGATAATTCTCCCAGGCTAATCTTCTTTATGTTTTACTAGCCAGAAAAGGGTAACATGTCCATCTCCAAAAAAATCTCCTGAAGGAGGCATGCAATGACCACAATCTCTTTAGACCAAATCTGATTGATCCTGAGTTGAAGGAAAGGCTGTGCCACACTCAAAGAACACGGCTTAGAAATAACTGAATAAAAAATGGGATGGGGCCATGGGTGTTGAATGAACATTCTGACACACTAGCAAACAGAGGGCCAAAAATACAAGTTTTTTGCCCAAAGTCAAAACAAGTGACTGGCAGAGGTGGGACTTAAACCTAAGTATATCTGACTACACATACCCTGATCAGTTCCGAAATCTTTCCCTGCATCCTGTTGTGTTGTGTTCCCAAATAAGAAATTTTATAGAATGGCTAAATCATTTGCAAGGTACGTTTTGGGAAGCCCTACAAACTAGAAATATAGATGAACTGTCCCATCTTCTTAGATTCTTGGCCTCCACTTACCCCAATCTCCAACTTTGTACTGGAAAGAACAGGGAACATTATTGCCCATACTCCCATTTCACTCATTCTTCATGGTTGGATGTGGAGCAAACTTCAGTCCTGGACATGATGCCACCACCTCTCATATGTAGTAGGAAGGCAGGAGATGTGTTCAAATCACTTTCCACACCACACTTTCTGTGAATGAAGATATCACTCAACAACTTCACTAACAAGGAGAGGTGGCCATGTGAACGATTATGGATGATGTGATGATTGAAGATAAATCCTCCTGTTTCAAGTAAAGATATTTATTCTTTGGATATGCTAAAGCAAGGGTAAAGTCTTGGAAGCGTGAGGCATGGAGAGGTGTGATGAGTAAGCATTGAAAAACAAAAGCACAAAAGAGTGTTTATAAGGAATAGCTAGAAAAGTTGCCAAGATGAAACAATTTAATTCCATAATCAGAAGACTGTCAATAATCTCAGATGATGTAAATATATTTGTTTCCCTAAAAGTGGAAGTAAAATGCATTATTCTTGTTCTGTAGAGTACAAATTATCCATCTGCCTTGCCCATGTGTACCATTTAACATAACACACTTCATCAAATGTCAAAGAAGTTTGAGCTGGGGACACAGAGACAACACTAAATCCAAGATTTAATAATTATTATTTACATTATGAATATCAGAGAATCAAAACATATTTAGACAATTGAATTATTTTGTCATTCTATTACATTACTTCTCACATTTCTTTTCATTGTTCTATTCATAGTCATATTTAAAAATAAGTGAGTTCTGATGAACACTTAAGAGCACATATAGGAATAACATTAATCGGGTGTCGGGCAGATGTTGGGGGAGGGGATGGGTGTATACATACATAATGAGTGCAGTGCGCACCGTCTGGGGGATGGACATGCTTGAAGCTCTGACTCAGGGGGTGGAGAGGGGGCAAGGGCAATGTACATAACCTAAACTTTTGTACCCCCATAATATGCTGAAAAAAAATAAATGAGTTAACAGCTAAACCTGAGTAACTGTAAATGAAAGTGTTTTTATATGTTAAATATACCTGTCACCTGTATTTTGAGTTCACTCTTTGTCACTCTAGCTCTGACTCCCTGATGTGAACATTGTGTCTTGAGTTAATCCTTTTTCTCTTTTCTTCAAAAGTGTTGCAATTTCCCAGTAATTAGTAACTATAGCACATTGCTTTTAAGTTATGTTTCTAAGAGTTCATTTGCCATCTACCAAGCTCAGTTCTCAACAGGGCAATATCTTTGCCTTTAACCCTTCTCCTGTAGGATACAACTTAATTATTCCCAGAGCCACTCCCAGGGAATGTAGTAGCAGTAGTTTCCTGGGTAATGGTGACATCTCTAATGAGAAAATCAACACTCTTCCCAAACTCACAGGGATCAGGTGAGTGCTCATTAGTTGTTTCCACACAGTATAATTCCTATGCCCTATTTTAAAATATGCCAAAACATCACCTAGGTGAGGACCAAAAGAAGAAAGAATTTTAGGCTGTAAGTCTCTAATATATCTTATATGTACATAGTGGAGTAGACAGATGAAGGCATCTTGCAGAGGCAGGAAGGATAGATTTGGACTCTGGTGAAAAATGGCATAAAATGTTGAGGTATTTACCTCTGACCTTTCATTCAGTTATGCTTTAAGTTGACAATTGCATGGTATAGTCTGAAACTGGCCTTCCACTTAAGCAATTAACTTCAATTTTAAACTAGAAATTCCTTTATTCATGTGTTAAAGATCAGCACAGTTTAGTAGTTGAAAATAGTTGGCCTATTTTCACATAAAAAATGGATCTTTGTTATAATTATTGGGAAAACACTTCTGCTCTGGAACAAGCGGTGGGACAATGTCATATTCAGGAAAGACTTCTGCAAAAGTAACCAACAATGCTTTTATTCTGTCATTCATCAGTTTTTGCTTGCCTCTTAGACAACCCCCTTCTTAGGCTGAACTTAGCCTTTTTATGGATGCAGGTACCCAAAGCTATTGCCTTCACTCTGCAAATTCCATCCTGCTGATGGCAATAATGCTCTCTAAATTCATTTTTGCTGTCTTTCAACTCAATCAGGTTATTAAGCTTGGAAAAACAAAATGAAATTAAGCAAATGGCGTTTTAACAATCTGAGATTATCAAGGTATTTATGAATAGACAAAGGTATTGTTAATATTAGTTTGAATAAATTAGCTCAAAATTTAGCAACTTAAAACATTTTATTTTGCTTATGATTTTGTAGTCGGTAATGCAGGACAATCTCAGCTGGGGGTTCTTAATTGTGGTCTTTCAAATCACTTCGGTCAGATATTGGCGGGAGCCCCAGTTACCTGAAGACTGGACTTCCAAAATGGCTCACTCGGCTGGGCCTGTCAATCAGAGCAAGTGTACATCACCTCTCTAGATGGCCTGGGACTCTCACTGCATGATTGCTGGGTCTTGAGAGGGGTGACCCCATGGGAAGCATTCAAGCATCATAGGTTCTAAGAGGCAAGGAAGGAGCTGCATGGTTTCTTCTGATCTAGTCCTAGAAGTCCCAATGTCACTTTTCCTGCATTCTCTTGGTTAAAAGGAGACTCTGGCTGCAAAGAGAGGAGTGTTTGACTCACTAATGATAAAGGAATGAAAAAAGGAATCTCAAATAATTTGTGACTATCTCGTTCATATTTGTTCTAGTTCAAATATTCATTTTTTTTAAAGTATAGTTTTGAAAGAACTCATCTTCACCAAAATGAAGTCCTGAAAGCAAAAAATGTCAACCATAAACTATAATGTGGTAATTGTTATGTAAAAGAATCTATGTTTTGGTTTGATATCGTCTGGTAGATAAAAAGAAGGAAGATTATCACTCAAACACTATATCTAGTTTTGACGGGTAATACTTAAGCAATTGTCTGTTTGTGACATTTTTTTTCCACCTTTGATTTTTCCAGGAAAACTTCAACTATATCTTGATTTGTGTGGCTTGAAATCATGCAGCCACATTTTCCTCTAATCAGTCAAAGAAAATAAAATTCTTTTCAAACTGGGCAGGAAAGTATTATCACAGTTGTTTTCACTCAAAAGAACAAATTTAAATAGAGTTCACTAAATCAAAGACAATAAAAAAGTAGAAGAAAATTGGAAGTGTTTATTGTCATCCTTCCTGGCCCAGTCTTCTCAAACCTTAACGTACATGTGAATTCTATGGAAAACTTAAACTGTTGATTCTTATTCAGTAGGTCTTGGATGGGGCTAGAAATATGCATTTTCAAAAGTTCCTAGGAAATATTGATGCTTCTGGTTAAAAGATCACATTTTGACTACTGAAGGGGTACATTAACTCAAAAATAATTGGATTTGACTGAGAGTGGAGACACTGGAAAATGAAACTGGCAGACAGTTGCTATATGCTTAGATAGATTTTCAAGAGTAACAAATTTAAATGTATTTAAAATTCTTCTTAATCTTTGGTTTTTTAAAAAGCCTTTTAATGCTTACTAATGGTAAAATATATGAAAATATGCAGAAATGAAAATACTATCAGGTTCTATTTTATAATGAATTTTAAAGAAAGAAATTATGAGAAATATAGACTATTACATTAACTCATAATCACAGCTAAATTCATGATTACAAAATATAGCACATTACTATAGCTGAGTGCAGGAATCCATTTTCCTAAGAATAAAAGCAAAGCTGATGACAATAAAAGGCTTTGATTGATATTTTAAAAAATATTTAAAATGTTAAAACTGATCGTGAAATAGGAGGTCTCAGGCTTCAATCCCACCCGCAATCCCTAGAAGATCAACTAACAACTACCCATAGACAAAAATATCTCTACTATCACCTTCATGAGCTCTAAATTTTCTATAGAGTTTATTTTCCATTTTCTAAACTTTCATGAGCTCTAAATTTGACAGAGTTTGTTTTCTGTTTTCTAAAAGCTTGGAACACTCACTGCATAGGGTTACATAAGGCATAGTTAATTACTCCCTCTTTGTAAGAAATCTGATTTACTTTTCAGATAGTGACATTCATCTTCATATTTTCTCCTGAAGAAGTCATAAAATAAAACCAAACCCCAAAAACTCATTTTAAGATATGGAAAATTTCACATGGTAGTGATACTCACTGGGTGCCTGTCAGGTAGTGGGGGTGGGAGGATGGGGGGGTAGAGTGGGTGGGGTGAGTGAACTGACAGCTAATGGAGAGGGGCCTCACTGTATAGGGGTAGAACATGCTTGTGGCCCTGGCTTGAGTGAGGCAAATGCATTTCATGCAACTAAAATGTTTGTATCCCCATAATACCCTGAATTTAAAAAAATAAATAAATAAATATTTTTAAAAAAATCTAGAAAATTGAAAACACAAAAGAGTAAAGACCATATATTTTCCTTTAATGTTCTATTACACAAGTATTTTATAATTTATTCAATAATCCCTATTCATTTAAGTTGCTTCTATTTTTTACTATTTTGTAATACCATAACAAACATTCTTAAATGCTTATTTTTGCACATGCTCCCCATGTATTCTTATGAAACTCTTTTTTTTTTTTTTTAACCTATGAGAGGTAAAATTCACAGTGCACAGCTCAAGGAAGCATCATTTTCATAGAATACAAGGTAAGTGGCACCCCTGCACTTATGCAGTGTGAGATGACACTTGTGTTATTGGTGCTTCATGCTCCTTGACTAGTGGGCATCTGTCTCCTTCCAGCGAATGTGAGGGGATGCCCAGAGGAGATTCTCATGAGGAAGAAACAAGATGATTAACAGTCAAGCAAGAGGATGTTTACTGAAAGCCCAACATTAAAGAGTTGAACATCAGTACTAGGAGTGTTCTGCAAGACATTGGGAAACAAAATATAGAAACACAGAAAGAGAGCTACACTGGCAGTGGGGTGGCTTCACTATATATTAATAATGAAAGTAATTAATACTGTAAAATAATGTAACTGTTAGACTGAACCCAGAGACTGGTGGGAGGTTCCATGGCAACTTTCCCTTTAAACTGGCCCCACCCCTTTTATGGCCCACCCAAACTCCGCCCCTTTGAAAGCCCACCGAAACCCGACTATAAAAGCCCTAGATGCCCAACATTTCAGGGTTGACGCTATCTTGGCCTCAGCCCGTCTGTATGCAGACGTTAAAATAAACTTCTTTTCACCTATACCGGCCTTGTGCGTTCTTCCCTGTGTTTCTAACAGTAAATAGTTTGATCTTTCAGATCACATGCTCAGGGAATGAAACTTTAATCTCTTTTTAAGATCATATTTCACCTAATAGTTGAAAACCTAGTCTAATAAATTAAGGGTAAATGTTGCTTCTGGTATAAACTCAGCAAACTCAGATCTTCCTTTAATCTCTCTGCCCCTCTGCTCCCTGGATGACTCCTAAGCTCTGACTCATGCATTGTTCTACCATCACTGGAACAGAGTTTCGGGTCCAGGGTAGTTGGCATCTGTCCCTGCTGTCTTCCTCCATTGAGAATCAGTGCATATACAGGGATCTCTCCATCCCCCTCTGCTCTCCCATCTGCATCCTTCTCAACCTGCCAGGGAGACCACTTCAGGGCTGTGGTCCACTCTCAGCCACTTCCTTCCAATTCACAGGAGCTGGAGAGAACATTTGCTTATTCTTCTGCACTTTTCCAGATGGTGTATGTTGTGGGTAGTGTGGGGTTTGGGGGAGGAAGCCTCTGCTCTCTCTACCTGAACATTACCATTTCTCTTTTCTGGCTGCCTCAGCATGCTTGGGTAGGAAGAGGAGGGAGGAGTAGAAAAGGGCTACTCTGACAAGCTGGAAACCTCTCTGGAGTTCCTCACAAAGAAAGTGAAGTACAAATACTCTGTGACCTCAGATTCCCAAGCCCATCCAAGTTTTATCCTCTACTCCACTCATACACAGGGATTCAGTCCCAAGCAAGAGAAAAAGGTGCTGGGTCCAGAAACTTTCTTGTTTGTGTTCCCTTATTCCTCCCCTATTTGTTCCCAAGCTAGTAAGACCTTTATCTACTCTGTGGTGGCAAGACCATCCAGCATCTCATCTATTCTCTTTCCAATCTATTGTTCGGGGCCAAGTTATATGTACCTTGAAAATCAAAAGCCTTGGCTATGAAGACCACTATGTCTGAGGGCAAAAATTTGCCCCCTTAGGTCTCACTGCATGCGTAGGTGTCTTATCTTCAGGGAAGCCTCCATCACAGAAGCCAAGATGGAGCCCAGTGTAAAACCACATCTCCACTGACCACCACTAACAGGGCTCAGAAAATGACTAGCACCCTGAGTAATACCCCTTTTGCATCAGGATTCCCTGTCTTCATCAAAAGGAGTCAAATGAGAGTCCCCGAAATCTTCCTTCTCCTGCCACATCACCTTCTCAACTGTTCCATGCACACTTTAAGCACCCTCCTCTCTCAGGGCCTACAGGTTCTTCCCTCAATGCTCCTTCATTGTCCTCAGGCTGTTCTCAAATTCATCTCCATGATACCTTCCTGGAGAGGGAAATTTTACCCTACATAAAATTTCAGCTCCCTGTCTGCTATGGTTTGAATGTGTCCCCTCCAAAATTCATGTTGAAATTTAATCTCCGTTGTGGTAGTATTAAGAGTGGTGCCTTTGGGGAAGTGATTAGGTCATGAGTGCTCCACTGTCATGAATGGATGGAGTGGGGAACCTGTGGCCTTGAGGCCACATATGGCCTTCTAGATCCTTGAGTGGGACCTTTTGACTGAATCCAAATTTTACAGAACACATCCTTTTAATAAGTTCCTGCTAGGGACTAGCTTAGGACCATTTTTGCCCTTCTGCCTTTGCCATGCAAGGACACAGAGTCCTCACCTATGGAGGATGCAGTTACAAGGTGCAATCTTGGAAGCAGAGAATGAAGCTCTCACCAGACACCAAACCTGCTGGCATGTTGATCTTGGACTTTCCAGTCTTCAGAACTATGAGAAGTTAATTTCTATTCTTTATAAATTACCTAGCCTCAGGTATTTTGTTATAGCAACAGAAATAGACTAAGACACTGCCTGTATTTAGTAACTACATTCCTTGCATTATAATTTTTCCTGAGCAATTATCATAAGCGTACAAGTACTTTTTTTCTTATTGTCTGTCTGTCTCTCTGATGAATGTAAGTGCCAAGAGAGCAGGAATTTTTTTTTGTTCTGTTTCCTGCTATAATGCCTGTTTTACAAAAATAAATTGATATTCAGTCTGGAGAGATTTAAGGAGTATTCCAACAGGGGAAAAGGGACTAGGCAAGGGGGAGGCGGGGGGACTATTGCAACAGAGCCAACACTCCAACAATGAGATGTGAAAACATGTCCATTGTCACCTAGAAAATAACTTTTCTTTCATAGGGAGGAGTAAGTGGGGCTGGAAAGAAGCAAGAGTGGAAAGTGAAATGAGCAGATGGTGCGATGGGACACTTGATGAGGGACTTCTTTTCCTGAGGTGAGCCAATTCTTTCCATTAAGGAGAAAAGGAGGGGTTATTCCACATTCCACTGGTCAAGGGTGCACCAAAGTTCCACTCCTCCCTGAGGGAAGGAGAGAAGCCTAACTAAAGTTTAGTCAACCCAGATTAGTGGGCATTTTTTGGCAGACTAGTAGTGGGGACAAACAGTTCATAAATGTTCATCATCATTTATGAGACAGAGAAGGGATTTGGAGGGTTTGTGTCTGGTCTCGCTGCAGATAAGCACAGGGTCATCATTGAGTCTTATCTAGGTGATATGGAGCAGGGTGCTTCTCTGCAGTAAGCTGTTTCAGGCAACACAAAAGGGTGATTCTCACTGATTTCCCAGGATTCTGGGGCTCAGGTAGGGTTCAATATTGTCAGCCAGTGCCTAAAAGAGTACCTACCATAGAATACGTTCTCAATAAATATTTGTTGAATAAAGGAATTAATATCTGCTTAGAAAAGAGAAGGGAGGTGTAAGAATAACCAGGCAAGGCAGGAAGGAATGGGGAGGAAGCCCGATTATTGTCTCAGACGTTACCTTCTAAGATTATAATTAATCATATATTACTGTGGTTACCAGTGAGGGCTCAGTAGGGGCCAAGCATCGTGCTAAGTGTGGTATGTGCATAATCTGGTTTCAGTTCTGATTGAGCTGTGACAACTGGGATGCCCTGGCTTTTGCCTATTGGTGTTTGAAATGGGCTGATTGACGAGGAGAGCTAAAGACTGACTATGTTGTTTTCATCTGAAATCACCTTTGACAAAAGAAAAAACAGAGGAAGTTTAAAAAGTTTTTTTCTCAGGTTTTATAAATTTGTTATTAGGCTCTCTATATAAGTTTTCTTTTAAGAGAATCAAGGGACATGTCTATAACCTTTGTAACCATGTATTTCTTATGTTTCAGGAAGGAGGCTGTCTAAAAATATATATATATATACAAAATACTTCACAATCCCTCAACAAAGATGTCACGTTAAAAGTACAAGTATCCAATTCAAGTTAATCTCTCAACAAAAGCAAATATGTCTATTTAACTTCTTCTCATTGTTCTTAAAGAAGAACAAAAAGACGAAAAACCACTGCGTGGTACATAGCATCAGAGTTCCTTTATGTGATATTTCAGGAGAAGGAATTTATTTGAAACTTTTGAAAGACTGTGCTCCTCTACCCTATTTATAGAAGAAGAGTGTTCATTATAGTCATTATCTGGTATTGGATTCTTACTATGTGGAGTGCACTCTACTAAAAAGTTAACCTTTCTCTAAAAGGTTACTACTGCAATTCTGGAGTTATATAAGATTAAAAATGGTGACTTGATTTTGCATTTTAGTGAAAAGACAGTAGAGCACTTTGCAATGCTTCCTGCCTCAACTAAAGCTTCATAGAAACAAAGAAATTTCTATTGCAACTCTGAAATTTAGCTATTGTGACATATTTAATTATAGGAAATTAAATTGTGTTTGACTTTAAAATATTAAATCCATTATTTACTTGTGAATATACAACAGCTGAAAGTCTTTGTTGTTCAAAAAATTATAAAATTATATGTGCCAAACTCTAAATTATAAGTTTAACATGTATTAGCAAGGCCTTATTTTTTAACAAGATTAGTAAATAGTACATTTAATTAACACTTAACTATTACAAAGTACCTAGCAAGAGCGCTTTCAAAAGTATTTTGTATTACTTAATAAGATTAGAATGGATTAATGTAAATGCCAAAGTAAATAAAAGTTCCTTTTATTCAAATATAAATTAAATTTCCCCTGGAAAAAATGTGGCATGACAATGTTTTTTAATTCCTTGCCTTCTTTCTATGTAAAAATATTTCAAATACATTCTGAAGTACATTAGGATAGCATTTGGAAATAACGTAGCCATGTGAAAGGGTTGTGTGTTATTTGCGTGATGTGAACGCCCTGTCGTCAAGTGGTGGTGCTCATTTTTCATAGCTGGAGGATCAGATGCTGGTTAAGAGGGTTATGCCTTGAACTTGAGGAAGTCAGCCTGTACAGGAAAAGATTCCTTCAGGCCTTTGAAAGCAGCTCAATCTTTGTGAAATAATTCTCATGAGAGTTCACTTGGACCAACCCCATTTCCCTCTCAGTTCTAAAGCCTCTTCATTTCTTTGAGCTTTGACTACTTGCTGTAAAACTTGTCTACGAACTCACTCTAACTCCAAAGTCTGACATCTGCTTCTGCTTAGTTACTCACTGTCATTTGCTCCCAATATTGTGTTGGGTTCACAGTCTAAGTCCTTGTTTGTTCGTGGCATTTCACCTGGAAGCTCTGGCTTTACTTATTTATTAACTAAACATTTATTATGACATATACTATGGGCCAGGCACTGTACTAAGTTCTTACCAAATATCAACAAGTATTAACTCGTTTCATCTGCACAGCAACACCATGGGATAGTTTCTCTTGTTATCAACCCCATTTTATAGATGAGGGAATTAAGACATGGGGAAATCAAGTAACTTGAAGAACTGGGACTCAAACCCAGGCAACCTGATTCCAGAATCTCTGCTCTAACCTTCTACAGTCTATACTGCCATTGTCATACAGGACTGGATGACAGGACATGTTCTGAACAGTCAACTTTATGCCATATGCACAGGTACCATGTGTACACAAATCCTGAATATTTAAGACACATAAATTCAGTGGGCATTAAACAAATACTATATTTTAAAATAAGTAAGAACACCTTAGAGAGTATTAAAAATCTAGAGGACAAAAATTTGATTCCTTTTCCACCTATCTTTAACTCTTCCTTTATTATTGCCAGCCTAATTTCATACATGGTTTTGAATTAAATATTGTATTTGTTATTTATGTTGAGTCTAAACAATTATGGAAGTTGGGAGACATTTTCCAAGTGCTATGCCCTCTTCTTTAGGGTTAGTTAGGCATTTAAGTGCCTCTGGTCTTTTTCTCTGGATTTTAGGTGCTTCTGTTTCCTAATCTTTTTCCTCTTGGCTACAGGAAAAACTACTTAAAGGAGTGGTTCTCAAATTTTTGGTCTCAGAACCTCTTTACACCCTTAAACATTATAAAGAGCATCTGTTTATGTAGATTGTTATCCATCAATGTTTACCATATTAGAAATTAACTGAGAATTTAAATTATATTTATTATTAATTTATTTATAAACAATAAACACATGACATATTAATATAAATAACAAATCTTTATGAACAATATATTTTCCAAAGCCAAAAATATTTTGTGAGCAAGTGGCATTGTTTCATATTTTTATAAATGTCTTTAATCTTTTTTTTTAATCACCCAAAGTCCAGAGATTTACAAACCTTTAAAACTAAAGCCTATTCAGTATTAGTGTTTCAAACTACTGATAAATCAGGTACCAAAGTAAAATAGCTTCTTTAGTGTTCTCCTGAAATTCAAGTAAATTGAAACAAAATACATAGTATAATGCCTGTAAAAGTATAAACTCATAGTTAAATTAACAAAAGTGACACATTAGACTAGTATTTCATAGGAATTCCCTTTCTGTAACAACTGTATTTTAAGTACAAGATACAAATAGAAAAAAGGAGAAACAAAGTTTTCTTTACCATTTCTCTGTGTTAACAAATTGGCTTCCTTTCTATAATATCTTAAAAGGTAGGACCATCAAAACATAGCATGTCAGCTCCCATGCTAAGCCTTATGGTCACATGAGCCCAGAGGCTATGGATCACAGAAAGCTTTCTTCTTCCTTTTCTTTCTCTCTTTCCTTCCTCCCTCACTTCTCCTCTTTCTCCCCTTCTTCCATCTCATGCCTTCTCTTCCTCTTCCCCATTCTCCTTCTCCTCCTCCTCTCCTTTTTAAGACTCTGAAGCCTAAATTCATTTAACTTACAGAAATGAACCCAACTCAGCCGTCTCTGGGTGAGAAACTGCCAATGCACTTACTTTGGGAGGTTTGGAGGAGGAAGCACAGGCCGGTGGTGCATTCACTAAGAAACCACGGAGCTGCAAGAATGCATATTATGGAATGGAATTCAGTCACTTGGCATTCTCTATAGTTGATGATGATTACAAGATTGGTGTTTTTATAAAAACAAAATCATTTATACCAACTTTTCTGTCTTTGGCTTTCCCCCCTGTAGTCCTTTCCATCATATAAGTAATGCATCTTAAAAATAACACCAAATCAACATCAAATTTTAATTGGGTGAAGTTTAAAAAAAAAAACTGACAGCTTTTTGTCCAACTGTTTCTTGATGTTAGCCTCTCTTGTCACATCTTTGCTCTTGTGTTTGTAGCTATAGTGGAGAAAGTTCTGTTCCTCATCATTGAGTTTTTCTGCCCATTCCCGGTTGGAAGTTCTGGCTTTCTTCCCACCCTGCAGTGCATGGAGTCATTCATGAATGTCTAAAACAGATATCAATTCTGGGAGTCCTAATATGATATCTTCTTTAGAACCTCTTTGACTTTTTGCTTTTGTAGTACAGCAGGTCCTGGGATAACATAATTTCATTCAATACCATTTCATTACAATGTTGATGAGAAAGAAAATTGATTCCCAGCCAGAGCCACTTTTTGTGTGGAGTTTGTGCATTTTCCCCATGTCTGCATGGATTTTCTCCGGGTCCTTCAGTTTCCTCTCACATCCCAAAGCTGTGTATGTGAGGTGAACTGGCACACCTACATGGTCCCAGTCTGAGTGAGCGTGGCTGGGTGGGGGGGTGCCCCGCGATGGGATGGTGTCCTGGCCACGGCTGCTTTCAGCCTTTTGCCGTGAGCTTCCTGGAGAGGCTCAGGCCACCCTCGACCCTGAACTGGCAAGAGTAGGTAAATAATTATCTTACTTGCTCTTACTTGTTTTTATTAATCTTTTAAAAATGTATGTATATCTCACATTTATTACAATGTGAAGTGTTTTGGTCTTTATTTAGAAGCTTGTTGCTGTTTTTGTGACCAAAATATACCATAGGAACTTAACTCTTGTTTATGTCAGTTAGCCTATTAAAATTGGTTTCATCATGTCATTTCTATTCAAGTTGCAGTTTCCAAGACAATGTTAAGTGAGGAGTTATGATACCTCTTCTCCCCAGGTTTCTTCCTAAAGGTCAGACTTACCTCCGTATAAATTTTGGAAGAAATGAAAGTTTGCCTGTCCTTTCCCCCTCCCTTATGGGTACCCTTCCATTTTCCTTTTCAGGAATGGGGTGGCTGCCCCTTTCACCATGCTCAGCTCACCTTTAGGCTCCTGCACCTGCTCATCTCTCATAACATGTCAGCAGATAACAGTGTCATACATGAAATAAGGTGTGAGGTGTGATCTCTTAAAGCTCAAGTCTAATGAGCCTTAGCAGATCACACATACATATTGTGTATTTCAAAATTGCTGAAAGAGTAGACTTCAAATGTACTTATCACAAAAAATGATAAGTATTTGAGGTGATGGATATGTTAATTAGCCTGATTTACACATTTCACAATGTATACATGTACCATAAAGCACACTGTACCCCATAAATACATACAATTATTTGTCAATTAAAAATTAAATTAAGCTTAAAAAAAAGGCTCTGATGGCACTCCTTAAAAAAACTTTAAAGACTTAATGAAAAGCAGCCTTTAGAATGAAATAATAAGCATTGGGTTTATATTTGTAAAGGTTTCTTACATAATGGTGGCCCATTCTGTTTATAAGCAACTGCACCTTATGAATACTCATGGATTTTCAACCTACACTAGAAGTAAACACAGCAATCTCCTCTTTCCTCTTTTTATACAGTTGTATACACACACATACAATCACCATACATATATCCATATATTGAATAATATGGTATGGAAATTTCTAGTAGCTAGTATGAAAAAACAAATGTAGATTTTTATTTGGACTTGACTTTCTGGTACAGAATATTTCCATCATTCAACTGATAAGTTGTATATATTCATACCCAGTAGACTTGTCCTCATCAACCTTTTATCAAAATAAAAATTCTACCTTGACTAATGAAATAAAGGTACTTACAATTATTGGTCATCACATCATCACTATTTTAGCATACATTACAATCATTAATTTCCTGGTAGCTGTTAAAATCCTGTCTTGTCTTTGGAGATGCCCTAAGTATCTTTAATAGGAATTATTTGGTGAGCTTAGCAGGAATTTAATCTAAAAAGAGATCCACCTGGTAGATAAATCAAATTAATAGGACTTGAACATTGAGTTCCACTTTCCAAAAGCTGATTAGGCATTACTATATAAAATTTCTTAACAAACATAGATGCGTTTCATTATAATCACATCACAGGTTGCCTTTTTCACATCTGAGTCATTTGGAATAAATAAAACTTTTGCAGACCTGTTAATAACTTGGTGAAATAGAGTGGATAATAACTAAGTAGGAAAACAAGTTAATTTCATACTTACTTAAGTGTCTGGATCTCTTTTTGGTACATCTTTATTCAGCTTTCTCAAATTTTTAGAGGATTTGATAATTCAATCACATGCTCAGATCAGATATTTAAGAATATACAGTACAGAGATTGCTAGGAGACAGAAGGGAATATAGGACTCACTTTGGATTTGACTTTCTGATACAATTCAAAATAGCATGATTTAAGCATCTACATTAATATTAAAAGAATTCAGCAGTCTCTCAGAGGCACATAATCTGAAGGAAAATTTATTTCTTCTTGGGAATTTGACATAATAAGGGCAATGCTCTCCTATACTGTGATATTCCCTAGGTAAAGTTTTTAGGCATAGATTCTATGGATTCTGTAAAAGACCTTCAAATTCAATTAACGTTTGTAATCATCATGGAGGCTTCAAAAATAGTCCCTCCAACATGTAACTCTATATTTGTTCTTTGAGATAACATAGAAAGATAAAAAGAAATTGACTTAGGCCTAAAAAGGGCACCTAAGGATGCTTTGTTTTCAAAATGTAGGTGTGTGCTTGCACACACCTGCACACTCACACACACACACACAAACCTCTTCCAGCTCTCTAACATTGCAATAAAGGGTTGAAAACAGCATGGAGACTGGGAATCCATGTCCAAGTAGTATTTCCTAGGTGTCAGGTTTTAAGACAGAATTTGCCAACCATGGGTCCAATCTATAAAGACATGCACAAGTCTGTTATCATGGGGGTAGGTTTTCCATATAGCCTATTCATCTTACAGTACTGTCCTTCATTCTCAAATCTTGTGCTTCCTACTTCTTTTGATGTAAAATATTTTTTCTTCTGTGAAGTGATAGCCAGAGAAGATAGTAGTATTTGTTTTTATGTTCTTACATGCAAAAAAAAAAAAAAAAAAAAAAAAAAGAAAGTTGGCAACCTTATTGGCTTTCAAATTTGCTTTTTGGAATGTTACCAGCTGGTAAAATACAAAAAGTCTGGAAATCTCTGACCAGCACAGAACACGTATGCTCCCTTCATTCTGATTTTATAAACCATTTCACAGAAATTTAATTTTATAATATTGCTCTGGCTGTTCACAGAAGCTCCCCCCCATCATCCCCCCAACATTTTGTTTAAAGCTAAAATGTTAACAAATAATCAAGAGAGATTGTAACTATAGTACCGTTATACCTTAATTCATGGAGAACATATATGGTTGAAATGTTGCTAAGATATCAGATTTCTTTACCTCTAATGCCATATTACTTATAAAATTAGTAATGTGATTTTCATTGAAATAAAAATACCACATAATTCGATAATATTTTTAGTAAATCTAGTGAAATGATTATGAAATATGGTAAATGTTTTGATTACATATTTGAATAAGTAGCAATAAAAAATTTTAAATGTGAACAGATAAAGTTTTAAAAACCAATAACAGCTTAACTGAACAGGACCTAATGATCAAAAGGTCATTACATTTCTATGAAGCTCTCCAGTAGAGTAAAATCCCTGCCAACCTTTAGTGATTAAGTTAACCTTAGAAATGAACATCCAGGTTTGTAATAAGAGAGAAAACCCTGAAACATTGCTGAGGTAACAATTCAGTATGTCACTATAACATAGTTTGTCACTATGACAAAATAGGGATGCACATTTTGGAATATATACAGCATAATGCATAGATGCTAAAATAGGTGGTACGTTAACACTCTTATTGGCATGCACTGATTCATGCCACAGGATTAATTAAGTGAGCATTTTCATGGGCACCATTCTAGGTTCTGAGTCTGTGAAAATGAAAAACAATCTATGTATTCAGATATCCCAGATTCTACTATTGCATCTCTGCCCACCAGAGCCATGAAGAAAAGGCTGTCAATAAGGACTATCAGTGACAATTTTAAAGAAGAAATCTGACTTGAATTAAGGCGTAGGCTTTGGTGCCACTGGTTGGAAAGAATAAAGAATTAGCATGATATATTGTTATTCATGATGGAATGTGTGGAATTAGAGATTCACTAAGTAGAATAGAGCCAGCTTCTGGAGTATCTGGAAAGTCTGACATATAATCTTACTAGGAAATCAGTAACAACTGCAGTTTCGTAAGGTAAGGAAAATAGCAGGATAAAGGAAGATTAGTGTGTCACAAGTATTCACACATACAGGATGAATTGTATACATGTGGGACATTGAAATCATAATAAAGATTCTATCAAGAGTAGAATTATAGGGGATAATGACTGTCAGGAATTATTCAAATCATCAAAATTTTGATTCTTTGGAAAATGTTTTCTCAGGGAGAAACTACGAAGGAGTTAGTTGCAAAACTTGGCACACATAGAGATTTAGTGTGCTGAGAAGCATAATTTGTGAGAGAGATAAGGATGTGCACCCTGTCTGCACAAGTCCAGTGTTGCTGTAAGAATAATTTGATTATAGTCACCAAAGCTGAGAGGACTTACTAGCAATGTTTAATTTTTTACTGGAGAAGAAAAAAGTAAGACATAATTTGGAGGTCCAAATGTAACAAGTAAAATTTAAATTTAACAGATTTAACAGAGTGGTTTGTCTCTTCTGAAAAATTCAACACGGGAAAATAAAAGATTAGAGCAAGAATTCTGATAAAAGTTTGGCTCACCTGTCTCAGTTATATAAAACATAGGACTCAATTTTTCTCATATGGTACCAGGTTTTTTGTTTGGTTTTTTGTTTGCTTTTGTATAAAATCTGATTACTTTCTAAGATTAGAAATTTAAAGTTTACCATATTTAAATTATTGACCACGATACACAGAAAGATACACTTTTCCCCCACATCCACACATAAATATGCACACATCCACGTGTAATCACACATACACACACACATATAGCCAAAGCAAAGATGTTTCCAAAAAAACCTTACATATATTTCCCCTTACTACATGCAATGTAGTAAGGGGACATTTTGTATTTAATTTTGACATTTTGTATTTAATTTTATTCTACACTGTTTCATGTACGAAGGATTCTGGCATGACCCACCGAAGAAATTACATTGTCTCTTAGATCAACCCCCTCGGTTGGCACACACTGCTCTGGTGGAGTCCATGGAAGTGTTTAGAGCAGGGCTTTAGAAATATAAACTGGACCTGTTGCATGGGATGAACTAGAGGGGAAGAGACAAGGAAACCCAGTTTGGTGGTTTGTGTGGACACTAGGACAATCACTTGTGGAATCAGATGTCAAGTGAGCAAGGCCATTGCAAAACATTCCGAGAAGAAGCAATGAGAGAATAATCTAAGGTGGAAGTGAAGAAATGAGTGCAAGACATACGTGGAGGAGCAAGTGAGATTTTTGAAAAATCTGCCTATGAATTTCTGTTTATGTATGAATAAGTATTGAATTTTTCATAGGTAGAATCAAAGAAGTTACATGAAAAAAATTACCTCAAAAACTTTTGAAATATTATAGGCACATCTAAGCTA
>CM052439.1:155502404-155537787 GCA_028533085.1 Varecia variegata | reverse complement strand
GCTTTATCCGGTCGGGTGGGGCGGGGAGCCCTGTGCAGCGCAGAGAGCTGGCGGTATTGCCAGCAGCGGACCCTCAGAAGAAAGCGCATTACATCAGACTGCTTCTTCCTCCATAGCTCCTGGATATACTTGTATGCACCCATCTTGGCTTACCTTTGAAATAAAACTGATGGCTGCCGCCAGACGGCAAGGTATGAAACAAATATTGATATCCTTATTTTTCAGGTAAGGTAACAGGTTCAGAGTGGTTAAGTAGTTTTTCCAAAGTCAAAAAGCTAGTTAGATCAAAGCAGACATCTGGACCCAGATATGTCTGGTTGCAAGCTTGGGTTTTATTGATAGTACAAAATTCCATTGTGAAAAATGTTATAATTAATTTTTTAAAAATAAGGTGTATTTTTTTAATAAGTTATATTTCAGTACAAAACACCACTTTTCAAACCAACTTGTGGTCTCACAATAATACTTTATAATCCATTCTTGATTATTTACAGAAGAGAATTAAAGATTTATCATTCAAATGACAGTCAATACTTTAAAAAAGGAATCTTTTATTTAGTTTTATAATTTCTATGGTAATTACAATCAGATGCAGGGACTAAATATTCTAAAATTTTTATTAAAAAACAATAAGAAAGCCATCTCAGGAAGTGGTGAGAAATTGTCCATTTTTTAAATGTCTTCCAGCTGATTTCACATGGAGTAACAAACAAGCTGTATATTATATTAATGCAAAATACCAAATGAGTAGTGCTAGGAACCTTACCCAGAGATAGGATTTTAATGAGAAGGCAGTAGATTTAATCTTACACTTCGAATAATAGCTACAGTAGCAATTTCAAGGAAAAAACCCGACATAGTAAAATGCATGTATTTCAGTAATAGCACAACATTTTCATTGATATTTTAATGTCAGATCATTTTCAAGTTGGATGCTTTAGGAACTGAAATGGGTATCACGCTCTTTTTGTGAAATGATTGATCCTGCCTTTTATTTTTTTGTAAAGTGTCTGCATCTTCATTTATCCCAATCCTGTATATAAACTCCCTTTCCAAAATGCCACGTGGGCAGACTATGTTGTTCTGAGCTGGATTCCAAAGAAGAACAGTACAAATAGCTCTTTTGATACAAGCAAAAAACAACAACCAAATAATACCTATAGGCAAGCACAGAAGTATTTCACTTTGATGTGAGAATAACAGCCCTCATGTATCTACAGGTGTTTCTGAGCCCACTCAGTCTCTCCCACTGCTGCCGCAGAGTGTGGTGCTCTACACCCTTCCCCAAAAGCAATTTTCTCAGCAATCCAGACAATATTAACTTCAATCCCCCAGGTCCTACTGACTGAAATTAAAGCTTAGAAACTCTTACTAGCACTGGTCATCAATTTAAATATACTACCAGGATGACAGCAAGCAGGAGTGCCTTAGAGGCCATTGCTAGGTATGTACACATCCATTCCTTAGAAGCATCTTCAGGGATTAAGTGTTTCCAATAGATATAGCTTTATGGCATTTATTCCTCAAGCTACAGGTGCTTTGTAGAATCTAATAATCTTTCTAATTTGGATAACCCTGGGATGAGATGTATTGAATATATCAGGCCCTGATTCTGTTGGCAATAAATCGCCCTCAGAATTCTAATTGTAGCCATGCCTGCTGAGTTGGGTTGATGAGGCAGTTCAGGCAGTTCTGCCTGAATCCATGTTTTTGCATGAGTTGTTAAAATAATAGCTCTGAACAGGATCATATCCTTCGTGGACTTCCTGAGGTATTGTCAGTAAGCACAGTTAGTTAGTTTTGTAAAGTAGATATAGGAAGGCAGACTGCTCTCTTGAGAAGTAATTTGGAGTTTACTGTAAGAACATATTTAAAACAGAACAATCGGATCACAATGACAATGTGTACCTACTAGAAGTACTGAAGAAATTTGTGTGATGGGAGCTTTAGAAGTTAAGTAAAGCCAACAAGGAAATGGTAAAAAATTTTATCCAACTGGACACCTAAATTAATTTCAGATCAATCTTTAGAGACATTTGTTGTAGTAGAATATTGTGATTTTGACTACAGTTGAAAATAATCATAATTTGGTGTTTTCAGGGCTCACTGAAGAAAATTCCTAGTATTTATGACATATGTATACATACTATTATATATTATTTATTGTACATGTATAGATAATATATATGTATATATAATTTTTCTATTAGGTCATTAAATATGAAATGTCTGATTTTGAATCAAAAGTGTAGTTTATTATCTCAAACAAGAAGCAGTAAAATTAATCAAAGTACACACCTAAACTACTGAAACAGTTTTGCCATTTTATCAGTAGCTTGTTTGTGCCAGCAGCAAAGAAGCCTGGAGAGGGAGTAGCCACGAAATGGTGAAAGGTGTTTTCCACAGCTTGTTGAGAATTGAATATTTTTCCTACAAGAAGTGGTCCAAAGCCTGGAAGAAGTGGTAGTCATTTGGTGCAAGGTCTGATGAATATGGTGGATGACAGAGAGTTTCCAAGTCCAGTTTCTGTAGTTTGAGCAGCATTGCTTGTACTACATGTGGTCGAGCATTGTCTTGTTAGGAGCATTGGCCTGTCTCTATTGACCAATCTTGGCTGCTTAATCACAAGTATCCTTATCATTTCATCCAATTGGTTGCAGTAGACATTCGCTGTATTGACCAGGTTTCATGAAGCTGTAGTAGATAATACCAGTGCTGGACCACCAAACAGACACCATTAGGTTTTTTTGATGAATCTTCAGTTTTGGACTGTGTTTCAGCACTTCACCTTTATCCAACCATCGTGCCAAATGCTTGCAATTATCAAAAAGAATTCATTTTTCATCACATGTAACAATATGGTATAGAAATGGCTTGCCTTTATGTCTTGACAGCAAAGAAAGGCGAGCTTTGAGATGATTTCTCTTCTGATGCTTGTTTAACACATTGACTGCCATGTGAGTTGTATTTAACTCAGGCTAGTTTTGAGCCCTGGGGGTCTACTGAAGCAAAACCCTGCAGTTGGTTCATGAAAATCTTACTTGTTGGTGTTCTCATTGTTATAATTAATATTGACAATTTAATTCTAAAAATGTGGATTGCATTGCATATAACACACTCACAGAAAACAATAAAAAATAACAAATTAGGGTTGTTTTGTTTTAATAAAACACTGTGGCCCCAGAGAAGATTTTCTAGTGTGGCAGTCAATGTGTGGAACTCATCTATCCAGCTTTTTTCCTTGCCGATTTGTTTCAAATGGTCAAATATTGATGGAATAGTAACTTACTGCTAATTCAAGTGTAGGTTGAGATGGATTCATTTCCACTACAGCTTTCAGCTCATCATTATCCACCTTGGTCTCAGGTCACCCACATGGCTCATTTTCAGGATTAAAATCACCAGAAAGGAACTTCTGAAACCATAGGTGTACTGTGTGTTCATTAGCCACATCCTTCCCAAACACTTCCTTGATATTTTGAGCTGGTTGAGCTGCACTGAACTTATATTCAAAAATAACACTAATTTTTGACTTATCTGTGGTTTAACAAAAATTGCTCAAAAAAAAAAAAATTTTGGAAGACAATCACAAACCAAAACATGCATTTAAAAGACCGAGCTTGTACCTTCACACTAATAATAAAACAAGAAGTGTCAAAGTGAAATGTCAGAGATAGCAACTGTCAAACTTTGTTCTTAAACAAATTAGACATTTCATACTTAATAACCTAATATTATTTCATCTAAACCTTTTGAAATTATTAAAGAATTTTTTTTTCTCATACATGTTAAACAGGGTAAGGAAGACTTTATTCAAGGGACTACTGCAATGGGTTTTACAGTGAAAGAGAGAGAGCACGCTCAAGTCTAAATACAAGGTAAAGTGGGGATTTATATCTGAATAGCAGCAGGTGGGGAGGGGCTGGATGAAAAACTGCTAAGAGAAAACCCTGGAGTTAAGAGGATTCTGGCTAAACTGACTTGACAGGATTCAAGATGCCCACTTTCATCACTTCTATTCAAAATTAAACAATATCCATAAACCTGAAGGCAGGCCAGGGTATTAAGACATGAGGAATTGGGTGTCCATCAATGGACAAACGGGTAAAGAAATGTGGTATATGTACACAATGGAATACTATTGGGCCATAACAAAAGAACAAAATCCTGTCATTTGCAACATGTATGGACCTGGAGGTCATTATGTTAATTGGAATAACCCAGCCACAGAAAGACAAATACTCCTGTCGTTACTCATATGTGGGAGCTTAAAAACTTGACCTTGTGGACATAGAATGATAGATTTCAGAAGCGGGGAAAGATGTGTGGGTGGAGAGGGAAATGAAGATAGGTGGGTGAATGGGTACAAACTTAATTAGATAGAAGAAATAAGTTCTAATGTTCGAAAACAGATTAGGGTGATCTATTGTATATTTCAAATAGCTATAAGAGAGGACTTGAAATGTCACCAACACAAAGAAATGAAAAATACTCAAGGTGATGGATACCCAAAATACCCTAATTTGATCATTATACATTCTATGCATGTAAAAAATACTCACAGGTACCTTATAAATGTGTAAAATATTATGTATCAATAAAAGAAAAAAAGTCTTTCTTTTTCTTTCTGCTCATCTAAGAACCCACTGCTGGGTCCATAAGGCTGCCCCGCCAGGCTCTTCGCCAACTTCTCTAAAGGCCCCGCCCGCGTCCCGCCTGTCGGAGCCCCCTGCGCTTGCGCACGCTCGGGTCTTACCCGCCAGCAGGGGGCAGACCACGATTTTCTGTGCTCTGCGGCGGAGCTCTGGCGTCCCTCTTCTCTGCGTCTTTCTCCAGTTCTGGCCAGGATACGCTTCCTTAGCAACGGGTTGCCCTTAGCAACAGGAGGACGCGAGCACCTGCTTGAGGTCTGAGGCGCTGGACGAACCATGTCGGACATCCTATGCCAGTGGCTCAACCAGGAATTGAAGGTGTCCCGGACCGTGAGTGAGTGACCACGGCCGGGGCCGAGCGGGCGAGGAGGGGCTAGCGGGGCGCGCAGCCTGGAGCGCGGCGCCCTGATGGAAGGTGGCGGGCAAGGCGCGAGCTGCGCAGGTGGCCAACTGCGGGGTCGGCAGCGCCCCATGTCTAGCGGCTCTGCTCCCCACCGCCCCGGCCGATCGGCCATTCCTGCGCCCACCCTACAGCTCACCCCAGCCACCGCGGGGCTTTCCCGCGTCCCCGCTCTGCTGCTCCCGAGTTAACCCTCATCACGGTGCGCCTGCAGTTTCAGACCTACTGTGTGGTTCTAAGTAATCAGTGGGTTTAGGGAGGGCTCCTTTGGTCCTATAGAGAAGGAATTTTGCTGGACTCTGTAGTCTGACCCTGACGTTGGCTCCTTCACATCATCAGAAGCATGGTGTGCTGGCAAGCCAATGGAATATGAAGGCCCCGGACAAGTTGCAATATCTTGTCTGAGTGTGTTCCCTCCAATTTAAAATGGGTCCAGTCCTATTTTCCATACTTAACTGCCCAGCAGGGAGGGTGTGTGTGAAATGAGTTATTGTGGAATATGTTAACATTTACAAATTTTAGAAATTTTAAGCTCAGAATTCACAAACTTAAGCTATTTCTGGCCACTGTTTACTCTTGCCCAAAGCTGACCTTCACCAACTTGAGTTTATGATACCACTCAAAGTTTCCAAGACTCATAACTGTGGAGGCAATTTTACATGCTGGCAGCTTCCGTGGCAGCCAAGGAATTCCAGCACAGCACTGCACTCCATCTCAACCTCTTTCTGTTGTTTCTTCAGTAGTTCATTTTACAGTTGACATGGTTTTTGCTCGAGGGAAGAGGTTTTCAGTGCAAATGCTCTCAGTCTGTTTTCCCAGAAGAACCCTTGCATAACTCCATCTTGCTACCGTAAGAGCGGTAGTGGTGCCAGCTGAACCTTAGGTCGTCCACAGAAGTTGCTAGATCAGTAATGTTTCTGCAGGTCCAAAGTATTATTATCAGTATGAAGATCTTTAACACTGAGCATCTCCAGTTGCATTTCTTGAGGCGTAATCTTGGGACTTTTTCTTTGCCAAACCACCACCCACAGACTCCCTATGAAATGCAATCAATTATTTCCCTGGGTTCTATGATCACCCCATTGTGTCTCTGTTTCTCTCCTAAAATATGATGCTAACCTCAGGACAGTATTTAGCATTTGTCATTTCGTATTCCTGTCTCACCATAGAAGCCAAAATGCAATATCATACCTTTAAGTTGTCCTCTTCCAAAAGAAAAGCAATTACAGATTGCTTAGTTTAATATGGTTCATTAATAAAAAATACGCCATTTGCTCAAGTCCCCAGGACTCTATTGCAGATTGAAACACTTCTGGGAAAAATAAATAAAATTAATAAGAAACATAAAAACAATAGATGCCATTATAATTGTAATCGGTGTGAAGAATTCTGGTTTTGAGAAGGGGAGGAAAAATGACTTCATTTTTGTGAAGATTAAAAGCCAAGAGACTTTTTGGGTAAGAATTTTGACAACATAAGCTATGAAAGGAAAATTCGTGACATCTTCTTTCCTGAAGTGTAAATCAGGAAGCTGTTAGCAGAGACACCCTGTCCTAATGCAGTACTCTGCATTCCATTCAGTAGCTGTACATACTCATTTCTTGATCCCAACTGCTGTAAGTCAGAGAGTCTTTGAGGTAACCAAATTCCACATTGTAAAAGCTTTTCAAACTATAGGGAACACACTCAACTGTGTTTGGAAACAAACAAGATAGAATTTGTGCATCCAAGGAAACAACTTTGCCTGCTGCTGATGTCCCATCATTGGATAAAGTGTTCTGTGGTGTACAATGGAAATGTTTGGGTGGTTTGTAGAAACTATGATGGAAAACCTGTAAGCAGGTGGAACCTCTGGGGAACGGAATTTAGCAATTTTTGACTAAGGGTGATGTAAGAGCAAGGACTCGGAGACTGGACTGCCTGGGTTGAAATCTCTTATCCACCACTTACTAGCTAGTGACCTTGGAAAAGTTACTTACCTAAATTTCATCATACTTAAAAATGGCAGTAATAATTATACCTCATCAGGTTGTATCAAGATTAAATGGAATAAAAAATATAAAGCATTTATTTAATAGAATAGTACTTGGGAAAAAATGCTAAATCTCATTTTTTAGCATCTGTGACTTAAAAATAAAAGCACCAATATATAAGGATGTTTGAACAATGACGTTTATTGCTAGATGGATTATAGGGGCAAAAAGAAAAATTGGAAGCAATCTGAATATCCTTGAGTAGTGTAATACTTTGAGAAATGATGCTTTATTCATGCTATGAATTACTATGTAGTTATTAGAAAGAATGAGTTAGCTGCTATAACTTTTGACTCAAAGGATATTCATGGATTTTTGTTAAGTAAAGCTTTTGTCCCCAGTGCCTGGGCTGTGTACTGGTATCTGTCTGTCTGCGGCCTATTAGGGACCAGGTTGCAGAGCTCTGCTACCTCCCCGCCCCCTCCCCATCCATGGAAAAGGAAAAATTGTCTTCTATGAAACTTCGGTGGGGGGGCACACAGCAGGAGATGAGAAAGCGAAGCAATAGCCAGCCGTTTCCCATTGCTCACATCACCGCCTGAGTGCCCTGTGGAAAAATTGTCTTCCGTGAAACCGGTCCCTGGTGCCAAAAAGGTTGGGGACCACCAAAGTGAAGGACAAAATTTATAGTTTATTATGACTAATATAACTTCATTTTTGTACCAACTAGGGAACACACATATGTATGAATATGGATATTTAAAGAAAACTGTGGAAAGACATATACTGGACTGTTGATGTACACATGAATCTTCATATTGTGGTCTGTGTAAGCATAGAGGGAAGTGTATATGAGTCAGGCAGAAGTAAAGTATTCCTTTAGACCAAGACCTACATCTTAAGAAAGTCACCCTGAGTACTTTGATCCTTAGTTTTGTGATTTCAGAAGCTGTTTTATTACTTTAAGGAAGTTGTTAGGAATTGTTTTGTGCTAACTAAAATTAAATTTTGGAGATTTTATAAGCCAGAGTACTAATTTATCATGGGGAGAAGCATAACAGAATAACTTATATTGGCAATGGAGCATGATATGTCGTCACCTTGGTGGTCTGATACATTCAGAAGAAGACCAAATTTATGGATCAGATTGCTTATTGACAATCAGAAATAAGATAGTAACAAAAGAACCCTCAAATCAAGCTAATACTTGATGTGTTTTATTTTCTGATCTAGATATATTTTATATAGATAGCAGTGACAGGTAAGATTAGATTAGAATAGAGTCAGAGTTTCTACCCTCTCACTACCTGGCACACAGTACTTAGGGAAGGCACACTGTCCAATAATATTTTTCAGTGTTACTTCTACTACGGGAAGCTTCTGAAATTACAATATTTGTGAATGCTTCTATTATTAGGGCATATTCCTATCCTTAATAAGGTTAATTAATACATCCCAAGATTATTGTTTACATGATATGTAAAAAGTTAAATAGATAAATTTTTGTGAATTTTAAGATACATTCTCTGTTCTTTGTTAATTGGTTTTTTTCCTAAGTGAGTTTCTATAGATAGTTTATCTTGTCCTTTTATATTAAATCTTAGTGGTTTTTGTTTTTGAGAGTAATATTTTCTACTCATTGTCCCAAATTTTAGAGGCATACTTTGTTTGGGGATCCTCTTGTGCCTTAACTATACTTTGTTGATTTGGTATTAGGTCCCAACCTTTTCAAAAGTACAAGATTTTACTTAATTTATTATTTTTTTTTTTTAGAGACAGGGTCTCACTGTGTCACCCAGGCTAGAGAAGATTTTATTTTAGGAAAAGATAGAGATATCAAAAAATCCTATTGTATATTTGTATACAATATTTTGTAATGTGGTGACCTTTCCATATTATAGAATCATATAACTTTATATCTTAAAAAGAATCTTAGACATCATTTAATTCTTCTTTGGTAGATGAGGAAATTAAATCAGATGTGTTTAGAGCTTTATTTAGGATTATGCAGCTAGGCAGTGGCAAGTTAGCAGTAGATTCTGGGCCTGTTGCCTTTTAGTTCATTCCTCTTTTAACCAGTTGTCATTAAACTTACACATTTTCCTCATACTTAACTCTCAGGGTCATTATAAAATATATTGCTTCTGATATAAAGCAACAGATTCTGGTATTTCCTGGCTATCCCAATGCATTTTTCTTGATTAAAACTTGGCTTGTGTTGACTGGAAATTGATAACAGCAAATCTAATAGCAGAGGCCATCATGTAAATCCAAGACAAAATCTTAAGGTGTGAAATGCCAGTATGATAGCCAGTATTTTTGCAGTTAGAGAGGGTTATAATATAGCAATTGAGATTCAGTTTCATGTAGTAAATCTTGAGAATTATTATAAAACCTTCAATGGAGAAGATTGTAAAGGTTGACCATCCTATTTTTGTACTGAGGAAAAGCAGTCATCAATGTCCCCCAGCCGAAGACCACAGGACATACCTGTAGTTGAACAAAGTTCAAAGATTTATTGATTTGTTGAAACAAGAGAGACAACATACCATGGGGACTGTGGGGTATCTCAGTAAAAAGGTGTTAGAAAGGACTTGGGCTTGTGTTAGGTGTATTTTGAGGAGGGTTCCAGGAAGTGGTGCTTTGCTCTGAACTGAATCCTGTCTAGAAGCGTAGGCAATTCTATGACTGGATATCTTTAAAAATTTTAGCTAGAAGGTGGGGAGAATGAAGCAAGGCAAAGCCAAGGTTGGTAAAGAAGCAGCAATGATTCATAGTAGCCACAGTATGGGCATGTTTGGCCATTTTTGTGTTTTGGACAATATTCTTGTTTTTGTCTGAGCTCAGACATGATTACAGAGGGATTTTGTTTCTGATTTGATCTATCAGGGTCACAGAGTGGCCTTGTCTGAAGTTGATGTTCTGTGAAATGGGTTATGTTCAGGAAGAGAATGCCAAGGCCTGGCCAGATCCTAGGAACACTACGGCCTAATGGAGCCAGGCCAGTCCCCAGTCACCAGTGGTTTGGTTTTTCTCAAATGAAAGTAAACTTTCTTGGCTTTTTAAATGTAGTTGATAACAGGCTAGGTCTTAGCTCCTCTAAAAGAGGAACAAAGGCCACTGAGCACTGAATGGTATAGGTCTGCAGCCCGTTATCTAAAAAGTCCAAAAATCTCTGAAAACTAAATGTTTGTCCATTATTCATTTGGCAGCAAAACCTGACCAGCAATTCTGTGAGGCTGATTAGTCTTTATTTATTTCACTGAGTGTGAATATTTAAATATTTTTCTGTAGAAATCAACTATGTTTGATTACAGGTGCTTCCCAAGATCAGTGGGGGTGTTATAGCCTATCTGTCCCAAAGAGTGGGCCTGTATCTGAATTTAAGGACAGCGTCAAATATTTGCTTTCTGAGTTCTGAATTACCTTGCAAACAAGGATGTCTGTACTGTAATCATTGAGGATCTACTATTAAGTTTACAAATTGTGTAATTAATATGACCTGTTTTCTTAAATTAGAAGACAGTGATTATAACAATGAAAACTATCACCGAGCCCTTACTACAGACCAGGGATTATGTTAAGCACTTTACACACAGTATCTCATTTATTCCTTAAAATTCTTATGAGGTAAAGCCTGCCACTCTCCCTCTTCTATAGGTGAGAAACTATGGCTATATAATTGCCCAAGGTAAAGTGGCTTGTAGATGAGCAGGGAGCCAGAGACACTTTCTCCAGAGCCTGTGCTCTCCTCTTTATCATCCTGGGATGTAGATGGCTTTCTGTGCTTTCTCCAGCTGGCTCAGGGTCATTTTGATGGAGAAGCACATAGACCATTTAACCTGCTGTCCTAGTGTAACATAGCCGCCCCCACAGAGGCCCACAGCAAAGATTTCAGCAAAAGAAAAACTTTAGGGTTAGGGACCAGACGTATGGCTTGGAGGAGTGGAGGCAGGGTAGAGTTGTTGCTAACATTTTTCCCAGATGTAAATCATTTTTTGGCTCAGCATGAAGATTGTCACTGAGCTCCCACGGTTCATTTATTTCTCATGTTCATTCATTGTTCCTTGTCCTGGTGTCAACCTGCCTCTTCTTCCCCATGGAAAATTCCAATTGTTAGTGCAAATTAACTTATGGAGGTGGGCGTCATGAAATTAGTCATAGTATTCAGTGACATTTAGTGGGAAGATAAACATGACAAATTAAAGGGAAAAAAATAAGCTTTTCTTTGCCTTTTCTTTTTTCCTCACTATTTCTCTCTCCTCATCGCCCTCTTCCTTCCTCTTGCTTTCTCTATATTTGCCTTATCTATTAATATCTTCTCATTTTTTTACTTTTTAATCTGTATATTCCTAGCTTATATACTTTTTCTTCAGCTTTTTTCTTTCCTTATCTAATTTCTCAAAGTTATTCTTTTTTCTTCTTTTTTCACCTCTAAATCTCTCCTTTGTTGTTCTTGTCATTTGCTATATTCTTCACTCATTGTTCTCTTTTCTACTGACGTAGAACACAGTAAATTTGAAGTGTCTTATGCATAAAAAGTTGCAGACAAATGTTTTTATACTTGTTTATTTGTTGTAAACTACTCTGACAATGAAATACATAAGTGTTTATTGGTCTTTAACCTTTATACCATAAACACCTCTATTTAATCCATGTCAGAATTCTTATTAATATGCCATGCCATTTCAAAGGAAGTGGGTTATGATTTTATTATTCTAGTGACCTTTCTTTAGCCTTGCTACAGACCATTTGTCTACTACATTGAGGATGACGCAATAGGATTCAGTTATTCCCCAGTTATTCATGAGTTAGGATGTCAGGCATTCAGTCAACATGAACAATAGGCACAGTACAAACTCCAGAGGGAGGTAGGAAGGGAATGAGATTACCTGAGGTGACAGACATAGCAACAGCCTTTGAATAGAAAGCAATAAGCCGAAAACCGAGCCAAGAGTTCAGTGATCCAGGACCAGAAAAACAGATACATCCATAGACTAACAATGGCTCTATGTCAAATGGCTCTTTAGAAAACTAAGAGAAGAGTAGGGGTGGGCTAGGGAAGAGATAAGAGAAAAGAGGAGAAAGAAGAAAACAACAGAAGAGGTGGAAGACACAGCCAGAATAGCCCATGTGGCACATTGAGGGCAGTGGTGGCAGTGAGAGCAGGCACAGCACTGGGGTCTGTGAAGAAAGGAGAAAGCAGCAGTGACAAGGGAGGAGGTGATGGCACACTTCTGGCACTTTGGAGGCAGAAGGAGCCATTTGGATTTCAGTTGCTTTACAGACTACAAAGGTATGATGCGAGAAGACACTTGCTAGGGCATTTAGTGTAAGATCAAGCCAATCCTGCTCATTTTAGTAGCGTCACAAGGCATTATGATATTCAGGTGATGCCATGTTTAAGTCAGGACAATTCGGTGTCTCAGCTATGAAGTACAAGCTTAACTTGTGCTACATGGTGTTTCCAGGCACAACAGAGCTAGCTAAGTTATAGAGCTAGTATATGCCATGAATTCCAAATTCTCCTACTGGAAGCTTCCGGGGGTACTTAGTACCTGTTCCTTAAGTATATTTTCTCAAGAGTGGCATCAGTGTTTCACATGAAGACATAGCTTTGGAAGGACAGATATGACTGATAGGGAAGGGCATCAAACCATCAATTCTGAAAAAATGTATCATGTTTTTAGAGTGAGATCATCATTCTGCCCTGTAGTTTTAAAATAATGATAAAACTGGTCTGCTTGTGAAAAAGCCTGATAAATCCACTAATAGATGCCAGACTCTAAGAATACATGCAGCTTGTCTCTTACATGAACTATAGCTGAACACAAGTTTAGATGATTGGAAGCTTTCATTTTCCTTGAAGTTATAAAAGTTTCATTTCTTTACTTGTTGCTAAAGTGATCCATAGACAAAAGCATTGTTTCCCCTGAAGGTTTTCTACCATTTATTTTTTCTATTGCAAATCAAAAAATCACGTAACCATGGTCAACGTATTTTAATTCTAGATAGTTCAAGAGCTACCCTGAGTAAATAGAATCAATGATAATAATTAGCATTTTTTTTTTTTTTTTTGAGACAGAGTCTCACTCTATTGCCTGGGCTAGAGTGCTGTGGTGTCAGCCTAGCTCACAACAACCTCAAACTCCTGGGCTCAAGCAATCCTACTGCCTCAGCCTCCTGAGTAGCTGGGACTACAGGCATGCACCACCATGCCTGGCTAACTTTATATATATATTTTTTCAGTTGTCCATATAATTTCTTTCTATTTTTAGTAGAGACAGCATCTCGCTCTTGCTCAGGCTGATCTCGAACTCCTGAGCTCAAACGATCCACCCGCCTCGGCCTCTCAGAGTGCTAGGATTACAGGTGTGAGCCACC
This sequence comes from Varecia variegata, assembly GCA_028533085.1. Taxonomy (NCBI): domain Eukaryota; kingdom Metazoa; phylum Chordata; class Mammalia; order Primates; family Lemuridae; genus Varecia; species Varecia variegata. The sequence continues at coordinate 155,524,378 of CM052439.1, read as the reverse complement.
GTGCCTGGCCAGCATCTTTTTTTATTATTTCAGAATATTATGGGGGTACAAATGTTTTGGCTACATGAATTGCTTTTGTACAGGTTGAGTTAAATTATAAGTGTGCCCTTCACCCAGATACTGTGCATTTTACCTGTTAGGTTAGGTGTGATTTTACCTATCCCCTTCTCCCCATCTGCTTGATGTGCATTGAGTTTTACTTCCATATGTGCACATCTTTTAAAACTACCTTTATTATAATATTGATTTGACCTAAGAATTGGGGTATTATTCAGAGTACAAAGTATTTTGAGAACAGATATTAAGAATGTCTTGGGTAAAACTGTGAGCTAGTGTCAGATACGCAAAAGAATCTTATTCTTTAACATGTAATCTTCTGTGCAGTGGCCTTTATGGAGCAACTCACCTCACCCCCCTGAAACCACACCACCAGGCATCAGTTCTACAAATCATGAAGCAATGTTATTTATTTCTTAGTATTAAATTAGCCACCTCATTATTAGTCAAATAGATAAAATAGAACTAAGTTCGTGATACTACAATGACATACAATATTTGGACTAGTATTCCCTATAGAACCCCAAGGGAAGCATGTTGAAGATTTATAGAGGATTTTGAAATAATTTGAGAGATGATGGCTTTGGCCTATGATAATATAATTTATTTTGCTTGTCATCCTAAACACCTATCACTCTATTTCCTTCACTCCATAAGAAAAATACAAGAGACCCAAACCTAAAGACATTTTTCAGAGAAAGCAAATTCTATTGAATGCTTTAAAAATTTATTTTCTGTACTTGTCATTATATGCCTTCTATGTGGCAGACATGGTACCCAGCAAGTCTCATACATTACTGTGATTTTTCAAATAGCTAAGATAAGACATAGATATGGTTATCTGTTATAGAGACAAGGAAACAGACACTCAGGAAGGTTAAGAAACTTGCCCAGGGTCTCGTGGCTAGGCAGGGACAGAGCTGAGATTCCAACGCAGATATCTCTGTCTCCAAAGCCAGTCTCCCTCTGGGATATCTCCACCATTGTATGGGACAATAATTGAACCACAGTGTCCCATCTGAACCACAAAGGAAACGTTTGATTATGTTCGGTAGGCTTTCTTTAAGAAGGTACAGATGATTTTAATAAAATTGCCCTTATTTTATAGGTAAAAATTAAGTCTTTGCTTAAAAATGTTAGATTGCATCTCACTTGGCCAGAATATGCTATTTCTTTCTTTTTTTAAAGAGAGTCATGTAGTCTTTTTGTTTTAATTTCTGGCAGTGGAAGGGACCAAGATTTAGAGAAACCATATAGAGGGAACCACATACTGAGCATTACAGAAATTAAAAGAGCACACACATCAACAACAACAAAAAGTGATTTGTAAAATGCATGGAATTTGGGGTTTTAAAATAGATTTGGACCTGGGAGTATTCTTTAGGATGGAGTTTTGTTAGCGTGTACCAGAATATGCTATTATCATAAGTTATATGGATAACTTAAGTATTATAGTGTAATTTTATAAAATATCTTGAAAGTTGGCTTTTAGATCTAAAGTTATTTATAAATTTTATTGATTGTGTTTTGTTTAATTTTTTTATCAGGGTGTGTCTTTCTTTCAAAATTTTGTATGTCATCAGTTATTGTGTTAAATGTAAATTTGAGGATCTTTGTAAGATCTCTACTATTAAACTTCATTTTTTTGGTCATTAAAAATGTTTTTAAAAATATATTCATGGCATTTTGAGTTCAAGTTAAATTATGGAGTTTTGACTCTATGTATACATAATGAGACTATATTAGCTCTACATGCAGCACTATATTTACTTTTTTATCTCATGTTTTAAAATTCAGGTCCCAAGTCATTTGCAAAGGCATTTTCCAGTGGCTATCTAATTGGAGAAGTTCTACACAAGTTTGAACTTCAGGATGATTTTTCAGAATTTTCAGAAAGCAGGTTAGTGAGCTCATTCCTTACTTTTTAAAAATGTTAATTCCTTTGGCATTTGGAAAGTCCAAAGTTAAAGAATCATCAATCATAAGATCCCTTCCAAACCCAAACCAGCCAAGCAGACCATTGGTGTAGAAATTGTTGCTTCCTCACGTGTACACTCTTATGGTCCAAAGAGTACAAGGAGAGAGAGTTATATGGTTGAGCAGACCTCATCTCTAGATGGGACTCATTATAATATCTTCAATATTTCTGTAATTCGAGGCCAGATTACTTCCTCTTTTGTTAATTGTTCTTTCTTTTAAGAGACGTGAAATAACATATAGTTCCCTGGGTGGCTAATTAGTATTATTCTTTGTGTTTTAAAACTATGAAATAGAACTTAACTTACAAATTATATCTTAAGCCCATCAACTCAGTTTTATAATTATTGCTTTATTATTATTTTTAAATCAGATAGGAGAATAAAATAGTTACAAACAAAAATACATTGAAAGTGTCTTTTATATTTCTTTATGTAATTATTTCTACTGGTATAGAAGAAGCTTTGTTTCTTCTTGTAATTTAAGTTACTGTTTCGTGTCCTTTCATTTAGTCCTTAAGGAATCCCTTTAGTATTTCTTATATGGCAGACATGCTGACAACAAATTGTCTTAGTTTTTGTTTATACTTCAATTTGATTTATAGTTTTATCAGATAGAATTCTTGGTTAGTAGTCTTTTTCTTTCAATACTTTATTCATTCTTAAGAGCCAGCTAAAGCCCCACCTCTTCTCTAACCACTTCTTTTACTCCCCTAACAGATTTAGTCTCCCCTTTCTTTTTGTTCTAATAACACTTTGGACATCTGTTTCTTTTTCACAATAAGTTATAATTCTTTATTTATACATCAGTTCTTATCAGAGTGTCTACCACATGAAGAGGCCCAAACAATTTTTGATGAATGAGTAAATAAATGTTTACTCCTCAACAAGATTGCAAAGATCCTGAAAATTGCAAAGTGTGTTTATTCTTTGTGCTCCAAGCATTGCCTGGGCCTGTAGCAGACTCACAATATTGTTTCCCTAATGAATAAATGAGTGAGGTAGAAAGTATACCTGTTTAGCCATAGAAAAGTTAAAGGACCATAATGACTGACTAGATCACTCATGCAGTATTTCAGGTATACTAAATTGGCTCTTGTTAGCAGGGCCCACAGAGGGCCTTTGTGTAAAATATTTAGAAAGGGTCCCCATCTGGATGGACATAATTGTGAAGATACAGGTCTTGGTAAACGGAGAGTCATTTGTACAAAGGAAAAAGGATTCCCATTTTGGATGAAGCAGTATCATGCCAGGGACAGGACTTAGCAGGCTGGGCACAGGGTAGGTTTCATACTTTTGCCCCACCTTTGGGAAGATGTGTGTTCTGTGCAATAGCTCTGCTTGTCAACCACTGCAAAGGACTCACTTTCTCTCCCGCTGAAAGTCATTGCATTCCTTAACACGGGGAGAGGGTCTATTTGTACTGACAACCAGATAGCATCCATCTTCAATTCTTGCAAAAACCTGGTTTTTTTTCCCCAGGGTATATGGTCTTTTAAATAAGGAAAGGATCAGTAAATCCATGGGTATGACCTTTATAATAATGTATTTGATGGGGAGAAGAATCCTTTTTTTTTTTTTTTTTGTCAAAGCCTAATTTTTAGGATATTGATGCCAGAACTTATGATTTGGGGATCTTGTCTAATATTTTTAGTTTCTTTAGTCTAAAATGTAATCTGTAAACTATATGTTGCCAATAACTTGAAGTTATTCTCTGTGAAATGACCTAATTCTAATAATTCATCTGAGTCTGAAAGAATTTTCTGTTTTAGAATATTTTTAGTCCTCCCCAAAGGGTGAAAATTGAGCAGATTAGTTAAAATAAAAAAGTAAATAAGCAAGAATATCTGTGGGAGGGCAGCTCCTACTTACCTTGCAAGAAGATATATTCCATCACCAGGTAGCAAGGAGGAAAGGAGAGAGGTAGTCCCTTGGCAAATAAGAATTGCAAGTAGAGAGGGAGAAGACTTCTCCCAGAATACGTTTTTTAGTCCCTCAGAGGTCATCATTTACATCATATGCACTGTCTCCAGAGCAAAGGTATCCCAGTGGTTTTTCTGTGTTCAAAAACAACTGTTGATTATCCTGTTGTTCTGACTATGCACATACTTTAACAAGAGTAGACTTCCACCAATCTACACACAATTTCTTTTCCCCAAGTTTTGATTGATTAAAAATTAGGAATATACAGAAAAACTTCCAGAGAGAAGGACTGTTATGTCTGGATACTTTGGCCAGTCCATAAAAGACATTTTAAAACCTAATCAGTAACTGAACTATAACTAATAGGTTTACACTGCATTCTGGCAGTCACATTATAAAAGCAAGAGGAGGGGAAGTGTTCTCCCCTTTTCTTGGGTGTAGGGTTGGCTAAGCTTTGACACAATTTGGAAATGGTTAATTTTTGCTTTTGTATTCTCCCTCCCAAATTAAGGTACCCCTAACCTCTGCAGCCCAAGGTTATGACCCAGACTGAAGCTCTGACAGGTGGCTATCAGTCCATACCTTTCCAAATATGTGTAGTAGGCAAGACACATGGGACTCCTAGCATGGGAAGGGCATGAAAGGACAGTTGTGATAGATCAAAAGGGGTGTCTGGTGCCTGTCCGAAGAATGGAAGCCCATGCCATTCATCTGACTATCTTGTCTCATAATCATACTCTCCAAAACATTGTCTGCTTTACCTGGGTCATTTTAAACAAATGTTTGTTATCTCAAAAGTAAGATTATTTGTGGAGAAGCAAATTGCAAAACTGGACATGAGAAGACCTAAAAAAAAGTTTACTCTTATGACTGAGATTTCCTTGTAGTATGCATTATCTCTTCTCATCCCCTCCAAGGCTGGTTTCTCTTTTATTCATTTAAAACATTTTACTCAAAGTTTAGGTGATGTAGTGTAATATGCATCACTACTTTTTGTTGATATTGACCTTCTCATGAAGCTGGCTCCTCATTCATATTGAGAAATCACTCCTATATTTCCCCAGCCCCACCTTCCTTTAGAGCATGGGTACTTTTAGGCTAGATTATAGGAGGCTCAAAAACACTCTAAAATGTTATATACATTTTATGTATATGTATAGATGTGTGTTTTTTTCTCTGTGGAAAAGGTTCTATAGCTTTCAGATTTTCAAAGGTATGTATGATGAAAAGATTTAGAACCACTATCTGAAAACAAATCTCTTGAGAAGTAGTATATTAGGAACAGCATATCAAGTTTAGGTTTTAAGTGACCTCTATAAGCTTCTAAAAATGTAATTTAGGTCATTGAAGGTCCTCGTATCATCCCCAAATAATTTTATAGTCCAAAATTAAGTAATTGAGTGAATGGCTCTGTAATATTAGAAATTCTTTAAGCACCCAAATATATGGCAACTTCCTCTGGTCTGAGGTATCATTTTTTGATGGGGGCAGGGTAGGATTTTGTCTTATAGTCAAGTACTTTTTTCCACTGAAGAATATCACTGAGTGTTACAAGTTAAAGTAAGTAGAAAATAAGCTAACAGCAAAAATCGTTATTTGTATCCAGAGTGATTATTAAGAGGCACAAGAGTTGAAAATGCATTCAGTATCTTTTGCCTTCCATCTGTCATTAGATTCCTAGGATCATTAACAGCCCTATATGATTGACACCTCTATTAAAACACCTATCTCAATTAATTACTACTTGTTTACTCATCTCTTTTTACCACAAACTATGAATTCCTCAATGGCAAGGACTATTTTTTTTTTTAAATTTTTTTCTGTTTTTAGAGACAGGGTCTTGCTGTGTTGCCCAGGCTAGACTCAAACTCTTAGATTCAAGCAGTCCTCCCATTTCAGCCTCCCAAGTGGCTGAAACTGCAGGTGTGCACCACCATGCCAAGCTTGGGACTGCTTCTTATTCATCTTTGTTATACTTTAGTAAATTTTTAAAAATGTATTACATTTAATGAATAGATAAATCCTTGGTACATAATGAGTATTTAATATATGCTAGTTGAAAGAGTAAATTAATAAATAATTAATGAATTTCTTCTAAATTGTGTACATAATTTGATAATAGACTATTCAAAAATAAACATAACTTCTAATTAGAAAGTCTTTATTGATTTTTAAAGCATAAAATATATAAATATAAAATATATACACTGTATGCTGAATATTACATAATTATATTCATTAACTATTACTGACACCGAAAGGACCATTGTTAGAATTGTCAATGCAATATTTAGGACTATTGCAGGCTCAAGCAATAATATCATTTATAGAAATGTACATTTAAATTGCAATTTTGCCTTCTGAGTAAAATATTTTTTGAAACCATAATTAGATCTTTCCATTGAGAAGAAGGCATCGGTTATCTGTTTTTGTATTGACTTACTGTATAAATTCTATTTTCAATTTAGAGCAGAAAAGTATGTAAAATTAATGAGTTTTAGTATAACCAATCATGAAAAATAAATGCATGGAGTTCAGGTAGACATGGACAATAAAAATCTCAATGTATTTACGTCATTGAGTGGTTTTAGAGAGAAATGATACATTTAAATATTGGGTCATGAGAATACCTCTGATATTTGTTGCTTTTAATTCAATGCTAGTGTCTAATTATGTAAATTATTTTAATGTCCAGGGTTTCAGGTGCCAAACTTAATAATTTTTCTCGCTTGGAGCCAACACTTCACCTTCTGGGTGTGCAGTTTGATCAGAATGTGGCCCATGGCATTATCACAGAAAAGCCTGGGGCAGCAACAAAACTTTTATATCAATTGTACATTGCTCTTCAGAGAAAGAAGAAAAGTGGGCTAAGTGGAATGGAAATGCAAACCATGCAACCCCTGACAAACTTAAACCTTCAAAACATGAAAAGCGATGCTTTTCGAGAGGTAGGTACATGGAGAAGTATAATAAGCATGTCACAATGTAAGTCTTGGTAGAGAGAAATGACAGTAATGCTGCATTCTCAGAGAAGCCCTATTGGGTATATATGTCCCTTACATATGTTACTGGCCATACTTGGCTTAATTCATTTATCCATCTTTGATGTCTCTCTCCAACCTGTCCATATTGCCAATAGCTTATCAAACTCTGTTCTGAATTCCCAGGACTTTTTGTGCCTGCTCCTCTCTTTTCATTTCTACCCTATCTCCCTATGAGCTACTGCAACAACCTGCTGACTTGTCTCCTAATCTTCACGCTTTCTCCTATAGGTCAAGCAACTGCTAGATGAATCTTCCCTATATTCCACTTTAGTTGGGTTCTTCTTCTCCTCAAAAACCTTCTCTTTTACTTCTTTCTAGTCCTCAGCATAAAGTCTTTCTTCTACATTGATTGACAGTGTATCCTTGAATATGATTTGTATATTCCTCTCTTCCTTCCCTCCCAGTCAAACTCACCTTTCTCATCTCTCCTCTGTCCCCAAATTTTCTTCTCCATGTCCTTCTGTGCAGCCCAGTACACATGGATTCTTCCTTTGGAACTCTTAGGGCAGAGGTATACTCTCTGGGTATTAACTTCCTTGTGCTGATATTGTTCGTTAACTGTTCACTATTTGTTTGTCATATGATTTCACAAGATTTTTGATACCTGAAATTCAAGAAATATGTCTAGTGCTTTGAACATTGTAAATACTCATTAAATGTGTTCTGATTAATTTATACAACTTTTTAGTTGACACTGCCAGTTCCTGTTTGATCTCCTTATGGTAATAGTGCCTTTTCTAGGGCCTTTTCTAGAGGCCTTTTCTAGGCCTCTGGGATAATACTGAATGCTGTACTGATGCAGAACACTAAATAGAAATGGAAACAATTAAATTTTTGAATTTGATTTTTGAAGCAACAATGGCATAATAGATTTGAGGGCCATCTCCATTTTCAGATTTGTCCATTCTTAATAAACATCCTTATAAGCCAGAATGGACTCAGCACTCATGGAGAGCTAGCAATCAGATTAGGCTTACATCTGAATAATTTAGTATTGCATGCTGCCTCCTTTACTTACAAACTGGTTATTTTGGGGCCAGCCCCTGAACTAATCTTCAGTTTTCTCAACTGTAAAAATAAGCATGTTTATCTCTACTTGCCTCAGAGTTGGGCTTTTGTGTAGCTTCGAGAAGACAGTATGTAATATGCAATAAACTGTGAAGCAGTAAACAGTGACAAATGCAATAAGAGCTGCGTAGATGAGGACAAATGAGAGCCCATTAAGTTTAATGTTGGTCGTTGGTGACCTTCCAGAGTCAATCATTCATTAAACACATATTTATTAGGTTCCTACTTTATGTCAAGCATTTGCACAATGAAAAAGATAGGTAAAGCCCCAACTCTCATAAAGCTTACATTTCAGGATGAGAAAAATGTTTCATTAGAGTGGTATGGTTGCAGTGAGTTAAGGAGGAAATTGGAGATGAGGAATAGAAGAGAATAGATTATTCTTTCCAGAAACATGGAGGCAAAGGAAGAGAGAAAATAACAACAGTAGCTGAGGAGAGAGAAGCTCAAAGGAAGTGCGAGATTATTTATTTGCTTTATGGACATACAGTCTGGGACAACTTGTCAGTTGAGAAAAATAATCAGTAGCAGGAAAATGAAAATGGCATAAAGACCAAATGGAAAGAGGTCCTCTAGGGAAGAAAAGAGAAAGGTGCAATCAATGGCTTGTGTGGTAGAAGAAATATCTTACGAAAGAAGTAGAGATGCCTTTTTCTTAGACACCAGATAGGAAGAGATACAGGCATCTATTATATAATAATATTAATAATGGCTGAAATTTTTTGAATGCACATAGTGATGTGCCAAGCCCTGTTCCAGGTGCTTTATGAATATTATCCAACTTGATCTTCACAATTGCTGTATGAGATAGGTACTTTTATTATTCACATTTTATAGACAATGAAACTGAGGCACAGATGGATTAGGTAACTTGCTTAATTTCATGCAGCTAGTAGGTGGTAGAGCTGAAACTCAAACCGAGGAGGTTTTAATATTTTTTCACTTTTGACTAGGCAGTGGCTTAAGTAATGGGAATAATCTAGCTTCTTATTTCTTATATATTGAAATTAGTTTTATGAAATTATTTTTGTGAAAATATGTTTCCAAGAATGCAAATATCATTTATTAAAAATTAAGCTCAGGGAAAAAATTAACTATAAAAGTATATATGAAACTATTTTGTAAGAAGGAATTCAAATAATTTTTTTATTGTCCTCACATCAATTAAGGATATGAGTAATTGGTAGGGGCTTGAATTTATTTTAACTGTCAACAATGGTAATTCATAGAAATTTTATTTTGAAGACAAATTTTATGTGTGCTTATAATGACAAGATACTCTTTATTTTCTAATAAAATCTTTTGAAATGCTTTCTTCATTTAGAGACTTAAAAACCTGATACCACGTCAAACTGATTTCAATCTGATGCAGATTACATACAGGTTTCAAGAAAAACATAAACACATGAAAGAAGATCTTGCCCGTATGCATTCTGAGAAATTTGAAAGATTTCAAAAACTCCAGGAAGAACAAAGATGTTTTCAAATTGAAAAGGTTTTATAGAATAATTTTTCCAGAAATTTATTAGTGCATAATATATATACTGTATGTGATTTACGCCTATAGTACACATTGCATAAGCAGTAATGTAGTACAAGGTTGACTTGCTTGATGCATGGCTTTGCCCTGCCCTACTCTTACCCTTTCTCTCTCTCCACTTTCCCCTTCTCTCCATCCCCACTTTTGCTGACTGTCACCTCTGCTTGTGGCTAAGAACAAGAACCACCATTCTGTGGAGTGGCAAGACAGCTTGGTCTCTTTCACTGGTAGAAATCAATGTTTCAGCTGTTTAAGTGATGGGGGGGTGCTACTAACTACCCCATTGGTCAAAGGCTCATGCCCATTGTCACCACTGAGGGAGACAAGCAGACATTTCCCCCTTTATTTTAGCCCCTCAGCCTTTCTATTCTGCTTCACTTTTCTCTTTTTGGAAATGGGAGTACTCCCTGCTTGTTTACCTTCTCAGCCACCTTGAAAAATTCTTCTTCCTGGCCCTTGCTTCTTGCTTTGACTGACTGCCTACTGGATTAAAATCTTTGCTTCCTAAATTTCTTTGAAAATCTTTAATGATCTCTTGTCCCTTTAATGACATGGGAGGACAATGGTGCGTGGAATCATTAAAGACTTTTAAGAGAATTTCAGGTGACTAGGTATATGGAATGTGTAAACTACAGGCAAAAGAATTATTCTTTTTTCCCTTTGCACTGTAAATCATTTTTTAAATTCATACATTTAGAATGATAATAAATTAACATATGCTGACTATAGTCAGCTCCTTGTAGGGAAGGAAGAAAAGATGAAAGACAAACTCTGGAAGATCTCATGATTCTATTACTTGCCAGAGTGGATAAAGGATTGTACTTCCTTTTGACACTGCATGGTAAAGAGACAGACTATTCCTAAAGTAGGGTTTAAGTCAAGACTAAGTGCTCGGAATCTAATTTATATGGAAGCATCCTGTCTAACTTTGAAGTACCAAGTCTAATGGAGAAAGTCTCTCAAAAAAGCTGGAAAAAATGAAATATGACACCATTACATATTCTGAAATAAATTGTGTTGAAAATGATCATAGGAAGCAAATGGGGCAAATGGAAGAGCCTATGTCTTCCTGATTTTCTTAATAAAAAGAGAGGAACATATTGCAGTTAGATAAAAATTGACATTTTGAAAAATGAAATGAAAATTTTTAAATTGTCTACAATTTTTGCCTTTTTAGTGGTAAATTGAAGTTTCTTATATTTGGACATAGGAACTAAGGATCTTTTTAGTTCCAATACAATGCTTTAGTGGTAAAGTCATAATTAGTTTCACATGTTACCTCTTAAATGATTTATTTTTAAGATATTTTATCTGATTTTCAGGGTTTTTTTCCCTTTCATTATGTCCTCCTGCTTATATTCCTTTTAAAATAATTACTTCCTAGATATAGAAGAAATAGTCCAATAATGATATATAATTATAGTATTAATTAAATGTTTGAGGCAGCCCTTGAACTCATTGTTTAAGTGTGACTGGGTTTTGAGGGACCTTGTCATTTCTATTGTGTTCCCCAGAGACCCTCCTAGAAATTGCCTCCTAGATAGAATTGGTCTTCAGAGTATCTTCAGAGAGAGAATTTTCTCTTCCCTTGATTGGTCAGGTCACGAAGGTGGGACTGGGAAACAATTATACTTTTCTTTGTATTTGGAACATCTTTATTATCCTTTTAGTATCACCACATAGAATTATTATCCTTTTAGTATCACCACATAGAATGAAAATACAGACATTTGATAGACGTAATTTAGGGATTCTAAAATTGTTTTCTAACACTTTCCAAAATAGGTCACATTGATACCTGCTTCTTAACATTACACAATTGTGACACCTAATTCATTGGTTAATTGCTGGGTTCTAAATATTTCAATAGAAAAATTGTATGTATGTGTATCTATGAGTGTATAGCATTGCCTATTATTCTGACAAACTGAATAACTAAGCTAATGTACTTGGGATACTCAGCAACGTATAAGCAGAAGACGGCAAAATGAAATAATGGCCCAAATCCAAGCAGCTATCATACAGATTCCTAAACCTACGTCAAATTCTACTTTGAAAGCACTCGAGGCACAAAAAATGATGAAAAAGAAAAAAGAGGCAGAGGTAAGTGGTAAGCCTTTAATATTGTGTTGTGGTTGTCTTAATCAAAGGATGGTCTTTCTCCAAAACATATAGGGAGACTTTCCAAAACTTCTCACTGCCTTTCCAAATTATCTCTGGCCTTGTCTCTTCTCATTCAAAACTCCTCTGCTCTATGCATGTCCAATCTATTCTATACAGTTATTTGTTCAGATACAAAAAATGTAGTTTAAGGTTGGGGATGGCAAACTCCTAATCAATGGCAGCACTAGTCTGGACTCCGGTGTTGAGAAGGATTCTGTGGTCTCTAAAAAACTAGGTCAGAATAGGTGCTGTTGTAATGGGTCATAACTGCTATGAGTACAGCAGAGGCCAAAGTGCACATACTCTATATATGTCATTTCTACTGTACGTTTTTACTCAGTTTCTTCTCATGCAGCATTATTTTTCTGAGTCCCAGAAATGTTAAGTGACCTGTTGCTATCAGTATATTTAAATTTAAGATTACCTACACTAGTGATATTTTACTAGACCATAACAGCTGTCAATCATTCCAATAGGATACAATCTAATTATATTTTATAGGGGAGCAATACTACATTTTGATACTAATTCCTGCAGTACACATTGCTTATGGCTATAGTGATTGTTGATATTCTCTAGTGTAGCCTAAGAAGAGGATTAATATCTACCATTTATTGAGTATCTACTACATGTCAGGCTGTGGGTTGAGCACTTCACATTATTGTTAACTTGTTAATAACTCTCTATGTAGAGTATTATTTTCTCCATTTTGTAGATAAAGAAACTGAGACCCAAAATGCTGTCATGTTTTACTCAAGTTCACAGTGCTTATAAGTGGAGATTGACAGATCTCTCTGAGTCCTAAATCCATTGCATTTATTAATGCACAGTTTCTTTGTTTTTTTAATACTAACAAAATATCCTGTCCTTGGATCCTAAAGTACTAAAAAGTACCAGAGCCTTTTTTCTGACCCCATTTTAATATTTAACTCTCATATGTCTCTGAGTCTATAAAAGTTTATTAATAAGAATTTGTAATATACAAGGATGAGCTACTGTTAATTTTCAAAGAATAAATTAATGTGAATAAGGTTGCATGAAGAATATTTAAAACACCTGAGACAGCAATTTTCAAAGAAATATTTATGTCCATTAAATGCATGTTCTGATTCTTTGATAATCTTCACTTTCGTTAGATGCCCCTTGGTGCACTGTCAGAGTTAGAATAATGAACTGAATGATTCAGGTTAGGCAATTTTCACATTCTTTTATGTATGGTTATCCCAGTCAAAAAATAACAAATCAAAATTATAAACATATTGTAGAATGCAGCTTTTAATATCTTGGCTCCTAATTATCTTGAATTAGTAGTACATGCCATCTTATAAACTTGAATGAATATGGTAAATGGAGATTTTTCAATAACTTTTAGAGGAAGATAACTGATGATGAATTTTATTTAAAGGATGTGGCCAATGAAATTAAGAAGTTTGAAGCATTAATAAAAAAGGATCTCCAGGCAAAAGAAAGGTGGGATGTGAACTCTTTTAATACTCACATAACTGTATTCTGTTCTATATATGCCTTTTTAATATTTAGAAATAGTTTATCTGGAATAGCTATTTCAAGGATCTTTTTACTTTAGAGAATCTTTACTCAGAGAGTATATGAGGGAAGATAAATGAGCTAAAATTCAGATTGTTTGTTAACAACTTTTATAAATATCTAGAGAGAAAGTGGTTATTATGAAATGTGAAATTGTTTCTCTATGCTATGCTTATTCTTCTAAGTTCATACACATTTTTTAAACATTACTAAAATTGTTTCAATATACCACTAATTTAAATTTGTCACAGTAAAGCCTTTATTAGACTCTAGTTTGGTTTCTCTCATGCTGTATCGTCAGCATTTAGTGTAGAAACCAGCAGTAAAGAGTTATTGAATGAGTTTGTTGACCAAATGTCATGAAGACAGCCAGTTTGATGAGTTTATTGCAAAAGGTACCTAGTTAATGGGCTTCATTTGCCTAAAGATAAAGATCTCTTACTACTTTGTGACCTACTGGAGGTCATTGATTCAAAAAATAATCCCTTAGAGACTATATATGTAGGAGTAACTCGGGTTTTTCGACATTTTTAAATGGAAATGATGCAAACTCTACTCATTTATGTCTTATGGAATATGAAATAAATCTTTGTTAAAGAAGATACTAATTCTAAAGAAGAAAATCAGAAACACATTATATACTTCAATTCCATATTAATATTTTCTGAAGGAAGGGTTAAATACAGTCAAATGAAGAAAAGAAAAAGACACAAGAAAGAAATGGTGAAGAAGTCAGGTATGGAAGAAACATCAAGCAAAATGGAGAATACATATGGACATTACCTTTCATCCTGCCCTCTGAAGAAACTCCAGATGGCATATTCTGCCCTCCACTCCCATTTATCACCATTGCTCCTGACACCTAAGAACAACGTAATCCAAGTCTACTCATCTGTGCTGCCACCACCCAAACCCTACCACACCCACCCTGACCTTGGCCTGTGAAACCACCTGATTTCTTCTAACTCTTCCCCTTACCTCACCAGCCACATGCTCTGTGGTGATAAACAGATGGTGTCTCCCAGAAGGACCATCTTAAATTATTGAAATTCTTTTTTTTATTAACATTTGTTGGTGAACATTGTTCTCTATAACTCCGCAGTGAGCCCCTTTCCTGGGACCCTTAAGTTCTGCACAATATAGCAACCAGAGTTAACACCAAGGACAGAAGTGTCTTCTAAGCCCTGTATCCCAGTATCCATTCCGTTGATTAGTGTCTTTTCCATGTCATTTACTAAATGTTTTAAAGATTATCCCTGCACAATACAGCTGCAGACATCTATCCTGCTTCCTATAGCCTTTGCCAAGCCAGGCTGACCCTAGGTCTCTTTCAGTTAGCTTTAGAAACCCCAAAACCACAGTGGATTGAATCAGAAGTTTACTTCTCTCTCATGTAATAGAAATGAATGAGATATTGATACCCTCACTTCTCAGGGCAACAGGATGGGACCTGGGAAAGCTGAAGTCCTGGGCCAGTTACCTCTGGCTGTGAGGAGCCTCATCTGAGATTCTGAATTCCTTACGGTGTGCTGCACAAAGATTATTTTCTCTGATGGCCTGAAAAAGAAAAATGTTGGGACATGCTGGTCTAGAATAAACTTTTAAGGAAAACAAAGGCTTATGGGTATGATATGACCTTTCTTAAACCCCTTTATTAATCACTACTTTTTTAGTTCATTCTGAATTCTTAGCTTAGAATCAAGAATTTTCTGGAATCATTGAGAAAATTTACACTAACTTGAAGCCAGAAAGCACTAACATCTTCTTACAACTTGAACCTGAACAGAACTTTGCAGCTGCCTCTTTTACAGCCTGCTCCTGAACCGTTCATCGAGGATGTCACCTCAAACTCTGTCTTCTTTCTTTTGTGGAAGAATGATACGATGTCTCAATGCTAGCAATACAAAGGCTCCCATGGCTACTTTTTTTCTCCCACATGTAACAAAGTTTCTCCAGTTTTTTACTTTTTAGACAATAAATACTATCTACTATTTGTTTATTTAGCTGAGGTTATTGGCAGCTGTAATTTGGCATTTGGATTAATTGATTTCTCTGAGGCTTTTCGTAGGAACTGCTTTTTTGACCTCGGTTTTTATGAATAATTCATACACATTGAATTATTATCCTCTGTGGAGATCTGGCAAGCAAATAGACATAGAGAAAATATAATCACTGCTCTCAAGAAACCCACTTCTAATAAAATGAACATTTATTCAAGTAAATATCAGGAATATTTAAAAACTTTTCTTTATACCTTTATTGAAATATGACAGCAGATAGATGGATGAATGGATGGATAGACTGATTGATAAAGGAGAAGCAATGTGTTAAATATATTATTGGCAGCATAAATGCAATGTTGAAAGAGCTATTAGTGCATGCTCAATCCAGGGCAGAATCTTTTAAACAACACACTTAAGTAAAAGTATAATAAGAATTTTGGTAAATGATCTAAAAGTGATACTCCATACAAGTAAATGCCTAATTAAATGCTAAATCTTAATGAATAAATAGGGTTAAACTCTGTCTTTGGCCTTAGGGAGTCTTTGGTAGCTACACAATTTGTGCTCAACTCCTTTCAGTGACAGAATAGAACCAAATCTCTTGGTATATGGCAAAGAAAGAAAATTAAAAATAATAATAATAATAAAAAGGAATAGAACCAAAGGTTGAGTCCCTGCTAATAAAATAATCAGAATTTTAGGGTGTGACTTTTGTACTTGTATAGTGATTCTTCATATATTATTTGAAATTTAGTAGACATCAACTATTTGCCAGGCATACCAAGCATAGGTACTAAGAGGAGGAAAATAGGATATTTCTCTCATTAACTCAGAGTTTAACTGGGAGCAGCAAACCTACAAATTATGACCTAAAATGCAATATGATCTGTATTATAAATATGCAATTATTATACCATTAAACATGAGCTAATTATGCTTTTACAAGAGCACTTCTGTCTATATGAGAATTGATGACTACTTAGTCCCTATACATTTTAATAATGTGTTCTTGTTTTTAGAATAAGACTATAAGTTATATTATAAACCAAATGCATTAATTACTGCTCATAGCATAAAAGCATTGATTATTCATGATATAAAAATTCATCATTTCTTGGCAAGCAACATTATGGTATATTTTGTGCTATTATACTGTTATATTATGTTTACTTTTTAAAGAGATATACAGATGAGAATTGATGATTATTTGATACTGATATTCATAAAAATATATCTTTTACTTTAATGACAACTTTTGAATGAATCTATAAATTCTGTACTAAGCTACTATTTGTCTCACTAAATTGAATGTGCTTACTTTTGGGGGGGAAGACTACCAGCCTCTTCCTCGTCCTTAAGTTTTGGTCGTGAGGTAGGACAAGAGCTCTGAGGTGGGTCTTCTCACTTGGGTCTTTAGGATATGGGCAAGGAGCCAGGTCAGACCTGGGCTTGTGAGTGTGGCATGATAAGCAAGTCATCTTTCAACTGCTGGGTTTCCAAAAAGGGCTGAGCCACTGTCCTCAGCAGTCAGAAATTCATCTGGGAGTTCATAGAGCAACTTGCATTTTCATAGATCAGAGGAGAGCGGTATTGGATGGAAACATCCATAGAAGTACTCTCTAGTGACCTAATATTAGTGCATCTGGCCTTCTATTGTAGAACTGTGCCTTCCCTGATACTTGGGTTATCAGTTGTCTGCCTACTGTTGACTCAACACAGGGGAGGCAAGAGGCCCATAGCCAGCAGTAAGAAGAGGAAGAGAAATCCAGCATCTCTGGGTAGAGTGAAGATCATAAAAAGTAAAAGAACAAAAAGGTGATAGGCCTAGGAAGAAAGATATGTTAAAGACCTCACAGAGATAGAGCTCAGAAATAGAGTGAAGCAAATGGCATCATTGATAAGCTATGGGTATCACACTGAGTTCTAATATTTACTTCAATGTTTGCATTGATAAATTAACAGAGAACTCAAAGGAGCCTTCTCCTGAGGTCTTTCTCCATAGTCACAGGTAGTGGCATGTGATCACATTATTTTTTAAAAAATAAAAACTATTGTCCTTAGTGCATCCAAGACTTCTTTAGATACAGCAGGCCAGACAACTACAGATTTGTTAAACACTTACTCGGAGGACGACTACATTAAAAAAATCCAGAAGCGCCTAGAAGAAGATGCTTTTGCACGAGAGCAAAGGGAGAAAAGACGGAGGAGATTGTTAATGGACCAGTTAATAGCTCATGAAGCACAAGAGGTAAGATATGTTGGTTAAATAAGAGTGCTGGGAAGTTTACAAAATGTAGCTTCTATACATGCCACTCTAAATCAGATATCACTTTCACATCCTCACGTCATTATGGCAAACATACTAAGAAAAAAACTCTACTAAAAAATTTAAAATCTGATGATAATTGTACAGCATTGTGAATATACTTAATACAATTGAATTGTACACTTAAAATGGTTAAAATGGTCAATTTTATGTTATATGTATTTTACCACAATAAAAAAAAATACTGGCAAAAAAAAAGTATCTAAAGTCTATGTCAACCATGTGTATCTCTTGTTACTTTTAGAGGAAAAGGGAATGTTTTAATGAAACAACATAGAAAAGTTGTTCATCTTCTCCATTTTTTCATTAGTCTTCTGCCAGTAGTTCTCAAAATGTGTTCTTGGACCAGCAGTACCAGCATCATCTGGGACCTTTCAGGAATACAAATCACTGGGTACCACCCCAGACAGAATAAAAAACTGTGGTGGTGGGGCCCAGTGATCTCAGTTAACAGGCTGTCTAGGTGATTCTGATGCAGCTATAGTGTGAGAATGACTGGTCAACTCTTACATTGAATGCATATTTGCTGAACCTCTTCTGTGCTCTGGGTACTCGTGCTAGGCCCAGAGATAAAGCAGTGAGCAAGAATAACAAGTAACCTGGTTGCACAGAGCTTGCTGTGTAGGGGAGGATCGCTGAACAAGCCAGTACATTAGAGCGTGGAAGTGCTGTTGTAGGTTATGTGGGGGTTGAGACTAAGGAGGGACGTCCACCCAGCTTGGTCGGGAGACAGTGTCTGGAGAATGATAGCAGAAGCATGAAGAAAGGACCAGAGTTAGCTAATTGAAGGTTCGTGGTTGTGGTAGAGTAGGGGTGGGGGGTAGTTTCCAGGGAAGACTGAAATAGTGGGAAGTGAAGTGTGTTTCCAGAGGAGAGAATATCACATGGAAAGGCTCAGTGCTTTTAGCTAACTACAAGTCATGTTATCTGGCAGGAGTTACCTGAGGCCAAATTATAATGAGTTTTGTAAGCTACTAAGAGGAAAATAGGAGATTTTGAAATTTCCATTTGAGTGCAAAAGGGAATAAGTGACAAGATCAGATTTTCTTTTAGAAAAATTACTTTGCCTTTAGTTTGGAGAATAGATTACAGGAGAGCAAAATAAGTCATAGCTGTTGCTGTAATCTAGGTAAGAGATTATCCTGTTTAAATCTAATATAATGTGTATTGAGAGAAGTGGCTTCAAGAGCTATTTTAGGAGTAAAATCAATAGGACTTAATGATTGATTAGACTTGGAGTGAAAAGGTAGGTTGAAAAGCTGAACTTCTAGTTTGCACACCTGGGTGAATGGAGGTGTCATTTGCTGGGATAAGGAAGATCATAAGATGAACAGGCTTGGGGAAGAAGATGATTTCAGTTGTGAATGTAAATAGGACAAATCTGTATGTCTAAAACATGAAAGACCATTTGAAGATGCTTCTTTTATTCATCTAACTACATCTGGTCTGCTTAGTGGTTCTATTCACTGAAAGAAATAGGGGCTTCATGTAAGTATGAAGAAGTGAAACTGTTTATCCATAAATGCGATTCCTTTCTTAGTGAAAGTCTAAAGAATAACTCACTCTGGACATCTCTTTGTGCTAGAAGGTTATTTCTTCAAATTCCATTATGTGTTTATTCTGTCAGTTTGATCATCTCCCTTTTTATTAGAAGAATGGCAAATTATGAGAACTAGATAATTGAAAAGTAGATTTTAAAATAATTACCCATTTCGGGTTTCATTATAAGTTTCCTGACAATGGAATTTTGCACACACTTGTATTTATGTTACAAAACACTTGTGTTTTGGCTGCAAGATTTTTTTCTTACTGTTTTTCTGCTTATACTCTAGGCCTGGTATTTACCTGGAAAATAGGGTAAATGAACTCTTTCTAGCTTTCCTCACTTTCTACTAGGATGCCATTAGCATTGAATTTTCAAAACTGTAGATGGAGATATGTTTACTAGTTTGGGAATTCAGCAACCTAAGGGATATAAAAAAAGAGTTAGGGCTCTGGATACTTCTCTCCTTGGAAGTCCATCTTGCGCTGTTTCTTCTTTGTGTTTAGGGAAGTTGCTATTCCTAGAACCAGGCTTGGGTCATGTAGCAAGGGGCCTCCACTCTCACTGCCTCCTTTTCATTGAGTATAATGTTCCCAGCCTCCTTGTGCAGCTGACACAAGGGATGCTAGTCCACAGTGGTAGAATGGGAAATTCACATGTGCATCATGGCCTGTTTACTTGTCCATCTAAAGAGAAAATGGTATACCTGCTGCTTTTCAGAAGCATGGCACAAATCCCGTGTCAATCCTCGATGCTTTCTTCTGGTGCCATTCGCACTGGATCTATCAGAAATGCCTCAAAATCTCTCTCCTAGCTTCCAAATTGTTGCAGTTTCCCCCTGGGATTTATGTACTTTCATTTTAGTTTGGCTGATGAAAGGAGAGCTAGAGACCTATGCTCAAGTTGATATCTTGCCTTGTGATTCATAAATAAATGGAATTGTGTGAATTAAATGATGATATTTAAGATTAGAAAGATGACTTTGACTTTCTGGAGAACAGGTTTTGAGAGTAGGGATGGTGGGGGAAGGCCTGATAGGGAAGGGCTGATGTCCAAGGTAGAGGTGGTATCAGGGGGTGTGGAATGGAACCAGGGAGTGGTTTAAAAACATACATAGGAAGTGCAGTAGCCTACTTCTTGAAGAATTGGATATTAGGAGTGATAAGAGAGGAGTGAACTTAGGATGGCCATAATGTCTTAGATTACAGAGTAGATTATTGTAAGGTTGTCAACTGAGAGGCAAAGATGAAGTCTGAAGGTGAGTTAGTGAGTTTAGTTTTGATTGTGTTGATTTTAAAGTATTTCATAGGCATTTAGGTGGAAATGTTCAGACAGAACACAATTTGGCTTCTACCTGGTTCTGTGGTCATTTGGCTAATATCTTGGCTAGTTCTTAAGATTTGCCCCAAATTAGCTATCTCTGCCTTTCAAGAGCCCTTTCTATGCTATTTCTTTGGAATTGGTATTTGAATACCAGTCCCCTCCCTTACTTCTTAACTAAAAGATCCTTCAATACTTAGCTGTCAGGTCTTTTCTGCAGTGCCCCATTCCTCCATGAGAGCTGCATGGGCGTCTTTGGAAAATTAGGCAATGGTTATAGACCCAAGTAAGTTCCTAGCTCCAACTCATGGGAGAAATATAAGGCCTAGAAATCAAATTGAGGCTATTCTGAATTGTATATCTGTCTAAATCCTCCCCAAATATGGTAATTATAATTAAAACAGAAGTATGTCTTTTATTATTTTCCATTTTACTCATGCAAATACAGAATATTTCATCTATGTTCTGGGTTAAACAGTCATCTATAGAATGCCCTGAGCACCTAACCATAGCTCATATCTTTGTTTTTATGAGAAAATATATTCTGCACTTCATTGAAATCTAAATCATGAGCTATTTATACAATGGAACAAAAATATAAATCTTTTCCACTCAGCTGTTTAGTGCAGGTCCTAATACACTTGCTGGTCTGCTCTTCATTCTAAAGCTCTATATGCACATTATTGACACAGCCGTTCCCTAGTAATTATCTCTTCTTTTTCCCATCTTAACGTGTTTCATCCATCAATAATCAAAACATAACTAGCCGATCTAATTTGTTCTTCATAAGGGTTGAGATGACTAACTCTCTCATCTTGACAACTAAAGTGCCTTACTATATAAACATAACCAATCTCCTAGAATTCACCTGAAGTAATAAAGCAAGTTCATATTTTTCAGAAATATGGTGGGACTGTGCCTCATAGATCCAAAACCACCCCAAAATGTGTGGGCAGTTTGGGCTGGGCTTAACTGTGCTGTTCTTTTGCTGATCTCAACTGGGCTTGCTTGTATGAGTTTGGTCAGTTGGTTGGCTGGCTGAGGATGGTTGACTTATGATAGCTTCATCAGGTCCCACTGGGAAGACCGGTACTTCTCTATGTAAGGCCTTTCATTTTCTAGCAGACCAGGTCATGTACGTGGTGGCAGTGGCAGGGAGAATTAAGAAACTCAGACCTCAAGTGTAATTGAGGTTTTTTCCTGTTTTTTTTTTTTTTTCTTTTTCTGATGTACCATTGGTCAATTCAAGTTAGTGATCACTCCATACCCCCTATTTAACGAGTAGAAAATAGATTCTACTTTTTAAATGAGGATATCCACAGGGTAATATTGCAAGGCTGTGGATGAATAAAAGGGAAGAACTTGTGGCCATTTTGACATACTGCCTTACGTCCAATATTGGATCTCAAAAGAAAACAAATTGCTAACATTAAAGCTTTCAGAATTTTGTAACTAGATTAGACAAA
>CM052439.1:155465772-155501904 GCA_028533085.1 Varecia variegata | reverse complement strand
GCGTCAGCTTAGCTCACAGCAACCTCAAACTCCTGGGCTCAAGCGATCCTTCTGCCTCAGCCTCCCGAGTAGCTGGGACTACAGGCATGTGCCACCATGCCCGGCTAATTTTTCTATATATATTTTTAGCTGTCCATATAATTTCTTTCTATTTTTAGTAGAGACGGGGTCTCGCTCTTGCTCAGGCTGGTCTCGAACTTCTGAGCTCAAACAATCCACCCTCCTCGGCCTCCCAGAGTGCTAGGATTACAGGCGTGAGCCACCGCGCCCGGCCAAGAACAATAATTTTCTAATGTTATCTCACCTAACATACACTGAGTAGTCCAATGGACCTAGAGGAGAATGTCTTCCAGCAAGGTCTTTTCAGCAAATATAGCATCTGGATTCAAAGATTTATTTCTTGTGTTGTCCTTTGTTGAAAGCTAAAAGGTTAAGACACTACAGTACATCTCAGGGAAAGTACTTCCACAAATAGAAGGATAAGGCAATCCAGTTAAATTTGTATACCTCTCCAGTTACTCAGGTTGAGATCTTCTTAAGAATTCACAATGAAAGGAATGAAAGCCAGATTACCAGCAGGGTCAGAAAAAAAGAGGGAAAGCATCCCATTACCCCTATACATGGTAAGGGGTTTCTCTACATCTCTATCCCTTACAGCCATATGTCTGGCCCACGGCATATAAAAATCTAACAAATGAAATAACAGAATGATGAGGACTTTTGAAGATAAAACTAATAAGGTACAAGATTGAGAAAAAAGAAATAAATAACACTAAGAAGTAAAAGGAATTAAAGAAGAATGTTTAAAAATACTTTTCAGATTAATATTAATTCAAAAGTTCAGAAATTATAAGAACAAAATTATAAGGAGACTAAACTAACATTGAGATGACACAGATGTTGGAATTGTCTGATAAAGATTTTAAGGCAGCTATGACAAAAATGTTTCAAAGAACAATTACAAACATGCTTGAAACAAATGAAAAAAACCTTATCCAAAATTTAGTCACAGCAGAGAAATACAATATAAATGAGAATCAAGTGGAAATGTTAGAACTGAAAAATATTATAACCAAAATTAAGAGTTCAGTGGTTGAGCTCAATGGTTCAGTGGTTGAGCAGAATGAAGGGGACAGAGGAAAGGATCAGTGAACTAGAAAATAAAGCAATAGAAATTACCCTGTATGGACAACATACAGAAAATAGAAAAAAATTAACAGAGCCTCAGGGACCAGTCATTCATGTCATTGGAGTCCTGAAAGTAGAGAAGAAAGAGGGTGGGGCTGAAAAAGTACTCAAAGAAATAATGGCTGAAAATTTCCCAAATTTGCCAAGCAACAGAAATCTATAAATTCAAAAATCTCAGCAAATCCTGAACAAGATAAACCCAAAGAAATTCATGTAAAGATACATTATAATAAAATTTCTGAAAACTAATAAAAGAACACAACATCTTAAAAGCACCCAGAGAAGTACAGCTATAGCAGTTTACTTATAGGAGAAAAGTAATTGAGATGACAGAGGATTTCTCACCAGAAACCGTGGAGAACAGAAGGAAGTGGCGTAATATTTTTCAAGTACTGAAAGAAATAAACTCTCAACACAAAATCCTATACCAGGTGAAAATGTCCTTCAGAACTGAAGGGGAAATCTGATGTTGTTAGATGATGATAACTAAGAAAATTTGCTGCCAAAATACCTACCCTAAAAAGAATGGCTAAAGGGAAGTTCTCTAAACAGAAAGAGAATGATTTTAAGAAAAGGAACCTCAGAGGAGGGGTATGGAACAAGATGACTGAATAGAAACCTCCAGAGATCATCCCTCTGCATGAACACCAAGTTCAACAACTATCCATGCAAGCAAGCACCTTCAAAGAAAGGAAACTTGGAATATCAGAAAAGAAGAAAGAACATGATAAGCAAAATACTCATACTTATTGTATGAGTAAGTACAATAGAATTTCCTTCTTGTGAAGGTAATTTTGCAGTTGAAGCAAAAATTATAACACTTTCTGATATAATTCTAAATGTATGTAGAGGAAATATTTAAGAATTATAAATGGGCAAAGGTAAAGGGACCTAAAGGGTGGCAAAATTTCTATACTTGAACTGATAAAATGATGATATCAATAGATGTGATAAATTATGTATATGTAACATAAAGCCTAGCACAACTGAATAACTTGTACAGAGATACACTCAAAAACACTATAGATAAGTCAAAGGGGAATTCTAAAAAATAGTTATTTATCCCATAGGAAGACAGGAAAAGGAAACAGAAACAAACAAACAAACAAAAATCAGAAAGAACAGAAAACAAAAATAAAATGAAAGACTTAAACTCTAACATATCAATAATTGGAAGAGTAGATTAAAAAATATGATCAAACTATATGCTGTCTACAAGAAACTCAGATAAAATGATACATGCATATTAAAGGTAAAAGGATGGAAAAACATTTATCAGGAAAACATTAATCAAAGGAAAGCAAATGAAATACTTAGGTATAAACCTAACAAAATATGTGCAGGACTTATATGAAGGAAACTATAAAACACTGACAAAAGTATTAAAAATCAAAGATGATCTAAATACATGTACAGACATGCTGTGTTCATGGATTGGAAGATTCAATAAAGATGTCAGTTTTTTCTAAGTTAATATAGAAGTTTAATCAATTCCTATCAAAAGATTTTTGGTAGATACAGACAAGATTATTTTAAAATTTACATGAAAAGGCAATGTAACTAGCACAGCTAAAACAATTTTGAAAAGAAGTATTTATTGGGAGGAATCAGTCTACCCAATTTCATGACTTATGATACAGCTACAGTAATCAAGACTGTGTGGTATTGGCAGAAGGATAGACACATAGATCAATGGAACAGAATGGAGAACCCAGAAGTAGATCCACACAAAAATGCTCAATTGATTATTGCAAAGGTGCAAAAGCAATTTGGTGAAGGAGAGACAGCCTTTTTTACAAATGATGCTGGAGCAATTGGGTATCCATAGGAAAGAAATAATTTTTTTTAAAAAAAGAGAATCTTTAATTATTATACCTTATATAAAAATTAACTCATAGTGAATCATGGAATTAAATATAAAACATAAAACCATAAAACTTTTGAAAAAACAGGGGAAAATCTTTGGGTTCTATGAGTAGGTAAAGAGTAAAAGCATGATCCATAAAAGGTTTGACAAACTGGACTTCATTAAAATTAGAAACTTTTGCTCTGCAAAAGATAAAAGCTGATAGATTAGACTTCTCAAAATTAAAACTTTTTGCTTTAAAAAGAATGAAAAGACATGCAAAGTGGGAGAAATTATTTGCAAACTATATATCCTACAAAGGACTAAGTAATATCTAGGATAGATGAAGTATTTTTAAAACTCAACAATAAAAAAATCCAATTAGAAAATGGACAAAAGATGTGAAAACACATTTCACTGAAGAAAATATACAGATGACAAATATGCACATGAAAAAAGTTTTTACCATCAGCCCTTAGACAAATTCAAATTGAAACCACAGTGATATATCAGTATGCACCTATAAGAATGGCTAAGATTTTAAAACTAATGGAAGCACCAAGCGTGGGTAAGGATACAGAGAAAATCACTCATTCGTTGCTGGTGAGAAGGTAAAATGGTACAGCCCCTCTGGAAAACAGTGTGTCAATTTCTCAAAAAGTTGAATATATAACTCTCATACTACTTGACAATTATACTTCTGGGCATTTACCCTAGAGAAATTAAGACTTACGTTCACACAAAAATGTGAATGTTTATGGCAGCTTCATTTATAATAGCTTAAAACATGTAACAATCCAGATGTTCTTCAGTGGATGATGGCTAAACTGTGGAACATCTATACCGTGGAGTATTGCTAAGCAATAAAAAAGAATAGACATGCCATAACCTGGATGAATCTCCAGATAATTATACTGAATGAAAAAAAGCCAATCCTGAAAGGTTACATACTCTATGATTTCATTTATATAATGTTTGTGAAATGACAAGGTTATAGAAACTGAGAACAGATTAGCAATTGCTAGAGGCTAAAGAGAGGGGAAGGGTGAGAGGGAAGTGAGTGTGGCTATAAAGGGGCAAGATGATGGGTTTTGTGTTTGTGGTAATAGCCATGTTCTGTATCTTGACTGTATCAATGTCAATATCCTGGTTGTGATATTGTACTATAGTTTTGCAAGATGTTACAATTGGGGGGCACTAGGTAAAGGGTACGTGGATCTCCCTACATTTTTTCTTACAACTTCATGTGAATCTACAATTATCTCAAAATAGAAAGTTTAATTTAAAAAATCAAAGTATGTTTAAATAGCAATAGAATAACATACAAGTAGCATAAATGATTCATAGAGACTACTGGGCTAAAGCAGACCATGTAGCTTGACTTTTCAGGACAAGTTATTTAAAGTCAGAAAAGCTCATTCTAAAATGGAAAGTGGCTGGGCGGCAGTGGTTCATACCTGTAATCCTAGCACTTTGGGAGGCTGAGATGAAAGGATTGCTCAAGGCCAGGAGTTTGAAACCAGCCTGAGTGAGCCCCCATCTCTACCTAAAACAGAAAAATTAGCCAGGTGTGGTGGTGCACGCCTGTAGTCCCAGCTACTCAGGATGCTGAGGCAGGAGGATTGCTTGAGGCCAGGAGTTTGAGGTTGCAGGGAGCTATGATGATGCCACTGCACTCTAGCCCAGGCAACAGACCAAGAGCCTGTCTCAAAAAATAAATTAATCAAATTAAATGAAGTAAAATGGAAAGTGTAGTACTACTTCTAAAACATTCTTTGTTTGATGTATTGGCATTTCTTCCTCACTTGTTTTATTTTGAATTAATGATTGCTTCAGCAGACCGGGCTGGTCTGAGGTGAGCTGATGAAATTTGGATCATTCAAAAAGAGAATATGGAATAGCCAGTCTAAATGTATGCGTGGAATCCTAGGAATTTCAGTTAATAAGAAAGGAACACATTCAGGGCCCCAGAAGCCATAGCAGGTGATTTTCTTATTCAGGAACCTCAATGGATCAAGTGGGGATTAGTGAGGTCAGAATCTTGAGGAAAAGAAGCAGCTTGAGTAAGAATAAGATCAATATTCTTTTTTTAAAAAAATTATTTTTTTGTAGAGATGTTGTCTCACCATGTTGCCCAGGCTGGTCTTGAACTCCTGTCCTCAAGTGATTCTCCCACCTCAGCCTCCCAGAGTGCTGGGATTAAAGGCATGAGCCACTGTGCCTAGCCTAGACGAATATTATTTTTTTTTTCATTTCAGCTTATTATGGTGGTACAAAAGTTCTGGTTATATATATTGCCCATGCTCCCCCATCCCCCCAAGTCTGAGCTTCAAGCATGTCCATTCCCCAGACAGTGCACATCGCACTCATCATGTAGGTATATAGACCAATATTCTTAAAGATTAGAGAAGCTATTTAAAAAGTGTTCCTGCTTTTGCCATTTTATCTGTTTCTTTCCTCACATCTTAAATGTGAAAAAAATTACAGTAAAGGTCAGATAGCTAAGGTTTTTTTTCCCCCTCATTTTTTTTTAAATATATGGACTACTTCAGCGGATTGCAATCATAAAGCCAAATAATCTCTACAAATGTTATAGCAGAACTAGAAAGACAATATTTAAAGGTTATAAGGAGGGTTTTAAAGCCCTAATACATGAAGGAGAAAGAAAGAAGGGGGAAGAAATGCCTGAATATGAGTAGAGTCAGGAGTTCTCCAAGACCCCTGACCACACAGCTGTTTAAACAGGAAAGGTTGTTAGGTCTGTATGCGTTACATAATAACTCCTCATTCCCCCTGTCACCAGCCCCCGATATCTCTATTATACTTTATGTCTCTCTGAATTTGTCTATTCTAAGTCCCCAATAGAAGTAGAATCATACAATATTTGTCCTTTTGTGTCTGGCTTATTTCACTTAGCATAATGTCTTCAAGGTTCATCCATGTTATAGCATGTATTAGAGTGAAATGTACTACATTTTAAGTTGTAATTTCTAATTCTAGTCTATTTTTAGAGAAATGCATCTGAATCATATTTGACCCTTTCTTCCTTTGCTCATTTTATTCATCTTGAAACAATTTTCTTGTCACTCTGTCCTACTTGCCTCCTAGGCATTCTTTCAGCTTCAGCTTAGCAGTTGTTTCTTGAAAGAGACCTTGCTTGAACCAACAAGTTAAGTTGAGTCATGTTGTTATACCTTCCCATTGTATGTTCTCATTCAACACTTTTATTTATTTGTGCAATTATTTTTACCCTTTCTTTCTCAAAGTCTGGTATTTGAGGCCAAGAATTCCACTTGGTACTATATCATTAATGGTTAGTAAAATGTCCAGAACTTATGTTTGAATGAATGAACATTACTTCCTTCCACTGGTTCATAACAGAACAATATATCTAAAAATACTGAGCAGAATCAGAACACTTAGGTTCTTTAATTCCCAACTCTGATATCAACTGACAGTGCAACCTTAGGAAATCATTTAAATGCTCTAGTATCAGTGTTCTCCTGGGCAAAATGAACAGACTAATTGCTTTTCAAGGCCCCTTTAAGATAATAGTTAGTTTACATATTTATAAATAATTTGTAACAGAAAAATCTAATATACATTGGTCTTATTGTCATTGCACATGTGGTAACCTTTAAAATTGTTTTTCAGCAATTATTTCTGTTTAAGTCTAATGAAAGTGAGATAATTACATAAATACAATACAGATACTGAGATTTAAAGTATACATTTGACTAACCATTGATTTATCTCTACCTCTTTGTTTTTGCAATAGTATGATTCCATATAAGCTTATGCATGACTGGAAGGAACTGTTTTTTAATGGGAAGCCCATATACGAACAAGCCTCTATTAAGCCACTACCTGCTAAACCCTCAGCAGAACAACTTGTAGAACTGGAAAAAAGGGACTTGCTAGATAGCAATGATTATGAACAATATAAGGTACCTACTGAAATGAAATAATTAGAATGATACGTAATAAATTCTTTTTCTTTAACATTAATTTTGTGGTATTATTTCATTTCCATTAATAAAAATAGATATTTTATATTTGTGTTTTTCCTTAATTTAGTTTATATTTTAGTACTAACTTTTAGATACCCATTCATAATCTATTATCTGTTATTCTCAGTAATATTAAAAGAGTGGTTTGAAAAAAAATCAAGCATAATACAGTGTCTGGACAGATAGATTTCAGAATTTTAAAAATGCTTTAATTTAATAATCACCATTTGTCATTGTATGAGCTGTCTACCTTTGCTTCAACAACCATTGTTAAAAGGTATTTATTTACCAATTGATCTAAATAGTATATTGTTTTTGCAGGCAAAATGGAAGAGGAGGAGATCTAGGTTGTATAAGTAGCATAGATTCAAACAATTTTTTTCAAAGATTGAAAAAAAAAAGTATTAGGTTCTAACTGTGCTTTTAAAAGAGCTGTCAGAAAGACTTTGTGAGTAGACAGACCAGAGTTACATTATTGGCCGGGCCAACAATTAACTGTGTGACCTTAAGTGACCGATCCCTTAAGTGCTGAGACTCAGTTTTTCAATTTATGAAAAGGGAATAATAATATACTTACCTCATTTTGTTGTTATGAGACTTATTTAAGATAATATGTGTTGAACACTTACCTAAGTGCACTGCATGTTGGGTGCAAGTAATACATTTCAATTTCTTACAATCCTGCTCTCCACACCCTACTCCATCTCACTCTTAGAAATAAAGATTAACAACTATAGCTCTTGGATAGAAGTTTTGGGGATAAACAGCAATGGAATGAAAAATGAGGCTTTTTATTATCAGAAATATTACTGAATGAGTTCCAGAAGGGTAGTAAGTATAACACAAGAAATCAGTGGAAAGATAAATTGACCCAATTATTTGCTGATATATAGTAAATACTCAATAAATGTTTGTTGGAAGGATGAGTGAATAAAATGAATGAATTGTAATGAACAAGAAAAATATAAAATAACACTAATATGTAAATATTATAAGAAGATAAGCTTGTGGTTAAAAGATAAGGAGACAATATGTGATTATGAGAAACTAAATGTCCACCATATTTCAATTGAATAAATCTGTATTTATAGCACTAAGAGAATTATTATTAATATATACTAAGGATTGACTAGAACTTTAAAGGATTTATGTATATATTTATCTTGTATGGTTGCAAAGTACACTAGATCTAGTAGTATATTGATAAAAAAATATAATGCCACATACTAAAATGTTTTGACAATATCAAACTATGTTAAGGTATTTCTTTCCATTGTAAATTAAGAGTGATTTTATTTGACAAACTTTGCTGGTTCATTGAATATTTACTTCTAAACTACTTCTTAAACAGCTCAATTTACTTTGTTCTTGTTGCTTTCATAAATCAGGAGACCTGGGGGGTTGCAGCTTAGCAAAGATTTGTCTTTTAACTATTTTTCTTGTGTGGGAAACGGTTACCACAGGAACATGCTTGTCTTACCCACATCCTGAAGCAGCTGGTGCAGCTCCACTGCAGGAAATTGTAAACTTTTGTTAGGAGTTTGTAAAAGTCTAGCTATTCACTTTATTTTGTATATAACCTTTGCTGTTTTTCTAGAAATAAAAATTACTTTAAGATTTCTTATATGTGTTTACAAGCTCTGTTTGACTCCATAATAGAAAGTACGTCATAGACAGGTTTTAGGAGATACTGTAACCTATTCTAATTCTCTATTTGTAGATTTTTTTGTGTGTCTTTTCAAGAACTTGTCCTAAATATTTCTACTTACAAGTAAAGCACAAATGTTTCAAATTGTGAAATATATTCTCTGGCTTAAATAGTCTATCATAAGAGACAGAAGGACAATGCATCCTGGCTCAGCTAAAAGAAACAGTTGCACACATTTGTTATTGTTAAATTTGTTCAGGATTTTTAATGCTTCAGGTAAATATGTAACTTAGAAAATAATCTTCAAAAAATTTACATTCTTAGCATACTTTATTGATGCTCATACCAGTCACCCTTAAAGAACTGACAGCTCCCAGTTTTGAGTCTATGCTTTTTTTTTTAATGTGTACAAATTTATGGAGTACAAGTATAATATATATTTCATAATGGTGAAGTCAGGGCTTTTAGTTTGTCCATCATTAGAGTAACATACATTGTACCCATTAAGTAATTTCTCATTATCTACCCTCCTCCCACACCTCTACCTCCACTGTCTATCATTGTATACTCTACTTCCATGTGTACACATTATTTATCTCCCACTTGTGAGTGAGAACATGAGGTATTTGTCTTTCTGTGTCTGAGTTCTTTCACTTAAGATAATGGTCTCAGTTCCATCCATGTTGTTGAAAAAGATTACTTCATTCTTTTTCATGGCTGAATAGTAAACAATTGTGTATATATATCACATTTTCTTTAATTATCCACTGATAGGCACTTAGGTTGATTCCATATCTTTGCTATTGTGAATAGCACTGCAATAAAAGAGTGCAGGTATCTTTTTGATGTAATGATTTCTTTCCCTTTAAGTAGATACCCAGTAGTGGGATTGTTGGATCAAATGACAGGTCTATTTTTAGTTCTTTGAGAAATCTCCATACTGATTTCCATAGAGGTTGTACTAATTTATATTCCCACCAACAGTTCCCTTTTCTCTGCTTTCTCGCTAACATCTTCTTTTTTTTTTTTTATATCTTTTATATGGTAGCCACACTGATTGTTGTCAGATGATATCCATTGTGGTTTTAAGTGGCATTTCTCTGATAATTAGTGATGTTGAACACTTTTTGGTCTTCTTTTGAAAAATGTCTATTCATGTCCTTAGCCCACTTTTTAATGGGATTATTTCTTTTTTGTTGTTGTTAAATAGTTTGAGTTCCTTTTAAATTCTGGATATTAGTCCCCTGTCAGATGTATAGTTTGCAAATATTTTCCCCCATTCCATAGATTGTCTGTTCACTCTGTTGATTATTTTTTTGCTGTGCAGAATTTTTTATTTTAATTAAGTCCCATTTGTCTATTT
Organism: Varecia variegata; assembly: GCA_028533085.1. Classification (NCBI taxonomy): domain Eukaryota; kingdom Metazoa; phylum Chordata; class Mammalia; order Primates; family Lemuridae; genus Varecia; species Varecia variegata. The sequence goes on along the minus strand of CM052439.1, from coordinate 155,491,849 downwards.
TTGTTTTTGTTACCTATGCTTTTGAGGTCTTAGTCATGAATTCCTCGCCTAGACCAATGTCCAGAGGAGTTTTCTGTAAGTTTTCTTCTAGTACTTTTATAGTTTCTAGTCTTTAATTCAAATCTTTAATCCATCTTGTGTTGATTTCTGTGTATGGTGAGAATTAGGGATCTAGTTTCATTCTTCTGCACATGGCAGTCCAATTTTCTCAGCACCATTTATTGAATAGGGTGTCATTTCCTTCTATGTTCTTGTTGACTTTGTCAAAGATCACTTGGCTATAAGTCTGTGGCTTTATTTCTGGGTTCTCTTTTCTGTACCATTAATCTGTGTCCATTTTTATACCAGTATCATGCTGTTTTATTTACTATGCCCTTATAGTATAAGTTGAAGTCAGGTAATATGCTTCCAGTTTTGTTCTTTTTGCTTAGAATTGCTTTGGCTATTTGTACCTTTTTTTGTTCCATCTGACACTGGAAATTGTTTTTTTCTAATTCTGTGAAAAATGATGTTGGTATTGTGATAGGAATTTCATTGAATCTGTATATTGCTTTGGACAGTATGGTCATTTTAACAATATTAATTCTTCCAATTCACAAGCATGGGATGTTTTTCCATTTGTTTATGTCCTCTATAATTTCTTTTATCAATGATTTATAGTTTTCCTTGCAGAGATCTTTCACCTTGTTGGTTGAATATATTCCTAGGTTTTTTTTTTTGGGTGGGGGAGGTGGGGGTTGTTTGCTTTTTGGTTTTGAGTTTCTCTTTTTTTTTTGTAGCTATTGTTCTCAGCTAAATCATTACTGATGTATAGGAATGCCACTGATTTTTGTACATTGATTTTGTATCCTGAAACTTTACTGAGTTCACTGATCAACCTATGAGTTTTTGGTGGAGTCTTTAGGGTTTTCTAGGTATAAGATCATACCATCCACAAACAAAGATAATTTAACTTCCTCTTTTCCAATTTGGATGCCTTTTATTTTTTTCTCTTTCCTGATCTGGCTAGGACTTCCCATGCTTCGATGACTAAGAGTGCTAAAAGTGGGCATCCTTGTCTTGTTCCAGTTCTTAGAGGGAACACTTTCAAATTTTCTCCATTAAGTATGATGTTGGCTGTGAGTTTGTCGTATATGGCCTTTTTTATTTTAAGGTATGTTCCTTCTATGCAGAGTTTGTTGAGAGTTTTTATCATAAAAGGATGCTGAACTTTATCAAATGATTTTTCTACGTCTATTGAGAGGATCATATGGTTTTTGTCCTCCGTTCTGTTTATGTGATATATCACATTTATTAAATGTGTATGTTGAACCATCCTTGGGGCTGTGAGCAGTCCACTCACATCTTGGTCTCACAGCAGGTTGCTGGGGTCCATCCTAAGGGTGCATAGAAGCACCTGGTCTACCCTCTGCCTTCTTGGGACAGCACAACAGCAGCAGCCACATCTGTATATCCCTTGTATATAGGCTCTCAGAATGTCGCCAAGCTGAAGCTACCCTAGGCTCAGATGCTTATAGGATTCTGGAGCAACGTCTCTGTACAATCTCTAGGCAACTCCCTATGTTAGGCCAGAGGACTGCCTGAGTTGAGGGGTTCTCCTGTAGCCAAGATTGTAAAAGCCCATTTCAGAGTGTGGAGCCCTCATTTCAGAGTGGGGATTTTCTCTTACCTGTCAGCATCCAAGAGTTTCTCCCAGCTTCCAGCGAGTAAGTAGATACTCACATTTTCAATAGATCATCTGGGAGAGAGCGCTAAGCCAGGAGGCCCAGCTCCTCCAGTGCAACTGGCATCACAGCCCCATGCAGCAGCCAGTGGTTCTCTATTATGCAGTGGACTCCTGCTGGTGAACCTCAAACTCCCCCAAATGCAAGTCCTTTCTGTGGGTCTTACTGACAAATGAGTCACAATTCACAGCATTGCTTTTTTACATAAGCTGCTTCCTAGCAGTTACCTATTGAATGAGTTTGAGATACTAAAATTTAGTGTTCATAAACTAAAATTAGCTCATGGCTATGGTTTCCTGAAGAATACAATTTTTCTAAGAAATCTCTGCCACAAAGCACTCAACATTTGCAGAGTTCTACTGTGCATGCCCACAACCAAGTGTAGTTAGAATTCCTCTAATTTGGAGGAAGGATGTTTCATTTCCAGCACATCATTCATGTTGTTTTAAGTTGTTCGTGATTTTTAATTTTTGTTATTTTTGTTTTTAATGAAAAATTACTATTTAAGTTTATGACCAGTTGAGTTTGTTGTGGTTATTGGATTAACCCTACAGTGTGTGTTGTAATGTGCATTTTTATCAACATCATTTTTGGCTTATGATTTTCCACTGAGTGGACTTTAAGATGGATTTGTATATGTTGTGGTTTAATATTCATGCTCCTGTCACCACAGCACAAGGTTACATACCCATGGCAAAATTCCTTTGTACAGTGATATTTATTGCCACCAGGTCTTTTACCACCGAAGAATATGAATATGGGACTAAATGGGCCATGGAGTTGTCTGTCTTCCTAAGTAAGTTTCATTTGACTTGTTTGACCCAAAGACTCTAGACATCATCCTGTTCTTACTCTCCAACTCTTACTCAGTCTTTTCTATTGATCCAATGACTTTCTGGACTCAAATTCTGACAGTAGACTCTCTTCTCCAGCTTAGCTTTTGCCTTGTTCCCTGACTTCCCAGTGACTGATCCAATCTTCATAGTTTATTATTTAATCACTTCCTTTATAGGCAGCATGTCAACTTGAAGTCTGTACCACTCAAGCAACATCACTGGGTAACTGACCCAAGCACAGTGATAGATTTTAGTAGAAGGATGTTAAGGGCATGTGGATAGATCATTAATTTTTTTTATATTTAAAAGATATACATTGTGAAAGTCAGCTTAGGCTGCCATAATAAAACACCATAGACTGGTGGCTTAAACAACAGGAATTTATTTCTCACAGTTCTAGAGACTAGAAAGTCCAAGGTCAAGGTGCTAGTCAATTTGGTTTCCCAGTGAGTGCTCTCTTCCTGGCTTACCGATGGCTGCCTTCTCGCTGTGTCCTCACGGGGCAGAGAGCAAGTGAGTTTTGGTCTCTCTTTCTCTCCTTATAAGAACACTAATCCCATCATGGGGGCCTCATGACCTCATCTACACCTAATTACCTCTCAAAGACTCAGCCTCCACACATTAGGGTTTCAACATATGAATTTGGGGACAGAACGCAAAATTCAGCCCATAATACATGCATTTATTCAGGACACTTACAAAATGTCTCAAAATGGAAACTTACTAATCAGGCATAGGAACTCTTAATTTCAAATGAAATTGATTGTTTCATGGCCTCTTTTGTCCCTTGCTAAGAAAGAAGTCTTAAATTAATGCCTTGTCTTTTGACTATGAGCATAATTCCATTGATGAATCTGAGCATTAATTTTATTTTAATTAGCAATTTTAAATATAAATGTAGAGAATTTCATTGTGAAGCACTGGAGAGCCCTGAAAGATAAAATGTTTATATCTTTTATTTTCAGATATGCAGGAATGCAGCTGACCTTTACGTAGGCAGAGGAAACAGTTGCTGACATGATGGAAGCTAAGATGTTCTATGAGGCTATTATACCATAAAAATTCTGCTTGTCATTTTACACTCCTTTGGATTAAGACATCAGCACTTCCTAAAATACAGACATTTCCCAAGATAGGCAACAAGAATCATGATCAGCCTCCAAAATAGAGAGTATTGGGGAAAGAAGTTTGGTGCTGAAAGGAATATTCCCACTATTTTTCTTTTTCTTTTTTTTTTTTTTTTATTGGCCCAGCTCTAAAAGACCAATATTTTTCCAGTTTAGTTTTTAAGGATATGCATTTCATAGCTACCATTTCTCCTATCCATTTGCTTAGAGTTTGACCTTTCACTCCCTGAATTCTTTCAGTAATGGTTAGACTATTTGGCTGGCTGCTTTTTAGGCTAAGCCTCATTGTGTCTTGGTGGGGTGACCAGTATGCCCAGAATTCTTATCCATGCTAATCAAGCATAGTGATTGAAAACATCAAAGGGAGCTATGGTTGCCAAGAAATAAGGCTACTTTCTAGCTGTTGTGGGCCAAGGATTTCAGAGGGCTGGAGTAGGTTTGGTAGAGATCTAGTACTTGTATCTAAGGGTTATAGGGAATGGAAGGAGAGCTTGGATCGTGGGAAGGATATTTGGCTTCAGATTACTACCATTCAAAATAAGCTAAGTTCATTTGGTAGCCATTGTAGGAATAGTTGAATTAAGGTATCAGATTCAAAGTATTGGACTAGAATTGAGAAATGGTTTAAAAAGCCAAAATATTGGTGCCCAGATAAAAGTGGAATGGCATAGGAGGTGAGAAGGGCAGAGCCAAAGAGAGGAGTCTTAGATGACTGACATGAATAAGGTTAGAGTGAGTGTCTGCCAGTCATTGTTTGCTCTTGATCACATAGATTAGGGAGAAGGCAACCCCCTTCCAGGCTCCCTCCTATTTGGGACCAGGCAAGACAGAGGACAGTCAAGGCTTTTCTGGGCTTCCTACCACTGATTTTCTGGTTTGTCCTCTACCTACTTTGGCAACTACAGGAGCCAGCTTCTATGTACCAAGTCTACTTTCTCTTGCAATCAATTGCTCAGAAATCCCACCTAGTATTTTAGAGCAGGCTAAAAGAGTTTGAACTCTAAAGCTGTGTCTTGGCAGATAAATATAGCAAGAACACAATGGGATCGGTAATCTTGAGAAACTTGAATTGATCCAAAAAAGTCTTAGAATTTTGGTTTGGAGTGGGTATGTTGGGCTGAAGACCAGAAACTCTCCCACCTGAAAACCCCTGCACCACTGCTCCTGTCCAGTGCCCAGGGTCTGTCAGCCATATTCTTTGGTACAATGAATCTGTCGTAATCTTTGACACATTGTTCAGTACCACCTCTAAGCTTTTTTAGGGGGAGTGCTTTATACCTCTTTGAAGTATCAACCTTAGCAGTGAAAAAAAGACAATAGAGAGGGTTGTAGTGGTCATTACTATAGAAGAGGATATTCCATGTAGAAAAATTCTGTGTGAATTTTGCAGTTACAAGATAGGTAATTGCATAATGCCTACATATTTTGTGACATCAGAAAAATTCCAACCAAGTCTGTCTGACCATCCCTGGCTGGGAAATAGCAGTAGACAGGTAAACTCAGATGTAGAAGCTTCTGGAAAAGTTTCTTTGAGCAGCAGGACCATATAAATTACTATAGAAGAGTGAAGTAGACTACCACCTCCCTGATGAATAGAGCATAGTTTGAGCAGTAAGGAAAGACATCTGCTGTTTTTATAAGGACAGCCACCACCACAACCGTCTGGTGCCTATAGCACAGGAATTGATCTGATGTGAAATCCAGTATGATGATGTTCCCAGGGCACTTGGGGGTCAGGAGAAATGCAGTAGTCTTAGAGCCGTATATTTTTAGTTATTTGACCCAGGCAATTGTGCTTTGAAAAGCACTGGACTGCTGTAATTCTCAGTATGCCACATGTAACACCTTGGAAGGGCCACAGTAGTTTCTAGGGCAGAAAATGAAAGAAGGAGTAGGACTCTGCAACTTGGGGTGACTAGCTACTTTTCCACTGATCTCCTAAGTGAGTGACTTTGAGCATATCTGGAATCAGAGTGCTAAGTAGAAGCCTCTACCCATTGTTTGCATCTGATTGGTCACTGAATTCCAGCAGCACTGAACTGTAAGTTTTCAAGAGAGAGGATCTCACAGACTGACTTAGTCTTGGTTACTCTGGCATTCAGATTTGCAGTCAGCCCTGTAATTCTGGCTGCTTGATATAAGTAATTTGTAGCTCAAAGTTTCTGAAGAAGAAACCTGCCACTATTCACTGTTGAGCTTTCTGAACTTCTGAACATGTTATAAGCTGGAGTGAATGGATTGCATAGCAAGGTGCCAGGCTCCTGCAAGGGTGATCCTGTAGACATCAGCAGTGATCTTTGTCACATGCTGGGTAATTGACCACAGCCAATGTGAATTTCCCTTCAACGATAAGAATAAGGTAGATGGAGTCTATTGCCCTGGATCTTCTTTTGCAATAGCCTAGAATTAAGCATGAGTGTTTCATCCCATTAGATAAGGGCAGAGTAGGGAAGGCTACTGCTGGAACAGAAGTGATCAAATTACTGAGTAAAAGCCATTGTTGGATCAAGACCAGTTCTTTAGATTTCCTGACTAACCATAGGATGGATCAATAGGCAAAGCTATCCCACAATTCTGTTTCTAGCCAGAACAAGGGCTCCATATGACAGATGAAATAGAGTTAACCTCTGCCTTTCTCCTGTTACCATGGGCTATGTTTGCATTTCCTGACAATAGATATGACCTTCTCTCTAGAGGTACACACACCCTGCCAACGTCAGTGAAAGATAGACACCCCCAGCCCCCTGGCTGCTCTGGAACCTAAAGGCCAGAGTGTCTGGCAGAAAGATATGACCAGGTAGCTAACCATACTCTGACCTGACTGCAGGTCAAGTGACTTAACAAGGCTGCCAGGCTCACTCAACAGGGTCAATTCATCTTTTAAAGTTGTTCTGAGACCTTCTTGAAACTGGGCCCCAACACAGAGCCCATTCTGTGACAGCTCCTGGATAAGAAGTCAGAATTCATCTGCATATCAGCTAATCACCCTCTCCTCTCTGCCTCCTTGTCAAAGGCAGTACATGGCAGCATCAGTCTTTTCCATTGGAACCTCACTATCAAATAGGTCCCATATGGTGTTCAAGAAATCCTACGGGGCTGCCAGATTACATGAGCAGAACTCCCTTTCAGGGAAGATATATTACCACACCTTTCTGCTGCTTCTACGAATCCTGGGTAGTTGTCATAAATTTTTAAATCTACATGAAATTCAGGCAGTTCCTCTAGATTTCCTCTGGGTTTTTAGGTGGTAGGAGGAGAGAAACCATAGAAAGAGATGACAAAAAACAGACGTCTAAAAGTTAAAAGTTTTACCCTATTACTTTTCTGTGAAGTATGGCTTTTCTCGAGTGTCATTTTCCTCAGGCACAGTAACTGGAATATAGCCATGAGATTTTTCATGTTATTGTTGCAGTAGGTGTATTTCTACAATGTTTTATTCCCTTTGTTTGAAGATCTGGATAGACCCAGCCAGAAGATCGACCAGGAAATTGAGTGCCGGGGGTTGAATTCTCAGAACGGGAACCAAGATGGTCAAGATTGTTTCCCTGAAGTGGCCAGAAACCAAGAGACACAGTGGGATCAAGCCAAGTCCTTTGAGCATGCCAATGATCAAAACTGAGATTGGGTGAAAACCAGACTAGAAAATGAAAATGAAGCTGGCAGGTTGGCAGCTAGGCAGAACTGGAACAGAACAGTACTCAAAGGCTTGGAATCGAACTGAGGAGGCTCTAGGCAATTGCCACAAACAGAGCTGGAATGTCTGCAGATTGTTTTTATTATCTGCCAGTTGTGCGGTACACAATTGGGTCAAACTAGTCTAGGAGACCCAAAGCAAATAGCCAGTTAGGAATATGAAATTAACAGGGTCACAAACAGCTTCTGCCATAGAGCAGATCTTACCTGCCCATTCACATGGACTGCTTTTATCCCATCCAGGATCCTGGGCTCAGCCCAGGTGCTTGGACTTTTAGGATCTGCCAGTTCCTATTTTAGAACTGACATCTTTCCTGCCTAGTTTTCTGGCAGTTTCAGGCTTCTTTTTTGAATTTCTGATTAGCCCTGATCTATTGCTACCTATGTTCAGGTGTGACAGATCTCTTTTTACCAAACATATGTTTCCAACCATAGGGTTTGTGGCTACATGAATATAGTCAATATTCATAAGGGATTTTTTTCCCTGAGTGATGTTACCTATTTGTTTTAAGTGATTTGGGGATATCTCTATGTTAAAAATGAAGACTTTTCATTTATCTTTTCTTTGAGATAAAACTTCAGGAAACTGAAATATTTTAATTCCCTTTTACTTTTCAAGATGGCAGTATAATATCTCTCTTCTCCCTGTTAAGTCTCTGGAGAAGTTTCTTAACAAGTTCCAAATTTATAAATTGTTTTTCATTTATTATTACATTTTAAGTGAGATTCTTTTTGCTGACTTGAAAAGAGAAGCCTTAATTTAATGGAGATGATGTCTTGAAATCATGCTATAGGCAGTTACTTCTAGAGGTGCTTTCTGTATAAGCTGATTTCATACATAGTGTGTGGATTCTAGGTAGGTAGCTAGCTTCTATCTATGAGGATAACACTTTTTGATCTAGTTCCTAATTTGGGGTTGGGTTTTGACTGTTTATCTTATTTGAGGACCTAAGTCATCTTTGTGTAATACTTAGTCAGAATTACTAAAAGTTAATGTCAATGTATTCACTCATTTATTTGGTTCACATATACTGAGCCTATACTATTGACTGATTGATTCATTCAATAAATAAATAAATAAATATTTATTGAATGCCTACTTGTTCTAGCACTGTTCTAGGTATTGATTAAGATAGAGATTCTTCCCTCCCAGTGCTCACAGTTTAGTGGGAATGCTGAATGCAATGTTTGTCCTCCCAAACATTATGTTGCAATTTGATCCCTCATGTCGAACATGGGACCTAGTGGGAGGTATTTGGGTTATGCGGGAGATTTCTCATGACTAGATTAAAGCCCTCCCTGGGAGGGGAGGGACTGAGTGTATTCTCACTCTGTTAGTTTCTGAAAGAGTTCCCCCTAGAGCTGGTTGTTAAAAGGAGCCTGGTACCTCCCTTCTCTTGCTTGCTTCTTCTCTCACTATGTGATCTCTGCACACACTGGCTCCTTTTCACCTTCTGCTACAAGTGGAAGCAGACTGAGGCTTTCACCAGATCCCCAGTCTTCCAGCCAACAGAATTGTGAGCCAAATAAACCTCTTTTCTTTATAAATTTACCATCCTTGGGTATTCCTTTATAGCAACACTAAACCAACTAAAACACATGTTGGAAGGGATGAGATTCAGTTGATGTGTAAAGTATGAGTAGCCATTAGTTGATTTAAAGGTATTAACTCAAACTGACCTAACCCTACGAACTGTGAGTTTACAGTTGTACTCTCATCTCTTTGTATTTTTTCCATGACTTCATTTAATTTCAAGCATGTAGACCAAACTAAGCTAAAGAAGTGTGTTTTGGGTGGCCTTACTAAGAATCCCTCCCGCAGCAGAACTTTTTCAGTAACTTCTAAAGATATCAATCTTTATTATATCTAAAATAAGGTAAAATATGTAGATTGTTCAATGAATTAGAATATTATAAATGGGCAATTTGGTCATGCCTGGTTAAGACGTTATTTTATACCCAAGATGTTTGAGCTTGAGTTAATGAATTTCCTCATCTCCCACCCACTAATACTTTTCCTTTGGATACAATTTATTAATTAGTCTATTTTACAATAAGCCTGAAGTTTTAATACATTTTGAATAATCATAGGCTATATGTTATTTGTTAAGAGTTTTCAGGGATTTACATTACGAGAAAAAATTAAGAACAGTAATTGTAAAAAATACAATTTTCTAAAGTACTATAAAATAAGCAACCTATACCTAAGAGCTAGTATTAATCGCACAAATAAGATCTAAAATGTGAATGAGCTGGATCTTTAAATCAATTATGAGGAAATGCATGGAGAACAGTATTATTATTATTATTATTATTATTTTTTTGAGACAGAGTCTCACTCTGTTGCCTGGGCTAGAGTGCCGTGGCATCAGCCTAGCTCACAGCAACCTCAAACTCCTGGGCTCAGGTGATCCTACTGCCTCAGCCTCCCGAGTAGCTGGGACTACAGGCATGCGCCACCATGCCCGGCTAATTTTTTCTGTATATATTTTTAGTTGTCAATATAATTTCTTTCTATTTTTAGTAGAGACGGGGTCTCGCTCTTGCTCAGGCTGGTCTCGAACTCCTGAGCTCAAACGATCCACCCGCCTCGGCCTCCCAAAGTGCTAGGATTAGAGGAGTGAGCCACTGCACCTGGCCAGAACTGTATTATTTTTAAAATATACTTTGATAAATAAATACCTACTCTGTACCTATGTGGGCTGAGTCACTGTTAGTATAAAATTAAAGATTTACTCTCCCTGTTTGCAGATGTCTAAGAAATGAACCCAAGATGGTGATTATGGACATGAAATCAAAACTGAGGGTTCCTGCTATCTTGTCCAATAAAATATTCTTTATTATTTGTTTTTCAAATAGTGGATTTAGCCCAGATTATGAAATTAATTTAGGGGTCATAACTAGTATTTATATTTTTAAAATATAAACAGAACAACATAAGATCATATAATAAACCACAATACAATGCAACACAATACAATAGAAAATAAAGCATATGATAAGTAGTAGTAATAAGAATTTCATAAAACTTTTTTTCTGTTTTATATATACTTGTATATAAATGCTAGTCACAATGTAGGATGCATTTTTTTGTGGAGTGTCCTACTCAAAAATGTTTGAAAGCCACTGTCTTAGAAGATGTAGTACAAGTGGTAATTATGCGCCAAGAGAAGAAAGGCAGCTTGCGGAGTGCTTATGGTGATTCAGACCAATAAAAATGGACAAGTTTGGTGAAAAGGATTTCCTGGAAGTCTTGAATAGCTAAATAAAGGTCCATCATGACAAACATAAATGTAATGTTCCCTGAAATCTGAGGATCAGTAATGGCTACAATGACCCCTGAGGCTGCTACTACAAGCCTTAGCTGTATTTGAGGTATTTCAGACTGTCTTCTCTTCCTTACTTCCTAAAGAGTTGTGTTCCAAGAGAAAGTGAGCCATAATAGCTCAAAATTAAAGCAGCTTGAATGTCTTGCCAGGGTAGGGTTGTGGTATGTCGGTGGTACTCTAAAAGGGCAATAATCTCATTTTGTGGAGTCACTACCTATGGAGTTTTTTAAGTCAATTTATTAGAAGATTCCGCCCTAAGTCCTTTGGCCATTGTAGCAAGATAATCTGTCTGTTGTTGGGTTTTTATCAAGTATGGGTAAAATGATAGTATTTCAGGAAAACCCAAGGAAACTAACTGTCAAAAACACTGTCAAAAACAGTGTAAGTGTTGTATTATCTAGGAGGTTCTTTCTCTCTCTTCTGGGAAAAGGCACTTACTTTGTCTTTCTAAATGTATCAGTAATTGAATTGTGAGATGTTTAGAACATACCAAACTGGGAATATCTGGGGCATGTCCAGCTGTGCAGGTGTTGGTAAGTTCTAGGGCTCTACAAAGACAAACACTGGATCATGTGTACCTTCAGACCAGTACCACTCCTCTACAAAAGCCACATTTGAAGGTCACTACTATGTTATTTGTTTGTTGAATGTTATTCTAATGGCACTTTGAGATTTTATGGATGATGAATATCTCCTAAGGCCCAGATTCTGTTTATTCGAGTTGATCTAAGTAAGTCATGTCTCCTCCCCCTTTAAAAGAATGTATGAAGAGGCTCCTTTCCCAAGTTGGATGTTTAAAGTGGCAAGAAATGAGATTGAGATACATGTGGCTTTGTTTCAAGGATAATCATGCAGAGAGAAGTAAACAGAATCTGATGAGAAAACCACGCAGCTCCACCAACAGCATTATTCAGTCACTTGCTACCATCAAGTGGGGAAGCTAGTGGACAGATGGAAGATCTTAGGCTTGCCCTTGAAGTGTGCTCCTCAGCCCATGTTCAAGCACAGTTGTTTCCAAGCAGATGCTGTTTGTAAAATGCTCATGATGCTTTTAGTCATGGTTTGTAACAAGGAGACCAAGGATATTGATATATCAGGCCATAGGAAACCAAAAGGATATGACACATTGAAAGTAATTGGAAGTCTACGTAACCATTATGTTCCTACAACAGGATATAGGGAGGCCTGTGAGTACATTGGGTCCAGGTTGGATAGCAGAGTGGTATGTAATGGTAAAGACAGGACCCAGGGATTCAGAATTCAGGTTCTGGAAAGGTCAGTGTAGGCCAATTAATAAACACGGTGCTAGTGAATTGGTGGTGAGTTTTGACAAAGGTCAAAGGCTGTTTAATCTCTGTTGTAATTTTATGATCTCTGTATGTAGATAAGTAAGAATTCACAAGGAGAGTTGGACTTCCTAGGTGTTGATGGATCTTGAGTCTTGTCCTTACACCCTCTCAAAAATTCATACTGATGGTGTCTTTGCAGACACAATAAAAAGATTAATAAAGACATCTTAATACTTATTTTCTGTATTTGCCTGACAGTTTACATAGATCAAGTGCTAGTAACATGGAGCACATCTGCACCAGAAAAATAACCTGTTAAAGCAATAGTTTGTAACAGGTGATACTGACCTGATATTACCACTCTGAACCAAATAGTCAGATGTATATTTATAATAATACCTAAAGGGGTAAAAAATTATATATTCTATTATCTAATTAATTTAATCATATCTACATAGATAACATACATTTAAAATAGGGATCCGATAAAAACTTCTGGTTCCTCTTTACTAATGAACTCGTAAAAATCTCTTTAGTTCACTGTAGTGAAACTAACAGTCTTCATTCTGGTCTGAATGTTCTTTTTTCCAGTTCTTCTGTTCATTCTCCTTTTCACTCACCAAGTGCTTATTCCATCCTCTTTGCGATGTTTACCTTGACTTAGCCTTTATCCTGGGTCTTTGCTAGGAACTTCATCAACTTTATTTCTATGGTGATTCTGCTCTATGTGTTCCACCACATCCCTTATCAGCCTATTTCCACAGGTCAGGCTTCAGTTCTCCTCCTGACCTAAACATTCTGTTCTCTTCACAGCGATGTTCTATTCCATTGTGTTTGGCTACATTCTGTAGGTAGTTTGGTGATGGAAGAGGGCTCAGAAGCTGACTGAGAACTTAATTGTTTATAGTCAGCAATCACATAGGCTCCTCATGCAAACATTATTTCATTTAATCTTTACAACAGTCCTGTGAGATAGATATTATTATCTTGCTTCAAAGATGAGGGAATTGGCAAAAGTGAAAAGCAGGCAAGTAGCAGAACCATTACAGAAACCCAGCTCAGATATTGGGTATGAAAAGAACACTGATAAAAGAAAAGGCAAAACATAGATATGCATTTGTTTATACATGACATAGCATAATTAGAGAAATATTAAGTCTGAGACTACTTCCTTTAACAAGTATTAAGTGACTGCACAGCTCAAAATCATTAGGACATTGGCAACTTTCCATTTCAACGTAGCCTTGGAATTATAGCCTTTTTCATTGTAAAATTACATAATTTCTATGGTTTCTGTTTTCTTATTTGGTTAGTTTTGATTGGTCACATTACATAAAATAATTATCATTTGTTCTAACTAGAAGTATAAACAATTCCAATGAATGAAAGCAAGTAATCAATTATAATTCCATTAATAATTATGCAAATCATTCAGTATTTACCTAATTTTTAATAATGCAGGAATTATTATGCACAGAACTGCTAGAAAAACCAAAGGCATTAAACTATAACAAAATAATTTTTACAAATAAAGGGTGGTTTGTATAGAAATGACAGTCAAATATAAATATATTTATGTACTTGTAAATTCCACCAATTTAAAGGAAAAACTTATGAGTACTTTGGGTGTTTTTTGTTTGTCTCAAAAAGTATTTCCTTATATACAGTGTTGTCATATCAGACATTCTGACGCCAAACCAGACAAGCCATCCTTAGCACTTATCAAATTTGACAACTTATATTCTGAGCAAATGATTTTGTCAGATATTGGATATGAAAAGAATACTGATAAAAGAAAAGGCAAAACATAGGTATGCATTTATTTATACATGACATAGCATAATTAAAGAAATATTGTCAAAAATGGCCTAAGTAGGCTAAACCAATCAATGATTAATACAAGTTTTTCCTACTTCCAGGTATTTAGAAAAATAGCTGCATAGGTAGACTGAATCTGTCAATATGAGCCACTTTATAATATTAGTTAAGAGTTAAGGATTAAAAATGTAATATGGAGATTCATTTATAAGCCAAAAATGTGACTTGTTCATTACTTAGTGGTAGTGTAGTTTATAAACCATACATTATCTATTTGGTCATGGTACTGAGATGAAAAAATGTCATTCAAATTAGTGATCCAATTTGGCCAATAATATTAAAAATAAATCTTTACAAAAGAAGTCCCCTCCAGAAAATGGTTAGGAAACTTAGGCTAAAGCACACACATATAGTCAAGACAAAGACACATACCTTCTTTCTAAAAAGAAAAAAAAAGAGAAAACTGACTTAAGGCAATATAAGCAATTCAGGCTAGAAATTAGCTGGTGTTTCTTAAAGAAATGTAGTGTACCCTGTCTTTCATCTTTCCTCCCTTTTTGTCTTTCATGAGAACATATGTTGATGAGGGAGCTCATTGATTTTTTTCCCAATGGGCATTTCTCATGTTATGTTATTTGGACTAAGAAGACTGAGTTCATTCTTTTCCAAATATATGACCAGCTATTCAAATATAAGTTGAGAAATAATCTATTCTTTCTCTGCTAATGTAAAATATAAACTGTATTACATGGTAAGTCCTTACATATAATTAGATCTGTTTCTACAATTTGTATTTTTGTGCACTGCATATTCTGTCTCTGCCATTCATTCTTTTCATTACTGCATTCTTAATAAGCATTTCAGTAAATGGTAAGGCAACACTCCCATATTACTGTCCTTCTTAAGTTGTTAATGGATATTTTTATTCACTATATTTCTTCTTCCACTTAAACTTTAGAATCATTTGTTATATCACCCTTCAGGGGGAAAAAAAACCCACTGGCACTTTTGTTGTCGTTTGATGTCCTTAACATCAACTTAAACCAGGTGCGGTGGCTCATGCCTGTAATCCCAGCACTTTGGGAGGCTGAGGCAAGAGGATTGCTTGAGGCCAGAAGTTCAAGACCAACCTGGGTAACACAGCAATACCCTATCTCTACAAAAAAACCAACCAACAAACAAAAATAATCAACATTAAGTTAGATTAATTTTGGGGAGAACTAAATGGTTTATAATTTTGAAACTTTCTATATTGCCCTCTCTTCAAGGCATTTTTATAATCCTCAGTAGAGTTTTGAAACATTCCATATACAGCCTCTCTGTATATTTCTTGTTAATTCCAATGATTTTGTCAGTTTTTAAATGCAAGCAAAAAAGTTGACTCTTGCTGAGTAAGCAGAAAGAAAATTACTCAAAATATGTTGGGTAATTCAAAGAATCAGTAGGTGGGCTTGAGAAGTAGGTTGAAGATTAAGCTTCGAAGGAAACTCACCAGAACCATCACAACAAGGTCCTACAAGGAAAACTTTCACTGCCACCACCACCATGGAGCACTAGCAGCTGACGTTGCAGCTGCTATTTCTGCACAGGAACTCAACTGTGCAGCAGCCACGATCACTTCTAGGGACAGTGACACTTCTTTCTTTTCCTTATTCTGTTGCAGTGGCTAGACCTACTGAAATAATGTGACTAATAGTATTAATGTTGAGCATCTTTTTCTTGTTCTTGCCTTTAATGGAAAAATGTGTATTTTGTTTTGGTTCATCATTGGTCCACAGAGTGTTAGGAAAGGCATCTTCAATTCATAGCTTATTGAGAGACTTGTTTTGTTTTGTTTAATTGTACTTGTATTTTCTTAAAATCAGAAATGAATTTTATCAGATACTTCTTGGTCAAAATGATCATATGCTTTTTTTTTAAGTTAACCTACTAATGTGATGTAGTAATAGATTTTTTAATATTTAACCTTCTTTGTATTCATGAAATAACTCCTATTCAGTCATGGTGAGACAACTTCAACGTTATATATAGGATATGAGCATATGTTCTGGAATCTAACCACCTGGGTTCCAATCTAGGTTCTGTCTTTACTATTTATTATGACCGTGGAAAAGTAACTTAGCCTCTGTAATACTCAGGTTTTTCTTCTACAAAATTGGGAAGATGATAATACTACTTATGTAAGAGTTATATGAGAATTATTTGAGATAATTCATGAAAACAACAGTATATGGCATATAGTGAGTATGCATTCAATGTCAATTAGTATCTTTGTTGTCTATTAATATAACATTGACTTTAATATTGTGTGCATAATTTTTGTAAAATATTTCCAAGTCAGATCGGCTTGTAATTTTCTTTTGGGATGTTTTTGTTAATTATCTTTGATACATTTTTTTTATAAAGGTTATCTTAGTCTTGCCAAGTGAACTGGAAAGTCTTCTGTATTCTTCCATACTCTAGAAGATTGTAAACAAAATTTAAATTTCTTTTTAATTAAGGAATAAAAATTCTTCTGTAACCATTACTGTCTTCAAGTTTCCTAGGTATAGTTCTATGACAACTTTTCCACTTCTTTCATGGCTTTTATCTTTTCAAAATTTCCATTTAAATTAATTTTAACATTTGTACTTTCTTAGAATATCATTTATTACTACACAGTTATAAATTCTAATTTATTATAGTAGAGTTGTATATAAAATTTTCTTAATGATTTTAAGTCCCCTTAAAATCTATTACCTTTTTTCCTATTATGTTACAACATTGATACTTGCTATTCTTCACCTTTGTGTCAAACCAGGAGCAATTCCATTATCATGTTTATTATGGACAAGTTTTATACATTTATCAATAAAGAGTACCTAAATAGTTTTACTCTCTAATTTTATTAATTTCCATTTATATTTTTATTAGTTCCTTACTCCTAGTTTCTTTTGATTATTTTAGAATTACTTTTGTTCTCTTTTTTAATCCTTAGTTTATTTTCCTTCTTTTTAATTTTTTATTGCTACATAATAGATGTACATATTATATTTGCCAGCTACATGTGATATTTTGATACACTCATACAATGTGTAATAATCAAATCAGGGTACTTGGGATATCCATCCCCTTAAACGTTTATTAAATATCTTTTATTTATGCTGGTATCATTTGAATTATTCTTTTCTAGCTATTTTGAAATATACAATAGATTATGGTTTATTATAATCACTCTGCTGATTTAGCAAACACTAGGTCTTAGTTCTTCTATCTACCTAGATCAAGGCATTTTAGGCTAAGGGGCTATACATTTTCCTCTGAGTACAGTTTGATCCCTCCCATATTTTTAATCTATTATTTTAACGTTCTTTTCAGGCTTTATAATTTTAATTTCAAAAGGAATGCTTTTTTATTTTAAGTACTTATATTTTTCATATTTTTCTAAAATCAATTTCTAGTTTTATTACATGGAGATCAGAGAATGTGGTCTGTACAATGTTTTTTCTCTCCCTCTGTTTATTTCAGCAAAAAACCTGAAGAAAGTGGTAGTCAAACATGGTAGATCTAGAGAACACTATACTGAGCATGAAAATTCTTTTTCATCTTTTCTTATGCTAAAATGTTTTAAAATAAGCTTAGTACTTGCATAAGATAGCAGATAGACTATTGTTGTCTTTTGTCTGCTTACTGATGATAACATCAATTTACGTGTCTTAATTCTCGACCTAGATTACAGCATGTCTCAATTTAATATGCCTACTTTCATAAACTAAGATATTTTGAGGTTTTTTTACTTTTAGGTAGGAAGCTCATTTTTCTGCTTTCTAATATGAAAGTATTATTGCTGCTATTACTCATTTATGTGATATAATTGATTAACTAAAGTATTGATTAACTTTTATTTGCTACAATTTAGATTCACTTTCAATATTTAAATTTCTTATATTCCTAAATTTGACTTTTAAGAATATTTTTGTTTTGTTTGTTTGTTTGTATGTTTGTTATTTTTTCAGAACATGGTTGGAGAGTGGGCCTTACCAGAAGAAATGGTTGATAATTTACCACCCTCCAACAATTGCATATTGGGCCATGTGCTTCACAGACTGTTTGAAAAATCTCTTCCTCCTCATTCTGAATCAACAGCACCTGAATTTCCTTCCTTTGCTGTTAAAGGATGCTTATTGGGGAAAACATTTAGTGGAAAAACTACCATCCTAAAGTCTCTACAAAAAGGTAGAATCTCCCCCTAATTTTTAGATTCCGTTCATACTGACTGTATCTGCAAAAGTCCATGTATATATGGAACATACAAGAAGCTTTGCTAATATATTGGGAAATCTCTGTCATCTAAAATTTTATAATAGGATGATCATGTAATTTATTGTCTAAGCCATAATTATTCAACTATAAAAAGGAGTGAAATACACATGCTGCTGTATGGATGATCCTCGATAACGTTATGCTAAGTGAAAATTCTATATACAAACTATCCCAAAATATATATTCTATTTGCATGAAATATCCAGAATAGGCAAATCCATAAACACAGAAACTGAGTTATTGGTTTCCAGGTGTAGGGGAATACAGAGTGACAGCTTAATGGGCATGGGGTTTCCTTTTGAGATGATGAAAAATTTCTGGGACAGGATTGTGGTGATGGTTGCACAACATTGTGAATGTCTAAATGCCACTGAATTTTAAACTTTAAAATGGTTAATTTTAGTTACGTGAATTTTACCACAATAAAAAAAAGCAGCTTGATCCAAAAGACAGTTCTAGGGGGTCTGAAAGACAGCGTTATAGGATGAAACCAGTACATAAGGACAACAATTTCAATTTCCCAAATGAAATGCTATTTATAAAATTCTCTTTTGCCCTTTAGACTTTCCTATTCAGATCCTTTCTATTGACACTCTTGTCCAAGAAGCTATACAAGCATTTCATGACAATGAAAGAGTCAGTGAGGCCCCTCCAGTTCAGAAAGAAGATGAAGAAGAGGCTCTACCAGCTGTGCAAGAGGAGAGTAAAGGAAGCCAGGCAAGTATGATTCTAGTTTTCTTTGCTGTGTCTGGTACACTAGATAGTTGGAACTGGATGGAATCTAAAAGATCTGCTAGATCAGGAGTCTCTTCTGTAAATGTCCAGAGAGTAAATATTTAGTTTCTGTAAAGCTCCAGAGTAAACATTTAAATTAAATATTTAGTAAATATTTTAGGCCAAGAGGCAAAATAAAGGATGTCATGTGGGCGCTTAAATAACAAGAAAGAGAATTTCTGCCCCCTTCTGTGGGTTTGCCTGGGTGGACCATCCAGGGCACCACTGCTGTGGGCTCACTTTGTGCCCAGTGCCATCAGCTGGAGACATTCTCCTGAGGATAGAGTGTCTGGCTGGTGAGTGGGGTGGGTGGAGTGACTGAACTACAGAGGTTGAGAAGGTGGCATATGAGTGCTGTGGGGGAACTCAAGAAGTCACCAGCTCCTGGACTGAGATCCCACCACTCAGTGCCTGGCAGATGCCAACATCAGAGTCCCCAACATGTAGTTGGAGAACAACAGTGGCCCCTGGGCAGAGCCTGAGGCCTGTCTGGAGCCCAGTGGGGACAGTGGTGGAGGGGGACTTCTGACTTGGTCTCCATGCTCACAGTGCTAGGCTGCTTGAATGATGTTCAGGAACTGTATAAAAGCAGTTAGTGGGGTGAATTTTGTCCATGGGCCATGATATGCTGACTCCATATTTAAGCTAGCAGATCTCAACTGGGGTAGAGGGCTCTCTGTATGGTTTACCTGTATCACATTCCCATCAGTATTGCATCGCATTACATTATTGTGTGAAGCTTCCTGAGGTTGGGGGTGCTGAATAGGAGAAGGCGGCCCCACCTTGAGGATCATTGATGTGGTCTAGCCCCCTCGTTTCACAGAAAAGACAGTAGAGACCCTAAGCATGAACTGGTTTGCTTGGGGTCAAAAAGTTTGTTGATGGCTACTCTGTGTTTGGGGTTCCAGATTCTAAGTCCAGAACTCTTTCCCCTACTTTATTGTCTCTCTGCAAATGAATAAATTAGTCTAGAATCTAATCCAGATCATTTGCAGGGGCTGCAAAATAAATACCCTTTAATGATGAATTTGGAAAATAACTGGGAGAAGTTTTCTTCATTGTGGGCTATCTCTTCTTCCATCTTGTGGGACTCTTTCTATTTTAATCAATAAAGTAATAGATAATGTACATTTTTTTTTTACTTCCTTATGGCTATGACTGACACCTCTAGGATTGTACACTTAAAGATAGTTTTTCGTAAACTCTACCCTTTTCTCAGGTTCTATTGTATTTTCAAAATAGCAGTTGCTGTTTTTTACATTGGAGACCATTGGAAAGACAGATTATACCGCAAGTTACTATGTGTTTCTACAAGTGCAATTATCATCAAATATTGTTTGTTTCTGGAAATTGTAATTTAGGACTGAAACCTCAATCCTCTCTAATATCATTAATGTTATAGATAAAATAGTGTATTTGTTCTCAAACACTTACTTATAAAATTAGGAAGGTTATTAAAGCATAACAATGTTAAAATCTCTCCCTGTGTCTGTGTTTTCTCCCCAAAGGATCCACAAAAAGTATTTTTAGCTGGTCTAGTCTCGGACAAAGTAGATGAAGTACTACCAGAAACAGAAGGTAAAACTATACTTAGTGAGTAGATATCAAAGCAAATCATCCATTATTTACATTAGAGAGACAGGCAAACAGTAAGAACACATATGCACAAACTTGCTTTCAGGGAAAGAAACGGGAGCGATGAAGTTTTGCATAATTTTCTGTATGGTCATTTGACTGAGAGAGCCAGATAACCCTTGTCTACAACTGAGGATAAGAGATAAAAATTATATGGGAATCTCTGCAGCCTCCTTCAAATACTTGCTTATTTTTGCTGTTGTTATGAAAACAGCCAGGATAAATCATCCTTACTCTTCCTGGCTTGGCAGGGAGACAGTATTTTACTGGTTCTGCTCACCTATGCAAGTCTGTGTGTGAGCACCATTGGGGCCCTCTGTGTGCTGTGGCTTCAGTCACCGTACTGAGAGAGGCTGCAGGGTCTGATCTGTTCAATCCACGTGTACAGTGGTTCCTTTGAAAAAGCTAAGTTTATTTTCAACCTTGGACAAAACCAAAAGAACCAAGCTTCCCAAACCTAACAAGAAGTTATCTCCCTAGAGATTTGGTCTTTAGTCCATCAGATCTTTCATAGAACCATTGAAGGAAGACAATTTTAGGTATTTAATATCTTTTCTCTTTGTGCTAGTAAGGTTTTGCCATGTTAGTTTCCTCATATTCTAGCCTAAAGCTGGGATCCTCCTGTGTCATCATCACTATGGGTATTAGTGTTAAACAATGTCCAGATTTACTATGAGCGTGCATCTCTCCCAGAGAAGTTGGACTTTCCATTTTCTAAAAGTATATTATCTGTCACTTATTCCAGTTATTTGTTTCATAAGAGATCATTTTAATTGATTTTTTTAAACTATTATAAGTATTTCATGACATATTTTATTGCATGAGTCCAATCAATTAAAAACAAACTCTTTAAAACTTCTTATTGTTTTCCATTGATTTTAATTAAAAACTCCTCTGACTTCTGGAGCTATATACTTTTAGATGTGTTTTTTATCTATAACTTGATAATCCAGGAAAATAAAAGTACAATAAGTTAACATTTTAATAACATTTCTTGAGAAACTTGGCTTGTCTTTTGAAAAGAGAACCCAAACTGTGTTAAAATATTTCTAGTACTATTGTTATGAGCTCAAGCCATATAGGAAGGGAGGGAGGAAGGGAGGGAGGAAGGAAGGGAGGGAGGGAGGAAAGGAAGGAAAGAAAAAAGGGCAGAAGGGAGGGAAGGTGGGAGGAATGGGAAAGCAGAAAGGAGGGAGAGAGGGAGGCGAAAACACCAAGCCACACAGTGGCCAGGATCCTGCTGGTGTGGAAGGAAGGTAAAAGCTATGCCATGGTGATTCTGTCGCTTTCTTCCCCTGAGTATCTCAGGCATCGCTGAGTCCGATACTAGAAATTTGTTCTTACCAATTTACCTATTGCTAGGTACTGATACTAATAAAACACCAAAAGCTGAAGAAGTCGAATCGAGTGATAATGTCTTCAAAGTAAGTATTGTAATCTAATTTTGGCTATTAACATTAAACTATGACATGATTCATGGCCTTTTGGTTTATCTACAAATGGAATGAAATAATGATGTGCTTCTCTGGTTTTAAAGTAAATTTAATGGTAAACTATGAGCTAATCTGAATTTACTTAACATCCTTTATATTCTTAATACTTACATCTAAAGCAGTGGAAATTACTATTCAGTTTTGCCAAGTAAGAAAATAAACATATGCTTTTTAAATTTTAGACTTATACTAAATTTATTTTCACATATTCTTTTTTTACCATTTAATTTATGGCTTTTGTTTCCTTTCATTTCCTCTTTACCTTTAAAGAATGTTTCCAGAATTTACCCTTATTCTTGTTGAAGACTCTACAGAATTTTTTATTAATTTTTGAAAAAATGTCCACAAAAATTTGCTCACTCTTGCTCCTAATGGCAATTAATGTTTCCATAAATAGTATTGCTTTACTGTATGTGAAGCATTTTTTTGTTATCAAATAGAATGACCAGATAGATTAATCAAATGGAATTTTATTTTCTTTATTCTTATTACATTTCATTACTTTTATTAAGCATTTGACCATGGAAAATATTTTTATAATATTTTAGATATCAAAATTTCTCAAGGATAGAAAAATTTTTACAAGGATATACACCAAACTGTAAATAAGATGACTGATGGGGAGGGAAATGGGCTTAGAAAAAGCAATAAAGGAATAAAGGGGGACTTATAATGTTTACTCTGTGCATTTGGAATACGAATCAGCAAAAAGGCTAAGCATATTTTGATATTTACGTGTATGGACTTACAAATCCCCTAAATTCCATATTCATTCAATTCAATGAGTATACTTTGTCCCGTGTACTGTTTTAATAATTTGAAATATCAGTGAACAAAAAAGACAGGGTTTCCTGCCCTTATGGCATTTATATTCTATTGGAGGGAAATAAGTGTTACATCGAGATGGTGAGAAGTGCTGTGAGAAAAGGCAACGTAGAGATGGAGCAAAAGGGAGCAGGAGCACAGATCACGGGCAGGCAGGCCTCCTTGGGAAAGGGAGATTAAAGCAATTAGGGTATGGAAGGGTAAAATATTATTTTCATTCTTAAATCAATTTTTCAAGTCGAGAATGTGCCTTGAATGGAGAATTGGTGCTACCAGATCAAATGTTTGATAGGTTTAGGCAATTTCTAATTGAAAATGTCAGTGTTACACATACTTTTTCCTCTTTTTGTATGATAATTGTAGGTCATTTGTGGACTTCAATAAACTTAAACTGTGATTACTTTGAAAAAAAAAATAAGAAAGAAAAGAAAAAGTTGGGAGAACCAGCTCACTGGATCTGGGAAAGCGTTCCAGGCAGCGAGAATAGAATAGCTGGGTGCTGGAGACAGCCCAGGGGCAGGAAGGAGCCTGGCCCGCGGGGCTGGAGCGTAGGAAGAGATGAGGTTAGAGCTCAGCATGGAAAGGGAGCAGTCAGCTCAGTCAGGGTCTAACTGGCAATTTTGGGGACATTTGGAGTAAAAGGGGGAAATTTTATAGGGTTTTGAGTGGAGGTATAGTATCATTTGACATAAAACATTCACTCTGGTGGCAGAGTTAAGAAAAGGTTCTAGGGAAGTTCCTAGAACAAGCTTTCTGCTTGAGTTCTAGCCACTCTTTCCAATCTAAGGTATTAGAGGATGAAGTTTAGGGATGCCAGAGCAGCTGCAAATTAAAGAGGAAGATCTTGGAAGGGAGGGTGCCGTCTCTCTTTGAGAAAGAGCCTCAAAATCTACATACAAATTTTGCTTAAATGCTTCCCTGACTCCAGAACTGTGCCAAGTAAACAGTACCTTCATTAGAAACCAAGTAACTGTTTTTTTCCTCCAAACATTTGGAATCTGACTTTCAAATTGGCTGTCTTCTGCCATTCATTGTTTATTTTCCCAGCTCACTGTGCGTGCTCAGCTTGGTGCAAAATCAGAACAGCTGCTGAAGAAAGGAAAGAGCATTCCTGACATGTTGCTAGTTGACATCATGGTAAATGCTATTAAGTAGGTATTGCATTTTTCTTTCCTATATCCATTTAATATATTCCTTATCTCACAAAGGTGTACAAAGCATAATATAGAATTTTTTTGTTTCTAATAGCTAAATAATACTACTCATCTACATAAGAAAATAAATGGCAAGGTAAAAATAGATATACTTTGTGATTTACAGGCCTATATTTCACTTTCTCACAGACTTGACTTCTTTTGCTCAGATGTGAATACAGCTCAGCTTCTATGGCCTGTGGGGAATCAAGGAGAAATTGAATAACTAAAAAAGCTAAGGGACAGATTATGGAGAGACCCTAACTGTGTGCCACTGGGCCTTCTCATTTTGTGTTTTGAGAAGAGAGGTTGGCCAGTGCTGGGACAGGATAGAGGGTACACAGGCAAGGAGTAAGGCAAGGCACAGAGATGATATGTTATAGGGGAGAAAGAAAAAAATCAAAGCAGGCTATAATTTTGTAATCTCTCCCAACCTCCTTTCTAAGGAAAAAAGATCCTCCTCAGCCCTCGTTTGTAATACAGAAAAGGGAGAAATTAAAAGAAACCATAGAGACTTGGCTGATCCATCTAATAAAGAGATGAAGTCAAGTAGGGTGGAAAAAAAGAGGCAAAATGGTTCCTGTAAATGAATTTTGGAGAGCTTAGAGTGGGTGAGGAAATAGAATTGGGTAGTTGTGGTATGTGAGAAACATTAAGACTGAGAGAGATAAGGAAGGAGGTTTTAGGGTTTTTCCATACATCTGGAATGGACTCCCTCTTAGTGCTTTTGTAAAAGACTACATTAGAGATTTAAGTTGCTTTTCAGTTATATGTATCTAGAAATCTGACCACAGGGCTGTGGCCCTCAGAGCTAGAAGGGGCCTTATTCTTAGTTGTAACATTTCTCAGAAGTGGCATAAAGCATATTTCAAACATGGGATTCTTTTTTCAAAGAAAAATGTATATGAGAAGCATCAGATATAAAGCACAGCTTCACTTTAGTTTCAGTAGAACTGGAGTATCCCCACCCCACCGTCAGAGCTCCATTACCCTCCTTCCAACATCACCATCCTCACTGCCCCTAAGGTATCACCAGAGGACTGTCATCAGTTTGAAATCTTGATCTAGTCCAAATCTATCCTTTTTCCATGGGGAAAAGGAGATACAGGAGGGTTTAGCTTCTGTTACCTGTCTGGTTAGTGGTGTAGCCCCAGTCAAAGTCCCCACAGTCTAGAGTCCTCACACTACAGCTGAACAAGTGTGGCCCTGACAACCTCTCGTTCCCTCTGAAGTGGCTCCTGAGACTGCAAGTGGGGGAAGAGATCACCCAGACCTGGCAAGGTACTCAAGGACATTTTCTTCTCCATCTTAGATCAATGCATCAACAAATCCATTCTATGCAGAACATTTTACCAAGCTCTGGACAAGTTATAAAAGCGAAATGCAGTCTTTTCCTGCTCTTATCCTAGCGAGGGAAATATAAGCAGTGACCTGAAAACAGTTTGATATTGTAGAAGGATCACTGGATTTGGGATCACCGTAGTTTTGTGACTTTGAATAAGTAATAAAATTTCTCTCAACTTCAATTTTCCCCCTCCTTCCTTATTATACTAAAAGAAGGATAAAAGCACCAAAGCAGACTCAGAAACCTTTGAAAAGGGGATTCTGTTGTTTAATATTGTGTGCTAACAAAAGAAGAAATGAAATTATACCTTTTAATCCAAAGGCCTTAATCTCAATTTTGTATAATTAAGAGTTTAAAAGAACTGAGTTTCGGTTTATGCCCTTTCACATAGTTTTCCATTTGCAAACAAAATTAATAATTTTTGGAACATCCATTCTCTAAAGAGGACACTGTGCTGAGTCCAGTAACTGAAGAAATGGTCCTTATCCTTCTGCAACCTATAAACTAACTGAGATAAAAAAAAAAGACTCAATTGAATTTTTGTTAAGTCAAGAAATATATGTTGGCGTGGATGCGGAGAGACAGGAACTCTCTTACACTGCTGGTGGGACTGTAAACTAGTACAGCCCCTATGGAAAGCAATATGGAGATTCCTTAAACAGATTCAAGTAGACCTTCCATTTGATCCAGCAAT
>CM052439.1:155433156-155465272 GCA_028533085.1 Varecia variegata | reverse complement strand
CAATCCATACTCTCATAAGTGAGGAGATCAGTTTGTTTGAAGTAAATGATTCAAAATTGTGAGAGATAAGAAGTTATAGAGAAAAAAGTCATGGCCAATTAGTTTTATTATAAATACCATGTTAAGGCCTCTGGAATAGATTGGAGAATGGCAGGGACCCAAAGAAGGATTTCAAGCAAGGGAGTGATTGTGGCACATTATTAGACCTAATCTTTTAGCTCTAAAGTAATGAAATTCATGCATCAGGAGCTTCTTATGGAATGGAGAGAAAAAGGCAAGATTTACCGTATTATTATTTGCGAAGTACTTGGGTCTAACAAAATGTTAATGCGTTGTCCTGTTTCAATTAAGTGAGATACCTGTGGATCAAGGCTGGGTCCTGGATGGTTTTCCAATGACATTAAACCAAGCGGAACTCCTGGAGGAAGCTCTTACCGGCCGCAGCAGAAACTTCGTAGAAATGGAGAGAAAGAAAGCACAGATATCCACATTGGTTGTCGATCCTTCGACTTCCAAAGAAGTACCTCCTCCCTCTCCTGCATTTGATTTTGTTGTATTATTAGATATTTCAGATATTTCCTTACTGAGTCGCATGAATGATGTCATAGGTAAGTTGGACCCCTTTTTGGGGGGCACTCTTTTTGTACAATCAAAACTCTTTATTTGTTTTTTGCCTGAATGTTCTCAGTGAATATTCCCATTTTACAATTATAAGTGAATATGAAAGAATCCATTTCAGCCTTTGAGAGAATTATCTAGCTGAGCACTGTTGCCACTTGCTTTGACTGTTAGCATTCAGCACTGCAGGCTAAGCCTGGAGCTAGTGGAGAATTCCAAGCCAACTGCAAGCATCTTCCTGAACCCTTCCATCAACGTGGCAGCTCCCCTTGTGCAGAGGTGTCTTTTTGAGACTTGCATGCATGGAGGAGCTCTTTGTGGCCACCTAGTATGTCTTAGTGGATCACCCTCATGAAAGTTATAAACCACTTGTGCTGTAAGGAAGGATCTAGTAACATCCTTCCCTTGGATTGTGTATTAACTCTGAGGTACAAGTATCAGTTGGCTGAAGTCCTCACATGATGGGGTTGAATATTCTTGCCAAAATCCATGGTTTATTTAATTATTTTTTATCTTTTAAATGAAAATATCACTTTATACCACAAATTAAATACTTATGGGTGAAAGCACATATTCATGAACCCTGGCTTTCCAGCTATTTGACCTTGGGAAAATTACTTCATTTTTCTAAACTTCAGTTTCACAACCTATATGATAGAATGGCTCATTGTATGGTTATGGATATTAAATGAGATGATAGAATCTGAATTAAATGAGATTATAGAACACTTAGGATAGAATCTGGTACATGATAATAACCCTGTGGTACATACATGAAGAAAAACTGTAGAAGACTTTGAAATAAAGAAAAGATTACTGGATATCCTTTGCATAAAAGGCTGAGTATTGTCTATTAGACCCTTTGAGGTATCTGATTCTGTAGGGGTGTGTGCCTTTCATTGACTTTGACTCAGATCTTCTATAACTCCATAAGTTGTAAGAAATTGATAGTAATGCAGATAATTCTTGTCCTTAGAAATGCAGATAAATTTTGTTCAGTTGAACCACAATTTCCACACTATAAAAAAGATGGGTCCAAATATTACATTGCTCTACAGATAGTAACCAGTTTTCATCTATTAACCCTATTTCAGCATTCGTGATTGCCTATAAAAGTGTATTTTATGCAGATTTTCATTTGAACTGCTTGTAACATCTTACGGGTTCCCTCCTTAATTGAAGAGTTAAATGATGTCTTTGATACATGCTCATTTTACATTTGAGAGTCTTAATTTAAGCTTTTTAAAAAACTATCCTTTAACAAATGATAACACATCATTCTTTTATTACTTCTGTTACTACTAATAGCAACACTTGGGGCTAGGAGAGACCTAAGGGGCCATCTAGTCCAATGCCATAATTTATAGATGGGAATTTTAGGCACGATTGCTTGACTTGTCCAAGGTCACATTCATCCTTATTTTAAGTTTGTGTAATTGTGAGATCTTACTTTCATTGTTTACTTAAATAAAATGGCAAAACCATTAGATATTACTTCAGCTGTCCAGCCCAGTAGTTTAAACTGGATACTGTCTATTACATCACAAAAGGGAGAATTTACTTTTCTTTATAGAAGGGAGTAGGAGCCACTGACAGTAGTGATGATTCTGCTTGCTCTGCTAAGTTTCCACTCCTGTTCAGAGAACGGATAGCTGAGGATTGGCTGAGAACACTGACAATCCTTGGCCATCTGGTGGCAGAACAGGGTACTGAACATCAAGATTAATTTGACTTGAAACTGGTTATGACAAGTTACTATAAAGTACACATACAGACCTGTGAGTAAGAGGGTCCCTGAAAGCAAATTATAACCCTGTAAGGGCCTCAGAAGGCTTTCCCACCCTCTTGGGGCTCCGCAGGAGGCATATATTGTTTTTTGTTATAGAAATGGAAGGAAATCAGTAGCAAGAATTTTTCAAGAAATCTAACTCAATCCAGTTCGAGTTCTTATGATTCTTCTATCAAAATTACATGATGAATGATTCTGGCAAATTTTTTAAAGCTGATGTTAGCATATAAATAGTTTAATTTCTTTAGTTTAGACCCTTGACTTATAACTAGGCTTATAAATGCTCTTCTCCCCTACTCCAGGGAGAATTTCTTCTTTGTCAAATTTTATGCATAAATATACATAAATAATCTTATTTCTCTGCCCTCAGAAATTAGTCTTAAAGTACAATATGATTTATCTCTTTATATTGTATATTTCTAATATTACTATAACAGTTTTAGATTTTTGAAGTGAATTGAACCAAATCTTGGACTAGGGCCACGTAAACCATGAAAACTAGTATCAAATCATTAATTTATAGTTCTTACTAGTTTTATTTAAAAATGATTATGCTAAGCATGTCCCTAACTTTGAAAATCAATCTACTGTTTTCATATTCAAGTATTTTACTAAGAAAAAATATTATTTTTATATCTTAAGTTTTTCTTTCTTAGAATATAAAATTGGCTTTTAAAAGATCATTTTGCCAGTTTACTCTCTCATCTAAAGCAAGCCCCATGTAAACTATTTTAAGACAAATGAAACTCTATTCTTCTAAAATATCTTGTTCATTCACATATTTATTTAATGCATATTGCATGCTTACCAAATGCCAGACACTGTGCTAGGCACTGATGATAGAGTAATAAGGGAGAAATGGATTCTGCCTTCAAAGAGCTTAGTGGAAATTATAAGTAACCAAATGACTACAGGATAGTGTTATGCTGTCCAACATGGTAGCCACTAGCTACATGTGACTATTTAAATTAATTAAAATTAATAAATGAAAAAATTCAGTTCTTCAGTTATCCTGGCCATCTTTCATGTACACATGTGGCTAGTGGCTATCATATTGACTGCACTGATGTAGGATGGTTCATTATCTCAGAAAATTCTGTTGGACATCACTAGTATAGAGTGATGGGAGCTAAAATGGCACCACTAGTAAATGTTTATCTAACTTTGCAAAGTGTCAGGCACTGATAATATAGAAGTAAAGTCCCCATCCTCCAATAGTTCACAGGGCAGTGTGAAGAGAAACGAATAAACTAATTATTATAATATAGTTGTTATGTGCTATAATAGGTGTGCCCAGCCTGGGAGATTAGCCAGACCAAAAAAGAGAACAAAGAGGAAAGGAAGGCATTTGCAAGGCTTGAAAGGTGAGCATAAATGGTTCAGCTAGAGAACAGCAAGAACCTCAGTAGGCCTGAGGGGAGGCAAGGTATGGAGGAATGGCAGAAATAAGCCTAGAGAGTAGGCAGGGGCCAGAGCAAGAGTCTGGCACCAAGATAAGGTGTTCAGACTTTATCCTGAAGCTGTGTAAAAACTACTGAGTGGTATTAAAGCTAGATTTAATATCATTAGATGTGCTTTTTATAATGACCATTCTGGCCACTAGGGTGGAGGATAAATTGAAAGGGGAGTGAGATTGGAAGCAATTAAATGAGTTGGACAATTATTACCATTTGAAAAATAACAAATACATTAAGACAGCAGCAAGAAGCTAAGGAGGCACATGTGAGATTAAAGTGGTATTTAGGGGGTAAGCTGCAGAATTTAGTTATTAGCTGGGATGGGAGATGCAGCACAGGGAGAATGGGATGGCAGCAAGTTTCCAACTTGCACAACTTTTGAATAGTGATACCATTCACTCAGGTAACGTAAAAAGAAACACATAGAATTTCTTTCAGAACACACTGAGCTTGAAGTGCCTGTGGGACCTTCAAGCTAAGTTGTACAGAGAACAGGTCTATAAATGGATCTAGATGTCAGAAAGGAAGTGTTCTACTAAAGCTAAGAATTGTAAAGTGAGGAAAATCATTTAGGAAGAAGAACGAATGAAAAAAATAAGGATCCAGAGTGACATCCCAAAATGTCAAAATTTAGTGGGGAGAGCAAAGGAAGAAGTGTTTAGAAGCAGCAGCTAGATAGAGAGGAAGAAAGCTATATACAGAAGTATCTCATAAGCCAAGAGAGAACAGATTTTTCAAGACAAAAGTGTGTCCAATCTCCTTCTCAGGCCAGCAGCAGCCTGGGCCGGGTGTGGGAGCCTAGTCACTAGGGTCGGGTGCAGAATGCTGTCCTGCAATGCTTGGGGTCCATGGAGAAGCCTGAAAAACAACATCACAGGGAAGCACATATACCCAAAGCCAGGTGAGCTGCAAAGACTGAGCATCAGTCCATCCGGGGCTAGGCAGGGAGGAATGGTCCAGACTCAAAGCCAATAGGCAGGAGACGGAGGACCTAAGGAGAGGGAATAGCCATTGTGGGAGTAAAAGGCTGTGCCAGGATGGAAGAGTAGGTGGCTGCCTTCGCTGTTTAGCCATTGGTCAGCCTGAGAGAGCGCAACAATGTTCATAACATGTGAGAAGTGCAGACAGGCTTTGAGTGCAGGCTCTGGAAGCTTACCCTTTGCAGCTAATGGTGACTGAAAAGCAATGTGAAGGGATTCTGGGACTGATAATGTTTGTTTCTTGATCTGGGTGCTGATTGTTTTCAATTTGTGTATTTATTCATGCAGCTCTATGTTCATGTATGCATTCTTTTCAGCAGGTATAATTCAACAAGGAATGTAAAAGTTAAAAAGAAGTCCAGAATCTGGAGTCAGATTGACTGGAATCAAATCCCTTCCCTACCATTTATGAACTGTGCAATTCGGGGCCAATTATAGAATCCCAATCCTACTCCACAAGTTTTGTGTTGAATATAAAATAGCATAATATGTGTAAAAGCATTTAAGAATTGTGTGGTAAATTTCACCTATAAGTGCTACAAAGAAATCAAGTAAGATAAGGACTGAAACATGTCCATTGGCTTTGGCATTTTTGATGACGGAAATGAGAGCTGTTTGTGTGGAGTGAGGCAGGGGAGGGATGGATTACAATGGGTTGAGTCCTGAAGAGAAGCTGCAGAGGTGGGGGGTGTAAGTGGACACAACTAGCAAGGAGCTTATCTCTGAAAGAAGGGAAGCCCATGGTGACAGGGCATTTGTTACCTTTTTAGTTTTCTCTCTCTCTCTCTCTCTGTCTCTCTTATTTAAGGAAAGGGTCTATGTATATGAAAGAGTTTAGCGAATTTTTGAGCCAGGGGCTTAGTGAGAATAAAGGTTGTGTATTTTTCTTTAGCCATGTCTCCCAGTGTTAAGTCTTAAGGAAGAGAGATATCATCTAAGGCTGGTGTTGCTGAAGGACACAGAAATTGAAGTTGTTAAGAGGCAGAGAGGACTTGAAGTATGCAATCATGCAATCTAGGTTTGATAGAAAATACAAAGTGAAGTCAGGATAATGCTGGCAAATTTGAGGAAAATGATGTAGGAATTTAGGGATTGGATGACATTGAAGAGATTCATCAGCTACACAGGAGTGCTAGATGGACGGGAGTTTGTGCCAGGAGTACGGGTCATTAAGATTGCAAAGATGGAACCATTCAGGGTGATCACAAAATCCAGTAGCCATGGTAGTGAGTGCTGGAATCCAGTAGCCATGGTAGTAAGTGCTGGAAATGGAGAGACGGTGAAGGGACCAATGCCTGGGTGGAGTTTGGAGAGAGAGGAATGCTGATTCGTGTGCTGTAGTCCTCGATAAATATGAGGTAGTGATCATGAGATGGTGCATGACAGCATCTCCTGAGAAGAGCTCCCAAAATATTCTTTAGTCACCCATTCTGATGTCCGTAATCCTTGGATTTTATAAATAACCTTAAAGCATCATTCTATATTCTAAATCCATTTCATCTTGTTCCAGCATGAATGTAGATGGAGAACAACTGATTACTATATCCTGTGATGGGGCTTCATTTTCTGGAAATCTATTAATTCACTCTTCAATGTTCTCTTGCATTGATAAATCTAATTTCTTTTAATCTAGTTTAAGGCTTTCTTTCCTTTCTATGGACATGATTTTCCATTTATCCTAAGTTTGTGAATATTCTGGGTTTTCCAGAATAGGACTTAATCAGAGCTGTTGAGATTTTTTTGTTTGTTTGTTTTTGATCTCTTTGGGTCTATTCCTTTATGTCTATTCTATAGGGAGATGATAAGGTCTACAAAGAAATATAATTATTTTATTATATTGTAATATAATGTCAACAAATAATTTTATGCATGTTTGACTTTATGGCTACCTTATTATTTCACTTTTAACACATCACAGGGTTAAATTTTCTAATTCTTTACAAGTTAATTATCAGTGATGACCCATTATTTTTCATTCCTGTCTCTTCATAGTCAATCCTGAGATCCTCTACATTGACACTACAGCTTCTCTTTCATGTGGTTTCCTAATTTCCCCCAGTTTCCAGGAAGAATTTGAATGCTTATCACAAAATTATACTCTTTCAACATCTTTTTAAAACAGTTTTAAGTAATGTCAGACCAAATATAGGACCATATCTGTTTGACATCTTGCATCAGTGTATTTTTAGCAGTAGGAATGTAGCAGTAAGTAGCAACTTTGACTGGTTTTGAAAATTATCTAATTAAATAATTTTCCTACTGTAGCTGAAGAATTTTCACATAAAATTGCTCATGAAGATATCAGTCAACATGTAGCTGCTGAAAACCAAGATATGCATGGGGACCAGAATTTGAGAGACCAAATTCACCATAGGTTAGTTTTTTACTAAATGCCCTTCTTATTTCTTGCCCTTTGAACAGAATGACAGTTAGTCACTTTGGAATCATCAGATCTAGAAAAAAGGTATATTTCATAGTATTCAATCTTTTTAGGTAAAATAAAACTAAGTAGTTTTGATGATGAATGAAATATTTATGTGCTAACTTTCATATTCAGAGAACAAGCAATTATAGTCTGAGGAAAGAAGAATTAAATCAGGCAACACTTCTTTTTACACAAACTTATAAGTTAATTATATGGAATCCTAATTTAGTCCTCATTAAGGAAATGCCAGTGAAGAACGTGAAACTTGAAAGAGCTAAGCATCAGACTAGAGAGTGTAAACTACTTCTGTTTCGCTAAAATAAAGTTATATGGCATTCTTTTAGTTGTGTGCAATTTGCCATTGGAAAAGAAAATTTAGATGAAATTAGACTATTTTATGAAACCCTGGGAAATCTAACAGTAGAAAGTAAACCAGGGGAGAGTAATTTGAGCTACATTAAGGCTGTCTACTCTCCAGAAAAAGAAGTTTCAATTCAGTCCAATGAGCTGTAAAAAAAAAAAAAAAAAAAAAAAAAAAAAAAAAAAGAAGTTTTAAGAATCATTCCAAAAATACTTTGGAGCAAAGCAAATAAATATGAACCATCTATACTTACTCAAAGATGTCTTCAATTTCTATCTCTAAGAAAAAAAGTAGATGACCTCAGTGGGTCAAACTATAGCTACCATCAGAAGAATACTCTGTTATTGTATCATGAGTACAGATGATATTCCCTTAGATTTTTACTTAAAAAAACCTGAACTTTTACCAAAGATTTCCTGAGCTGGTGGAATTTTCCTCTTCTTTACTCTTTTACACATCTTTAAAAAATGGCTATAACCTATTATTTACTTTCCATTGCCTACAGATTTATTTAAGTTTCTTTTTCAGATTCAACTATATTGGCAGCCTATTTATTGTTTTTATGTCAAATAAATTATGCTTAATGTCACTGAAATCTTTCAATCAATGTGAGATATTCATATAATATTTTGATTTTGCAGAATTATAGGCTTCTTGGACAACTGGCCCTTATTGGAGCAATGGTTTTCAGAGCCAGAAAATATTTTGATAAAAGTCAATGCTGAAATAGATAAAGAGTCTTTACATGAAACAGTAAAAGACATTTTTATGACTGAAATAGTGAAAAAAAAGAATAAAGGTAATGTAACTACGTGTGTGGTTTTAATGAGTTTAGAAGGCAAGAAAAGTGTGATTGCAAGGTTCTCTCTTATATTTGAATTATACTGTCTACAAGTGCATTCTACCTCTGACTTTAGCTTTCTGCTGCTTATGTTTCTGAATAAAAGATTTTTGTCTTCTTATAATTTAATTTAATCAAAGAGAGATTATCTCACTGAAAACATTGCTTTCATGTAAAAATAATAACCAAAACAAACAAACAAAAAAAGAATTAAGGATGCTATAGAGAAGGGTAAAGATTTCAATTTGTTAATTTCAGCAATATAAGGAAACAGTGTGTGAATTCTTTTAGGATGGAAAACACTAGGCAATTAATTTTCCCCAAATCTACATATTTTGTTATGAATTTATTGATTATTAATTACTTATTTATTAGCCTATTGCTGGGGTATATCTCACTCACATGAAACCATCCAGGACTTCTTCCTCCTTTATAAGCCAGTTATAATCGCCCATTAACTTTTTATGGCATTATTGGAAAATTTTATTGAAAGGGATCTTAAGCTGAGTGCAATGCCAGATTTCCACTGGGATTTTGCCTTTGAAAAGTGACTTGAGAAATAAATATTTCCTTTTTGTTTATCTATCACTCCTGATTATATTGGCAACTATAGTTTGTTGGTATAATAAAAATGGTCAAAGTTAATATCAGAAGGATTCTTAAGTTGCCTGATAGCACTTTGTCTCCTGTCACTGGATTTATGACCTAACTACCATGATGTATCAGTTAACTGACATTAAAATAGCGCGTAGGTATGAGCCACAATCACCATGAGGATGCAGGAGCTCACATTTAGAAAGACAAGGTCCTACATCTAAATGTCTACTCCATAAAAATGCCAACGTGAAGCTTTCAGACAAAACAAAAAGCAATTGTATAGTATTTTAAGAGGCTTACCATGTCACTTGACAGAAAGTAGGCTGAGAAGTGTGAGGAAATCTTCCAGCGCAATCTCACAGAGTCTTTGTTGGGAGGCAGAACCAAACTAATTCTAACTTGTAAAGGCTTAAAGCTACAGGTTAGCATCAGTTAGTTTTTACCAGCTACCAGACTCCACTTTAATATTTTTCTAAAGATTTTGCATTCTAATCACCAACTACATTTATAGACTCAACTATCCCTTAAGATTTATATTCCAATCAGTTAATTACTGTAACAAATATTTAATCATTAAAACAATAGTGTACCTAGCTCAGTGCTCCGTATTAAACATTCTGATGAAGTTAAAGGAAATAAAAGGGTGTGGTACTTCTATAATATTCTGATATGAAAAAAATGACCATAATACACTAAGTAGGAAAAAGCAGGTTTTGTATAAAATAGTCTGTTTTTTAAAAAATTATATGTGTATTTATATATGTATTAAATATAGATGCACAGAAAAGAGTCTGACAGTACGTACAATAATTGATGGTGCGTGAAGGAGAAGGGAAGAGTGGCTTAGCAGCCAATTCCTCTTTCTACTTGTTTGTCTTAATTCTTGGGTTTTTTTAAACAATAATTATGTTTTACTTTTATAATCAGAAAAAAACAAAAAACCCTAATTTCCACTTAGAAAGATCATCTAATAGGATGAAACCTCCTTGCTTGCTGAATTGAAAAGAATGATCTAAGGCTGCGGTCCCCAACCCCTGGGCCACAGATTGGTACTGGTCCGTGGCCTATTAGGAACCAGGCCATACAGCAGGCAGTGAGCAGTGGGCGAGTGAGTGAAGCTTCATCTGTATTTACAGCTGTTCCCCATTGCTTGCATCACCGCATAAGCTCTGTGTCCTGTCAGATCAGCAGTGGCATTAGATTCTCACA
Organism: Varecia variegata; assembly: GCA_028533085.1. Lineage (NCBI taxonomy): Eukaryota > Metazoa > Chordata > Mammalia > Primates > Lemuridae > Varecia > Varecia variegata. The sequence continues at coordinate 155,454,995 of CM052439.1, read as the reverse complement.
GTAGTGTGAACCCTACTGTAAACTGCTCATGCAAGGGATCTAGCTTGCACGTTCCTTATGAGACTCTAATGCCTGATGACCTGAGGTGGAGCTGAGGCGGAGATGCTAGCGCTGGGGAGCAGCTGCAAATACAGATTATCATTAGCAGAGAGGTTTGACTGCACAATAGATGTAATGTGCTTGAATCATCCTAAACCCATCCCCCACACCCAAAGTCCATGGAAAAGTTGTCTTCCATGAAACCAGTCCCTGGGGCCAAAAAGGTTGGGAACCGCTGATCTAAGGGCAAATGGAGCATATGTAAAAAGAGTAGTCATACAAGAATGCAGGCATTCATTGTCAGTGGCACAGTCAGTAAAGCTGTGGGCATTTGCATTGTGGAGGGCTGGAAAAGCTGGGGCAGTTGAGGAACATGTGCGAGGAAGGGTGAAACTGCATTATAAAAGGAAAAGAGGTATGGCAATGATGGGAGCCTACAAAGAGGAAAATCAGCCATGCTCCATTCCTCAGTGCATTTGGACTGACTGTCTCCTTTGCCTGGAACACTCTTCCATCAGATATCCAGATATCCACCTTGGCTTCTTCACGTCTTTGCTCATATGTCACCTCCTGGGTGGCCCTATCCAATTTAGCATTCTCTCTGAAACTTCAAAAGCTGCCCTACCTACCGAATTCCTTATCTCCCTTCGTCTGTTCTATTTCTTTTCTCAATAGCACTTATCACCTTCTAACCTCTTATACATTAACTTACTCATCATAATTATGGTTTGCCTCCTACCACTACAGAGTAAGCTTCATAAGCCCATTGATTTTTCTCTGTTTTGTTTTATTGTTCTATCTCCAGGAACCTAGACTATTTATTTATTTATTTAAGGCATTGCCACACATTTCCTTCCATCCTCACCCTTACTTCTTCTATTACACTGCTCTTTACCATCTCTTTATATTTTTTTCCCTTGCTTTCCCACTGGAAATTTTAAAATAATCCTTTATTTTCCTCTGTCATTATTAGCTACTTTTAGATTGTTGCTTTTACATTTGGCACCCTCTCACCTACCCTTTATACCTGCTCCATACACACACACACACACACACACACACACACCCCTACCACCACCTTCCCCTTCCCCACCATCACCACCATTCACCCTACCACCACCACTACCACCACCATCACCCTCTCCACCAGCACCACCATCTCCACCAGCACCACCATCTTCACCACCACTACCATCTTCACCATCACCATCACCACCCCCACTATCACTACCACTATCACCACCATCACCGTCACCACCTCTACCACTACCATCACCACCCCCACTCCCACCACCACCACCACTACCATCCCTACCACCACCATGTCCACCACCACCAGTACCACCACTATTACCACCTCGACCCCCACCACCATCACCACCATCTCCACCACCACCATTACCACCCCCACCTCCACCACCATCAGCACCTCCACAACCATCACTGCCATCACCGCCACCACCATCCTCACCATCTCCATCACCACCATTACCACTCCCACCCCCACCAACATCACCACCACCACCACCATCATCACCATCACCACCAACAACAACATCAAGAGTCAAGGGAAACCATATTTCTGACCAGGCATAGCAGGCTTGAAATCTTAGCTTCAAGGACTAGGTAATTTAAAGGAGAACCCTAAAACATGGATTAGACTTAAATCAGTAAGTGTAATTTTACATTAACTTAGGTTTCTCTTAGTTCAGATGAAATAATAGGAGTCCCTAATGAAAGTTCATTCTTATCATCCTTTTGAAGTTGAAAAAGAATTAGAAGAAAAGGAAGCTGAGAAAAAAGCAGCAGCTGCTCTGGCTGAGCCCCCACCTCCTGCTCCTCCTCCCCCTCCTCTTGAACCAGAAAAAGAGAAGGAAATTCATCCTCAGCGTGAGCCTTCAAAAACTCCTATTGCAAAAGGAAAACCACAATCAGGTGATTGACAGTATGATTTGTAACCCTGTTTGCCAGTTTCTTATTTTTACTTAGTAAAGAATTATAAATTATGGTGTGTTTATGTAGATTCAGATTTTGGGCAACTTCAATCATATGAAACAAAGCTCTACACTCAGATGAAAGTGGAAAAACCCTCTTAGTAGCTAAGAAAGTAGTTGTTACAAATCTGGGGTTCTTTACTGTGTGGGAGAGAATGTGGAATCATCACACTCAGGTCTACTGGTTAGAGTAAGACCACAGATGAGAAGAGGAAAGACCAGGAATAGCAAAAAGTAACTTAGGGCAGATCAACAGGACAGATGTCTGCTAAACTGTAGAGTTACATTTGTGTAAAGAGTGAAACCATTGTAACAAAATAAAAATCAGCATAGCCAGTTTTCCACAAGAATAAGGGAAGAAATTGAAAGCTTTCATTAGAGACAAGAATGGATATGTAACTGAAAATTTTCAGGACTATGTGATTATAAAAAGTTAGAAACTGGCACCTGGCATCTCAGCAAACATATATTTATGGATATATTAATAAAGAGTCTGGGTGGAGAACATTTTTTAGTTTAAATTTTTTCTAGATACTTAACTGTTAAGGACCATGAGTCTACCTGCATTGAATAGTAGACACTGAATATAATGAAAACAGTAAAGTGTATAATTGTTGTAATGCATGATATTGATAGGATGTCCATTTGGTGTGTGTATGTGAAACAAATATGACTCTAGTTTCTGGTTTTAGCTTTCTAAATGGCTGATTTCACAGTTTCACAAGTCTATGTAGGAATCCTTGGTATGATTTATTTCTAAACTCCATTGTCTTTCTGCTTCATGGAGATTTGAGATAGGTCTGAATTTTATTAAAAAATTAAATTTACTCATATGAAATAAAGGAATCTGTAGACTTTAATAACATATATTATGGTTTATTGAAGACCATTTTACTCCAGTAAATTAGAGCTTAACTAAAGGAAATATACATAAACCCTAAAAAATGTTTCTATCATATGAACAGTAAAACACAAAGCCATGAATTAAGTATATACCCCTTTCCCACTACTTCATTAAGAATTAGAAAAACAATTCAGAGGTCTGGAGGAAAAATGAAAATCTTTAAATTGGTTTTCAGAAATGGAGAATATAGTTTTCACAATGGGTAAATGAGCCTGGAATTATCAAATTGGTTCTTTCACCTCTGTCCGTGGCTCTACCCACCTCTTCCCCCTCCTCACCTAGCTCACAATCAGTAGTATCTATGTATTTAAGCCATTCCCTGAAACCAATCTCTAGTGTTTCTGGTTATGACACAGTTTAGTCTTTAAGTTTCTGAAGTTTGTTTGCTAGTTTAAAATTGTATTTTTGAATATTGTGCATTGGAGGAATAATAAACCTATTGTTGCTTCAAAGAGTGGTTGTACCTGTCTCTTTTTTCCAGCAAGGGCAGGAGTAGTGCCTGATCTTTAAAAATGTGTACAAAGGTTAATCTCCAAAGGCTTAATTACCTCTGTCCAACAACAGTGCTTTCCTGATAGGAAACCTGGACGAGGTGGGCATTGGTGGGGCAAAAGAGCAGATGGCGCTGCTCTGAAGCTCAGGGAAGCTTGGTTAAGTGATTTTAGGGAGGGACATTTACTGCAGGTTTTTTAAAAAAAATTTTCATGAAAAATTTACAAATTTTATTCAAAAGAGAACGTTTTCAGAACTGAAATCCTGAGGCTGCTGAACATGCCCAACTCAAACATCCAATTACAATCTTCTGTAGAAGTAGAGATGAAAAGAGGAATTATTTACTAAAAAACAAAACAAAACAAAAACATCAGGATGGAAATAGGGTAGAGGAGGCACAGTACACTGAGTCCTAACAGGCATTTTGTCCCCAAATAGTTCTATACTGCATGTAGTTCTGCATTTTATATCTATTTCAACTACATTTAGGATTAAATTTCAAAAACTTCACAGTTATGCTCCATTGAAGGGTCTATTATCAAATCCACTATCACATGTCAGAATTTAATTCAGAACTAAAGTTCTCAGTATGACACAATAAAATGGCACTGCTCATGCTTCAATTTAAGAATATTTTTTGAGACTTCAGAATATATTTTTGGAGCTAATAAAAAAAAAATGAGCAGACTGCATACTACTCCTGGCAGCAATGAGACTTGCCCACAGTATTTTATGAGTTTAGTATCTTTTACTTTCTTTTTTCTGTCATATTGTACTAAAGTTTAGAGCTAGTTAAATATTTGATTACCTAGAATATTTTTGTTAAAGAAGCTAGGAGTCTATCAACACATTTTGATTATTAAGCTTATTTCTAAAACAAACAAACAAAACTAATTCAAACATTTGGGCCTTCCTTCCTTCCCCTGTCCCTCCCTTCTTTCTTTCTGAGTTTGATTGTCCATTGTTTAGATGTTTAAAAGTTCTTTTAGAGAGCTTACAAAGTTCCAAGGGTAATCTCTGTCATTCACTTGTTTTATTTCTATGGAATCTTAGTTGTTAGATCTGAGATATTAAAATGTAAGTGATATGTGCTGTGCATTTACACATTCTATGACTATCAAATACAAAAAATAGGTCAGATGGGTTCTCTCTCCATCACAGACATTTAAATTGCCATACGTGTCCATCCTTCCAATGGAGGAGAAAAAAAACAAACTATAGCCCAGAACCAAGGGAGGAAAATGACTGAATTTGGTGAATAGTGCAGGATGTAGAGAATTTTTCCAAGGAACAAATTTATTATTTAAGTCATCTCATTGACCTCAAGGTCATCAGATTCCTGTATATTTTTAAGCTAGATTCCAGGGAGTCCAGGATAAATATACTTGAACCATCCTTGCATTACAAATTACAGTCAGTGCAAAATGCAAATGTAGAAGGCAACCAAGTGTATAGTCAAGAGAAGTTCAAGGATGCACCATATCAAAACAATATGGTCATTTAACTCTTCTTCAAACTGTTTTGGTATCATTCTTATTACAGATCTGGTTGTCTTATTGTATAAGCACCATTCAGTTGTAATAAATCCAAATAGAGCTTGGATATGTGCTTCAATGGACTTGTGATTAACTTTTAAAACTCCACAATTAGTTCCATTAAAGAGTTTATGATGAAAGCCATTACCAATTATTTATATTAACATTAGGACTAAATCTCTCAGTGTGACAGAATAGTGCTATCATTCAAGAAGTTTCAATCCATAGTCTTGTCTTCAGATTAATTTTAAGTCACAGTAAAGACCTGAGCCATTTTATGTGGCTCACAAATGTAATGGTTTATCCCTGAGAAATAACATTTGATTGCTTAAAAATCATATAGCCAAGTCTATTGAAGTAAATAATTGATGATGTTTGTGTGTTGAATTTTGTTTAGAAACCTCACATGGTAAGCAAGAATCTCTTCAGGAAGGAAAAGGGAAGAAAGGTGAAACTTCACTGAAAAGAAAAGGTACAACAGATAAAGATAGATATGATTACATGTAATTCTGCATTTTATAACTGTCTCAGTGAAAATAACTATATTTACATAGTAATACACATTGACTACTTCTCTTAGGCATTTGTAAATCATAAGCCCTTGACAAAGAGTACAACCTCTAACTTTCTGCATCCTGCTCTTAGCAAAGGCCCTACTGAGAAAAGTGATGTTTGTAGGGGTAATTTAGAGAATATCTAATATGCAGAATATCCATTCCTCATAGATATTATAGGTATTATCCTATATGGCTAAGCTATGCCATCAGAAAGTACATGCTACACACTGAACTATATTTTCTTGGACCCTGCATTGAATCTCTTATACTGATAAGCACTTTGGGAAGAAGTCCTCAACTTTTTGGTAAAAAGTCCTCCACAACATAACATAGCAATGGAGGTGAAATTTTCATGATACACATAATAATCTGGTATTATATTTTCTGAAGTAAAATACTATATTATGCCCACTACATGATTTAATGGCTGTTAAATGAAATCCTAGGTGAGAAATTTTATTCAGAATCAAGGGACAGGAAAACATTTTTTCCTCTTAGTGATTAGATAATGTATACCTCTAAATGACAGCATTTCCCTTTTTGTTTTGGCTATCTGGAATGTCAAAACCAAACTAGGCTCAGGCTTAGTATCTATGAAGGACCTAGATCTCAATATCTTCCTTCCAATTCCTCTTCTGGTTTTGACTTTCTATTTTAAGTTGTATTTTTACTGACCCTAGTTTTAGTTATTTTTTTTTCTATTTTACTTTAACTATTTCCTTGAAATAAGGGGGACACATTTTTTAAAGTAATTTTTCTAAGTTGGTAAAAGAAATTCCAGTCTCTAAAAGTCATAGTAGTTAGATTTATGTTGAAGCTGCTATAGCAACCAATTAACTAAAGATGGAAATATAGTTATGAGTACATATAGTCGACATCTTCCAAGGTAATTCAAATGGCATTGTCATGAGGTGTGTGCCTTTGTTTAACTATTCATCACAAAGCACCAATGCAGCTGTAGTCCAAGAGCATGCAATGTTCACAAAATTATGTGTTTAAAAGATGTTTATTTTGGCATTTAAATACATATAACTATGATTCTCAAAGAGAATCTCACTGTTCTCTGATTATATGACATAATGGATTTATATAACTAGAGCTAGTTATTGATTTAACACTGAGATAAAAATTGAGCTAAAATTTTAAGGGCTACAATCTATGCTCAGCTCTCACTTGTTTACTAATGGAATAATTTTCACATATTACATTGCTCATCACTTGCTTTCTCATCATTATCAAAAAGAACAAATGAAGGATCATCACAGAATCATGAAAAATAGACATTAAATACACCAAATGCACATTAGATATCAAATCATCAAAGTAGACATAATAAAGCACATGCTCTAACATCATCCTTAATTAAAAGCATACAGACTCCAAACAAGCCATAAGCAAACACACAAGTTCAACAGTAAAATATATGTGTGTGTGTGTGTGTGTGTGTGTGTGTGTGTAGGTATAGACATAGATAGATATAGATATAGAAGCCATGTAGTTAGCTTAAATTAACTAACTCAGAGGCCTTCCAAGTGGTTTTGGCTTCTATTTTTCTATTCTATTGTTTTAAAATATGTTTGAAATAGGTGAACTCTCAATCAAGATTTAGTAGCCTTCCTGTTATATAGAAATGGTGTTATTTTGACATTTATAACCAGATTTCCTTCATGGGGAAGAAGTTACATGATTGTATTTCTTAATATTTGAAATTAACACCATTGAGGGTGAACACTATTAATTATCTGTTTATCTCGCAGGCTGTTTGATACCAATTACATTTAAAGCATCTCTGATGAGTTGAGGGACCATCTCTTTTCTCCTTTTTTCAAACTTCTTATTTCCTGCATTGTTGTCTTTGACTCTTTAATATTCTTCTCTGCATATTAGATCAATCTCTATCCTTCTCCCTCCAAAATCTTGACACTGAGATGCCATTCACAATTGTACTTCTGGTGTTCTAACGTGTTTCTTATCCTCTTCAACCCATTTGCCACTGTTCCATTATATTTCTTAATAAAACAATGGCTTTTCAAACATACATCCTTACCAAGGAGATGTTAATTAGGAGCTGAATGAAGAAAGTTTTCCATGATCAACTATGTTCCATGTTCAGAAAATACCACGTTACATAATGTTAAAATGTTTTCAATTACAGCATTTTTTCTATGTTAATGTGCATCTCTAAGGAAGTGGGAGATGTAATATGTAAGATTTCAGGACATTTGGGCTGCAGAATTCTTCTTCCTTGGAGAAGTATCTGTTGGGACCAGCGTTCTGTGGAACAAACACTTGGAAATAATGTCATCTTTGGTTCCAGTGTCCTACTCCATGTATTAGTATTAGTATTGTTCCAATGCTTGATTTCTGGCTTAACTTATAGTTTCAATTATTATAGATGCTACCAGGCCACTTAAATAAAATGTAGTATCAATGTTATAAACATAAACAACATTTAATTTGAAGGATGTGGAAGAACAGAGAAAAAAGACAAGGTGAAATGAAATTGACATAACTGGATGCATCTATGAGAGCAATGGCTCTTAAAGTGTGGTCTCTGGACCAGCAGCATCTCAAACACCTAGGAACTTGTTAGAACTACAGACACTCTGCCCCACCCCAGACCTACTGAATCTGAAAGCTCCAGGAATGGGGCCCAGGAGTTTGCGTTTTAACAAACCCTCCAAAGGATTCTGATAATCATTAAAGTTTGAGAACTACTCTACTGGAGCCCAAGGCTTACTGCCCTATTAGACCCATTGGAAAATCAGAAACATTCAATTACTTCTTGTGTCTTATTTATAATATACCTCTTCTCCCAAATACTTAAGTTGGATTACATTAAAAACACCTGTATATAATAACAGTCTTGAAATAGAAATAAAAATACAAAGCCCTGAAATGAGGGAATTAGCATGTCCAGCTCAAGGACACATGCTTATTGTGATGACTCATTAAACTCAGAACAACCTGGGTTGACAAGATGAAGAAGGAAGCAGGATGGGTTTAAGCTTTTCCAGATAAATTTCTAAAATAGATTTTTATCACTGGGGACCTTGAACCAGTATGTGGCACAATGTATGAGGTCTTAATAGGTTTTATAGCAAATGTAATGTGTATTGGGTTTTATTCAAAGGTTGATGCATATCCAAAAGTTGATGATTAATTTATGATTATGGTTCAGGTAGTGAAATTCAACCACAATCTTCTTTTATAATACAATCCATAATCACAATAACAAACTACCTCATATGTAGTACCTATTATGAGCCAGGCGCTACACAAGGTAATTTACATACATAATAATCTCACTAAATTCTCACAATCACCTATGAAGTAGAAATTATCATTTTACTACTTCAAAGATGAAGACAGGAGAGTCAAAAAAAAATAAACAAGTACTTTGTTAGGCGCTATTAACCTATGAGAAAGGAAAGTTGAGCCTCTTCACTCTTCTGGAAATGTAGTCTATACTCCCACATTAATTTGCAGCACAAAACTTCTCATAGCTTCCCTGGATTTTGCCTTTTGTTAAGAGAAATTCATCTAAGGTGGTCATAGAATTATCACTTGGACTTCACTAGATATTCAGGTCAAAGGATGAAAAATCATCATATAAAAATGTATATCAAATTAAGAACATTTTCAGTTACTGCCTGACCAAAGATTCACTTAAACTTTTCTAAATTTTCAAAAATTTAGATACAACTTCAGATCTATGGATAATGGATACTGTTTTTAAACACCTAAACTGTCCACAAGACAATTAACAATTCCTCCTTTACTTGTAATCTACTTATTTTTAACTAATGTAAGAGTGGAAGATGTATTTGCTTTTCTAAACAGCATTAACATTTAACAGTACTCATTAAAGACATATATTTTGGGGAAAGAAAGTGCTCCCAGTTCTACAGGTGTTTTTAAACTTCATTTAAAAAATCCCAATAATTAATCTTAAGGTAAGTGGAATTTTAAACTGAATGAATTTCCAAACTGTAATAACCTTGATCCTGTCAGGGAATATTGGTGCTCTCACTTAACAAATCTAGATTTCCCTCTTAATGATGTCATGGAAAGTGAGGTGTATGTCTGTTTGAATTCTGAATTGAAAATTAGACTTCCTCCTCCTCCTTTGCTCCCTTCTCATTTGCCTTTACACCATTCCCCTTCCTTCCCTTTCCCTTCCTTTCTCGTTCTCTCTCATGCCTTGACTCAGCCAGGCTCATGGCCCAGCAACTACCTTGATCCTTATTCCCTGACTACAGCAAGGAATACAATTTCCCCTAGAAACCCTGTGTCTCCCGTGGGGCCGTGGGGATATTCAGGAGGCAGAGTACCCACACCCTCTTCTTTTTCTCATTCAGGATAGAGAGTTTAATTTGCCAGTTTTTGCAATAAGAGATGAAATACACTTTGCTCTAGAGTCTAAACTATGTAAGAGCTACATGTTCCTTGTGGAAGCAAAGCAGAGATGAAAACAAAATATCAGGTTGTTTTTAATAGCCAATTGGAAAAGAAGTTGGATTGCTTACAAAGAAAGCAACTCACTATTATTAGTATAATTGGTTAATTTCGAGGCTGTGGAAAATGAGGCTTTTTCTTAAATTTTTGATTTGATAAGACTGCCCAAAAGGAGCTTAAAAAGTAGTTAATGAATTGCTGAAGTTTATGGCAATCATATATTTATTGAACCACCAAAATCCTGTCCCATTCGTCTACTTGTATTGGAGTAATTTGATATGCATATTTAAGGTTCTCCTAAAGGAAAATCGCCAGGAGGAAAAACACCACTAAAGAAATCACCTGTCAGCTCTGCAGATATATCACCTACTCCAGTAGTGCCACCAACACCTAAGCCAGGATCAGAAGAGTGGGTCTATGTGGATGAACCAATTCCTGAGGTATGGCAGTTTAGAACCAAGCTGGTAGAATCCATTCTTTCTCCTATTTATAGTAAGATTCATACCATTATTTGCAACATCCAGAAGGCCTTTCATATCTGGTAATATATATGTATTCATTAAAAAGCTGAGATGACATTTTTTTAAGAGACTGCTCATTGAATGACATCCCATCCTTTTTCCTACTCACTTAAGTTTCTGAGTCATGCTTTGAACTACTGTTCAAAGTGCTAAAACCAGGGGAACAAGTGTGTTCTGTGAGGACCAATTTTCTCCCTGAGGACAAGCAGAGACGCAGTTTCCTGGAAGAATGACTTCCCCAGGACTCATATCCAGCAAATGTCTAGCCCTCTATCCATGTTCTCATACCCATGTCATAATGCTTTTTAGTGAAGTTTAACCTCTGACTTTTCAGAAGTGGGAGAACATTTTTGAAAGTAACTCAATCAGTAATAGAACAACAGCTATCTGACCTGACAGCTTTAACTAGGTATGCTAGTGTGAGCCAAGGAAATGACCCAGGGGAACCCTGGAAGCTCCACCCAGCTCATTGTTCTCTGACAACTGCAAGGCCCAGTCACCACCTAGGCACTTTTGGTTGCTTTACCAGATAAATCCTTGGGAAAATCACACAGAATGGTCCTTCCTTTAAAACTTTTTAAAAGACAAAAGAGTCCTTTTCAAAAGAATAGGTCCCCATCTCCTCCATTCCAGTCCCCAGTGATCTCTTACTCTGATGAGCTCAGTAAGGACCATCTGTGCCAGGCAGTGTAGACTCAATTATGAAATGGAGCAATTGCGGGGTTGCTGTTATTATTGAGCTTTCCTAGGAATATGTCTTATCTCCCAAATTAGATCATAAACTCTTTGGGGAGGGAAGGAACATGTGGAACAATTCATTGTATTCAGCACAAACACAGTACAGAGTGCATGACAGATTCTTGATAGGTTCCTAATGAATTAATTAATTAGCATTGAGGATGAAATTAGAACTGAAAATATTTGAAGATGAGAACATTAAATGATACAATTATGGATATTTATAATTGACATCACTCAGCTAAACAGAAGCTACTTTAAATATATATATTGTGTATACATATATATATATACACACACACACACACAAAAACTGTCATAGAAGCAGCATATAAAATAGAAGTGGTTTTTGGGAAGAAGGTAAAATTAAAATGGTATTATTTGGTAAGGGATGGGGATTGCAGGGCAAAAATACCAAACTCCAATCCTTAACTCCAAACCTTGAAGCCCTTGAAAGAAATAAATCCATAGATGACGGGAGGGAAACAGAGGATAGGAATTAAAAAAAAAAAAATTAACACCGAGATATGGTACCAGCTCCCATGTAGATCTTCTAGCAGTCGGGATTCTGGCAATAAACAGATGATAATTTGAGGAGAGTGGAATAAAGGACTATTTAAAATGTGTACGTAGTAAGTATAGAAATTTACAAGGATTAGATTATCTACCATCCCCCTCACCCCCCCACCCCCACCAGCAAGGGACCGCTGGGGGTCATGCTGGCCCCTAGGCCTGAGGAGGTGAAGAAAAGGAGCAGATCCCTGGGCCTCAAGAGGACTTCTGCACACAGAGGGCCATCTGACAGGAGCTGTGGCTTTCTGCAGAGGGGGAGGCAGCGCCCCGCAGTGACTCCACAGAGAGGAGTGGGAAAACACTCTCCCCAACAAGATGGACAGCAAGGGAGCTTCCTGACAGAGTTTACATATGTTAGCCTCCCAGGGCACTGAGCAGGGCGAAGGATAGGAAATTGGTCTGGAGGGACATGGGCAGATACACAGCACAGACCTCTGCTTGCCTAAGACCTACAATGTAGAAGAGAACTTTCTCTCCAGCAAAGCAGGCCATGTGGTCCAGTCTAGTTCTTTTCCACTCTCGACTTCCCACACCTGAGCTGCAGAGCTGACTTCTCAGTGAAGAGGAAGACAGATGCCCATTAAATTTGGATTCCAGATAAACAACAAATTTATCTAGGCATCTTGTACATTATCTGGTAACACTATTTCCAGACCTCCTGAGGACCCCAGGTCTCTACCTTACTTCAATAGACACATGGAGGGAAAGAGAGAGAGAGAAAGAAAAGAGAGATTGTTTCCACATCTGGCTTTCTCAGGCAATAGCCAAATGTGAGGAGAGCCTAGGACTCCCCTTTGCTGGTTACCAGGGAAGGTGCAAAGAGAATCAAGGAGGCAGTCAGAGCAAGAGGTCTTTGCTTTCCACCCTGTGAAAGCACAAGAACAGATCCTTGAGGAGAGGATTCCAGGAAAGAGCCCCAATGGCCCCCTCAGTGCCCTCACTCACATTCAGCCAGACCGTAGCAACCCCCCTCCTCTTCCTCCTCATCGTCCTCCTCCTCCTCCTCCTCAGAGGCTGAAGCTGGGCCCAGGGGCCACAGGGCCATGTTTGCTGAGTTTGGAAACCCATCCTTTCTCAGGAGGCTGATAGACATGGTACTCTTCTGCCAAAAGTATAGCTCAGGTTAAAGCAGAGTTTCTAATCAATTCTCTACTGGCTTTGCTGACAGTTTCAACACTCAAAATATAGAGGAAGCTATGGGGGCTTCTCCTTTGGATTTAGAACCAATATGGATAGTTGGGTGAATGAAAATGGTTAATAATTTAGGAGAAATTACTAATAAGGAAGATATAATAGTGAAAGAAGAATCTGGTAGAACATATGTTCCCTAGTTATCAGGAAAGCATATTTCAAACCTATAGTGAAATCATAATCTGGACTCTAAAGGGGAATATGACTAGGAGAAATGGATAGGCTCAAAAAATACATGTGTGGGCTGAGACATGAAGGATTATCTGGAATGGGAATTAGGTGGGGAAGGGGAAAGAGAAGGAACAAGAAGTCTCATAGGGAATGGGTTGAGTAGTTGCAGTTGCATCTTCATCTTCTTGCTTAGCACTGTTCTTTTCACTCAATTATTTGGAAGATTTTCATTTTGAAATAACAATTTCTACACTTTACCATTTAACAGGAACTACCTTCATTTTTAGTACCTTACTGGGAACTAATAGAAAATTCCTATATAAATACTGTCAAAACAGCACTCAGACATCTGAGAGAATACCAGAAGACTGTGCTTGCTTACTTACATGAGATTAGGTAAGTAAAGTTTCCAAAGTCAGAATTTTATAGTTTACAGACATGACATATAAGATCCTTCTCATTCTTTTATTGTCTACAGAACAAGTTTCCAGGAGTTCCTAAGGCGTCCAGATTACAAGCAAGATTTCGTAGCTCAGTGGCAGGCTGATTTCAACTCTCTTCCTGATGACCTGTGGGATGATGTGGAAACAAAGGCTGAACTACACCAAAGAGTGAATGTAAGGAAATCTGTGACCTGCTGGAACAGGGTTGCCAGACTTTCGTATCTTGTCCTGCAAAACACCAATTCATTCCCTTCTTACCTTCATGAAGTATGAGGATGAGAAAGGAAATGGTTTGAACTCTTTTCTGCACTTTGAGTTCAGAATGAGAAAACTTTGGCAACGCTTCTGGAAAGAGGAGCCAGGGTCGGCAGTCCAAGAGCATTATTGGCATCTGTCTTGTAGATTAGATTCCTAACCTCTTTGTTAGTCCACAAAACTGTCTTCATCCCTGGTGTTAATCCCATTCTTATCTTGAATGCAGTTATATGGCTTGTTGATGGCTTACTGAAGGAGAAAGGGAGTAAGGGAATTGCATGGAAAACCTAAAGGGTTGTCTCTATTGAATAGATCTCTTGAGAGAAGATATTAAATCTTACACATCTTTATGCCTCCAGCAAGCACACTGCCTGGCAGTCGGTAGATAGGCAGATTTTCATAACTTCATGAATGAAGTATATTGCCCTGATACTTTAGAACATGGTCTGTGATGTATAAGAAGCTTGATTCCAATATCTTACCCTTCATCTTTCCTGTGTAAAATGGGCAGACCTCCTTATCTCTTCAGGGGGATCCCGTGCTGCTACCTTTAGTACAGGCTACTAACAAACAAATCTGATTATGACCTCAATATTTATTTGTGCAACAAAGCATTGCCAAACTCTTTCCCATGGTCCATTCATCTGCTCAATAAATATTTATTAACCATCTATCAAGGTCCCAGCACTGTTCAAGGGGCTAGAGATTCAGCAGTGAACAAAACATCTGTGACCACAGGATGTTTATGTTCTAGTGACGAGAAGACAGAGACTAACCAATAAACAAGTGAATATTTAGCAAATGGGTCACTGGTAATAAGAGCTATGTAGAGAACAAGAAAGCACAGCAAGAAGAAAAGAACATTTGATGTACCCTTTTATGTATAGTGGCTGTGGAAAGTCCTACCAAGAAGGTGACATTTGAACAGACTCAGGACAGAGTGATTGAGTAAGCCATGTAGATATCTGGAGGAAGGGTGCATCAGGCACAGGGGAAAGCAAGGGCAAAGACACTGAAGGGGAAGGATGTGTGGTGTGTTTGAAGAACAGCAGGAGGCTGGTGTGGCTGGAGCAGAGTGAGCTGGGCAAGAGCAGAGCGAGCTGTGGCTGGTGATGAGGTGGGAGAGAATCGAAGGGGGCCAGATTATCTAAAGCCTTGGAGATCATTATGAGAATATCAGAGTTGATCTGAGTAAAATGAAAAGCCTTGGCCTCTGGTTTTACAAGAGTCTATAGTAGAGGGAAAAAAACAGCAGGGAGACCAGCAGGAAGACCAGTTGGGAGATCAGTTGGAAAGCTCTTACAATGGAGGCAAAGCATCATGGTGGCTTGGGTGATTGGGCAGGGTGCTGAAGGGTTTACCCTACAAGGTATTCAAATGTTCTAGTAAAGCTGAAGTATTTCACATATTCTTAGACATTCCTCAAATAGTAATTAATAACTGTAAGTCCTAAAACTATCTTTTTTCTATCTTTTCTATCTTTTTTCCTACCTATTCATAAAGCACCAACAGCCTTCCTGTATACTTCTTCCCTGTATTAGGTGATTGTTGGCAGAGACTGAGAAGATTCAGAAATGTAAAATATTTTATTTGTTTTTTTTTCCTAATTGCTAATGTACCATATGTTTATTGTAGATAAAGGAGATAATAAAAATAATCAAAATTTAAAACAACAAATCCATAATCTCACGATCAATAGTTAACTGTTGTTACTACCTTGGTGCATGCCTGCATATCCTTCCAGATTATTTTTATAAAAATATGATAGCAAAATACACATTGTTTTGTAACATTCTTTTTTCACCAATAGAATATGTTTTCTTCTTCAATAAAGATTCATATAGAACATTTTTATGACTAAAAGATATGCCTAATGGACTATGACATAATTTATTTAAAAGATTTCAATTTTTAGTCATAATTTTATTAACAAATTTTGTTGAGCACCAACTTTTTATTATAAATAATTGTACGGTAAAATTTCATCCACTAAATATTGACCACATCCTTAATTGTATCCATGGGAAAATTTCTAAAAAAGCTGGAACTGTTGAATTCAAGATTATGCTTATTTTTAAAGTTTTTGAAATATATTAAAAATTTACAAATTTGAAAAATTTGAAAAATTTGCACACTAAAAACTTGTGAATTTCACTCCAACTAACAGATGATGGATATGCATCAAATATTAGATTTTATTTTTTTGTTAATCTTTGCCAATTTAATGGTAAAAATATTAATATTTTCTTGTAATTTGCATTTCTGTTTTTACAACTGAAGTTGACTATTTTTTCCTAAGTTTAATAGTCGTCTATTTTATTCCTCTTGAAACCTGTTTGTAATTTCTGTCCACTTTTCTATTGAATTGTGCTTTTTCTTACTGACTTCTAAGATCTCTTTCTATTTTAAGGAAATAAACCATCTGTTGATCATATATTGCAGATATATTCCTAATTGATATTTGAGGTGAGTTTTAATATACAAAAAGGTTTTAATGTTTATGTAGGTAAATACAGAACATTTTTCTTTATAGCTTATTTGTGGTCAGTTTAAAAATACTTTAGCCCAGAATTATATACAAATGTAACACTATTTTTAATACTTTAACAGTTTGATATTTTACTTTTAAATATTTAAATTATGTTATTTTGATAGGGATCACATTTTATTTTTTCCAAAAAGCTAATCAAATGGTGTGAGAAGACTCTCAAATGTATCAGCATAGACTTAAGTATGTTTATTTATATATATGTGGATATCTGTCTACCTAGTTATATATGGTGGACATATTCCCTTTTGTTTTTTTTTAATTCTTGACTTATTATTAGACATGAAAGAATAGAAACAAATATAACTTCAAAAATAAGCTAGAAAATAAGCCTGAGAAAAGCAGAAAGAAATTAATAACAGCAAAAATTGGCAACTTGGCAAATAAAAAACATTAAACTTAAAATTCAGTCCAGATAATAAGACAGAGAAGCCTCTGGCAAGAATAGTCAAAGAAATAAACAAGCTTCCTTTGTGTAGAAATTTGGATATTAGAAAATATCCATGGATACCAGAAAATAACATACAGTTTCTACTTGAAAGGTTCAATACGTTTTGGCCAAATCAACCTCATTAAAGATATTACAACTTTTTTAGTAGTGGATCCTTAGCAGGAGTATACAGTAGAGAAATTTGGAAAAAATAAGCCTGCCTTTGCTTCATGCCCTATGACCAAACACATTAAGTTTAGGATGGGCCCTTATATCATATTCATTTGTTAAAGTGTTATGGGTAATTCTGATTGAAACAACTGCTCTGTTCCTTTTGTACATTTTTATACCCGGATGATCTTGAAAAAACTGATGAAAGTAAGTTAAAAACTCCTGTAACTGTTCCATTTCTATCCATTTTCCTTGCTACAGTTTTTGACATGCCGATTTTAATGCAGCAGCAGTAATAGCTAAACACTGAGCACGTGCTATGTGCTGACACTATCTTTCTTCATCCCAAACAACAACCCCCTGAGTTAGGTACTAGTAATATTCCCATGTTCTAGATGAAGAAATATGGCAAAGAGGTCAACATAGTAAGTGCCGGTGATGGGATCTGTGCCCAACGTGCCTGGCTTCCCATTGTAGTATAAAATAACTGTCTTTGCCCCAAAGTGCTTTTTGTCTTGAATTTGACTTTTATCTGATATTAATACCAAGAACTGTATTTTATTTTTAATTTTCATTTGCCTCATGTAAGTTTTTACATTTGACCTTTTTGTGTGGTTCGGTTTTACGTGTTTCTAGTAAGCACCATATAAGTTGAGTTTGGGTTTTTGACCCAAAGGAAAATCATTACAACTCTTGTAAAAATGTATATTTTTAACAATTTTGTCTGCATGATCTTCTCAGTTAATAGTCTAGTCTTTCTTAAACACAATCTACCTCTAGTTATTCAGGGATATTTAGTAATTCCCTAATTCTTGCTAAATAAAGATAAAAACCAGCCATGTCTCTCTGTAAATCCATAATAAACACTGTTTCAATCCCTAGTGATATTTTTGTTCTGAGATTATTTCATTCCAGTCCTGTGAAGTTAACAGAGAGGTTCTGCTATTGCATTCTCCTCTTTTTGCTCATTAGAAAGCTGAGCCACAGACATCATGTTACTTGTAAAGGTTTCACAGTGAGTCTGTAGCAGAAAAAGAACGAGAATCAATGTCTCCAGACTCCTGCTTTTGTGCTTTTTCCTCTGCTGTGTCCTCTCCTTTCTTTTAAAAATATATAAATATTTGATAAGTACAAGTCGGTACTTACTGAATGCGTGACAAAGCATTTGTGGAAACATCATGGAGATATTAATAGTAATATCAGCTCTAAAATAATGGTTCATTGTTTTGATACTTAGCATATGGCAGTAAAAATGGCTTGTGATATTTTCATTTTATGTGCAGCCTCCAGTAACTGAAATGCAAAGTTAAGAGTTCAAACACAAAGTATTCCATAAACACAACATCACAGAAATAAAATTCACTATAGGCATAAAATTGCTTGGGTTCAAATTCTTGGCTCCATCCCATTGAAACTATCTGCAAGTAACTTAACCTCGGTACCTCAATTGTCTCATCAGAAACCAACCTACCATGGGGATTAGGAGGTAATCAGTGTAAAGCACTTAACATGGTGCCCAACACATAGTAAATGTTCAGTGAATTATTGAGAAAACTGTCAAGTTTTATCAGACTGTATATGTTTCATTAATGGGATATTTTATTAAACAGTAAGTATTTTATTGCTATAAGATTGTAATAATAGTTTTCATTAATTGAGGAATTATCACATGCTAAACACTGTGCTAAGTGCTTTATATACACAAGCTAATTTATTCTATATAACACATCCAAAAAGTAAGTAGTGTCATGCCCATTTTATAGATAAAGTAATTGAAGCCTAATATAGTGGTGCATATTACTCAAGACCACAGGTTCATATCCTGGCTCTGCTACTTTCTCATTGTGTAATCTGAGGAAAATAACCTCTCTGTGACTCAATTTCCTTATCTGCAAAACAAAGATAATAATAGTATTTAGCTAAGTTTGTTGTGAAGCATTGAGTCAAAACAAGTATAGTGACTTATGCACTGAAACACTCAGAAAGGACTTAGTGTATGATAACCATTGTTATTTTGATTATATTTATAGAATATTAAATATATAAATAATTTATATTATATTCAAAAATATAATATAAATTTATTATGTTTTATTATTATGTATAAATATATAAATATTATGTTATATATTAATATTTATCATCTTTATTATTGCATAGGATCTGGTAAGTGGCAGAGCTGAGATCTTTAAAAGACTTTTTTACTGCTATCTCTTTAATACAAAGCTTATTTTTGGACCATCTCATTAAGCTCAGACAACATTTTTGATGAATAATATGTTCCATTGGCAATATTAATTAATAAGTCTATGCACTTGGTTTAAATACAGATATATATTTCTTCCACCAACAATACATCATTTCCCCCCCAAAATTCACTGAAAGGATTTTTCAACCCAACAAACTTTTTGAGGAAGGAATAAAATACATAAAGCATAGCCATCCGTGGATAAAGTGAACTGTAGTGGATTTCTGGTTAACAGAGACATGATTCGGGGAGGTAGTCTTTGAAAGTGAGAGCCTGATAGAATAGAAGCAAAATAAATATTGGTTGAATGAACAAATACAATACGGGAGTGCATTAGGTATAAAATTTCTTTAGAGACATTTTTAAGTGGGGCAAAAGTTTTAGTTTTATTACCCTGAGGTGGTTTGAGCCATGGTTCCAAAGCATAACCGCCATGTTTGTCTTCTGTGCAGGATCTGCGAGACCGCCTGTGGGATATTTGTGACACTCAGAAGGAAGATGCAGAGCGGGAGCGGCTGGAAATCATCAATGAGAGCTGGTTACAGGACTCTCTTGGAATAACAATTAACCATTTCTTTTCACTGATGCAGGTAAGAGCAGCTGGTCACAATGACACAGACACTTGCCCTTGTAGCCACGTCCCTCATGTGACAACTCCTTTGGGAATGTTCGGGGTCTTCTCAGGGCTCGTTTTGCTCCTGGCCTGGTGTGAGCTCCATCCATCTTGCCAAGGAAGTTAGCTGGAATAAAACATTTTGGTCTGGGCCAAACAAGCACTCAAATTGGGAATATCCCAAGCAACTACTCACCAGCCTTGCTTTCAGCTGGCCTAGATATGTAGAGAGTGTCTACAACTGAGTTGTTTCCCTTGTCAGCCTCTCAAAGCAGACACTCTAAGTGGCCAGCCAGACAAAGCCCAGGAAAGCAGCCCTGCCACAAAGCATGGGCAAGATCAGACACAGCAAGCATTTGATTCCTAAAAGTAAAAAGTTTTCCAATACTGGACTGGAAAAACAGACTTATTTATCAGAATTCACAACCTATTAAATAAAAAACTGCACAGGGTAAGACAAGATGACAGACATTGATTTTATTCTGATACTATTGTCAGCAATGGGGAAGAGAGCACAGACCAGGTCTTGATTCCCAGCTCAGCTCTGCCAAGACAAAAGGCTGGAGAGTTTTTAAGAGCTGGGGTGGTGTGAAGGGTGGAGGGTCATAGGCCATCTCTGTTTGCTAATTGGTTCTACCCAAAGGAACAGTCAACTTTCTATCTTCATCATGGAAGGTAGTTTTATAACTTGGAGCCAGGCACCCACTGAAGTTAGGCTCCTACCCTTCCATGAACTGGGAGACAGGGGCACTGTCTTTCCTGATGATTAATTACATTCTAAAGTGATAGTTCGGGGACTTGAGAAAGACATTCCTGGGCTGTAAAACTGGTAAGAGGCTTTTAAAAGGATTTACATCTCAAAGGGACAGAGAAAGGATTTACAATGACAAGCTTTCTTGAAGTAAATGCTCTAACAAAACAGAGGTCAGGGGCCTAGAATCAGGAAGAAGCCTGTTTAAAATTTAGTCAAACTTAGGGGAATATTAAGTCTGGTTTGGTCAACCTGTGTCTACATGAGTATTTTTTCCTAAGAGAATAGCAGTGAAAATAGAGAGTTGGAAAAGGGTACATTTCTAGTCTTCAATTGATTAACTTACATGAAGAGATACTATAGGAAATGAAAACATTTATCTGTGGTTCCTTAGAGCTAGCACACAGTGGGTGTTCAATGAAATGTTTGTTTAACAAATGACCAATGAATGCTGGTACTTCAACCTACAAAGGGACAATTCATGGTGCAGGGACAGGCTGTAGCAGAAGCTTGAAATATCAGCAGAAACTTGAGGAGCAGGAGCAGCCCCTCAGGCGGGAGGTTTAAAGTCAAGATACCAGGGCAAGGAAGCCCAGTGCAGGAATGTTAGGAATCTGCATTGCAAAGAGAAGATGGAGTTAGAAAGAGTTTATCTAAAGCAGAGGGCAAAGCTGGGCCATAAACAGGACAACAGACAGATCCACATGGCATGGCTTGTGCAAAGGATTAAAGTGAGACACCAAAGCTGCCTAAACCAGTCTGGGTAGCATCCCCAGGACACTGGTCTGGGCAAGCAGAAATCAAATACTACAAACAGCTATGTCAAAAGCTTATGGCATCAAACCAAGGTTTTTCCCACTAAAGTCTCCTGACCACAGAGTTCGTGCAAGGCCAGAGCTCCTAGCGTGGGTCCATGGACTAGGGGAGGGAGCCGCCCAAGGAGCCGCCCGGTACCCTAAGGCTCCACAGCGGCAAAGCTGTGGACCCCCAAGATGGCGAGACCTTCCATTCGATCCAGCAATCCCATTATTGGGCATCTACCCAGAAGAACAAAAGTCATTCTATAATAAAGACACCTGCACCTGAATGTTTATAGCAGCACAATTCACAATTGCTAAGATGTGGAAACAACCCAAATGTCCACCAATTCATGAGTGGATTAGTAAAATGTGGTATTTGTATACCACGGAGTATTACTCAGCTATAA
>CM052439.1:155419064-155433056 GCA_028533085.1 Varecia variegata | reverse complement strand
AAAAAAAAAAAAAGCTTACGGCAGAAGTCACTGAAATACAATAATGAAGACACAGAGAATAGAGAATATTTGTGAATCATTCTCGATTTAGAACAATGCATGCCTTTTATGGAAATAGTATGACTCTCAATTTGCCTACAACTACTAAGTGGAAGAGCTACGATTTGGACTGAATCTGATTCCAAAGCCAGTACTATAGTCCCCCCTTATCCGTGGTTTCGCTTTCTGCAGTTTCAGTTACCCACAGTCAACCACAATCTGAAAATATTAACTGGAAAATTCCAGGAATAAACAATTCATAAGTTTAAAATTGTGCACCGTTCTGAGTAGGGTGATGAAATCTCACACCATCTGTCTCACTCAGGATGTGAATCATCCCTTTGTCCAGCATATCCACGCTGTATGCACTACCTGGCCATCAGTCACTTAGTAGCCTGTTCTGTTATCAGATCAAAATAATCATAGTATATATAGGGTTCAGTACTATCTAAGGTTTCAGGGATCCACTGAAGATTTTGGAACATATCCACCCCCGCCCCAGGATAAGGGGGGACTACTGTACTCCTAACTAATGACCTATTGTTCAAATAGTTGAAAGCTTGCCGTAGAGAACAAAAGAGAGCCGGATTCTGCACTGATTAATAGAATCCTATAAAAACCAAAGGTGGGAATTATAGGAGAGTAGGTTTCAGTTCAGTCTATGAAGAACTAGCCTATTTAGAACTTCCCATCAAATAACAAATTTTTAAGGCAATGAGCTTTTATCCAGGAAGCCCAAAAGCTAAAGCTTTCACATGTTTGTGGAGGACTAGGAGAAAGTACCCTCAAGAAAGTCTTCAAGGGCCTGTAATATTGGATAACAGACAGATAAGTATTTCCCAAAGTTAGATAAGTATTTTCCATGGAAAACTAGTCCTACAAGATGTTTCACAAAACAAAGACTCTGTGATCAAATGACTTTGGGATGTGCTGCATATTCTACCCTTTCCTCTCCCTGGGAGATTGCCAAGCATATTGATGTATATAGACATCAGGATGTTCTGTAGTAAAGAAATCCTTTTGGTATGTTAACCCAGCGTTTCTGAAACTATTCGACCTTGGAAAAGTTCATCCCCAACATAGTATTCATTAACAACCTATAGGACAAGTTTTCTATACAATACATTTTAGGAAATGCTGTGCTAGATTATTTCTAAGATACCTTTTAAATCTCAGATTCTATGACAATTAACAAGAACCTTAAGAAAGCATTATTTACTAGTTACCACAGATGTTTGAGAGGGATCTTGATTAATTCTGCTTTTATGGAAATCCTAGATATAGTATGGCATCTTATTCAAATTTAGCTATATAGTTAATCAAATTATGCCCCTGAAAATAAATGAATCTTTTATATGAAATAATTGTGTAATAAGGTAAGCCTAAGGCATAGATAACAGCACTGTCCCAAATACTAATTGTATAAAGTAGGCTCTGCTAAACCTAATCATTATTCAAATTCAGTTCTCTAAGGAGGAAATAATTTCCTGATTTCTAAATTTATTTCCCAAATAATATAATGCTATGGTTTAATGACTAATAATTTTTATATCATCTCCACACTTTTCTTCAATTCTCTAAAGTTATTTGTGAACATCCACTTTGTACCATTTGGGTTTACACTTGCATCCTATTCATTATAAATGTGCTATTGTGCAAGTTCTCATGAGTGTAACTTAGAGGACTCAATGTATCTCCACTGTTTTACCAAAACTAAGCATGACAGGTGCAAACACTTATTGTTAAACTGTGAGATTAGCTCATACATGACTATTTTAAAACTAAATTTGGTTTCTTTGCAAGGAAAGAAAAAAATGTTTAGTTTTTCTAGTCATTTCAAAATGCCAGTTTCAAAAATTATGTAAATATATATTTATGCTTAAAATCCAAGGAGATTATTTAAAATGTGTTCTGTAAACAATATGTAAATGGTAATTTTATTTTTTAACATAGATTCAAATTAATCAAATGAATTTCTTTCTCAGTGATTTAGCTAGAAAAGTTCAATAATGCAGAGAACAGCTTTTAGGAGCAATTCAGCTTACCCTTTTTTATATCAAAAACAAACTTATTGAAACTCTTCTTGTCTTTTGTTGTAGACTACAACAAAATAATAATAAAAGCAGACATTTATTTATTCTAACTTTGAATATGGCAGTGAAAAGACTACTTGATGTTTTATGAAATAAATGGCAACATAATTGTTTGATAAACTTAGGGATTCCTTCATAAATGTCTTTGGGTTAGGTTTAGCTAAAAGCTTTGAATACTAGGTCAGTTTTGCTCTTTTTTAAAAAAAGACACTTTCCATAATTAATGAGATATCATGGAATACATCTGCATGAGAGCTTTAATATTTAGACCCTCAGGTACTGGTTTAAGCAGCCCCACTAACTAAAACAAAGTCTAGAAGTCATGTTTGCACTACCAAAGAGAAGCGCAGATTTATACCATATATGGTCCACTATCCAATGGGGGAATGAGTTACAGAACTTATGGTGTGTATGTGTGGTGTTGGTACTGTGCATAATTTCACTACACATGCATACCACAAAGAGAAATGACCTGTGCTGACAGGGAGTCATGATGTGAATAATTGATGCTCACCTTGCCACCAACTCCTCTGTGCTGTTCCACTTCCCCCAAGGTACTTCCTGGAGATGCCAGCAAAAGGGTTTAGCTGTGAGCACAGGAGGAATTCTCTCCCTTCTGTACATTTTGAGCAAGAAGGGAAACTGTAGAAAGCAAGCTATTCCTTATCGCTTTTTGTTACCATTAGTCATTTCTCTGCAACAAGGTTAAATTGCCCTAGAGGACCAGAACCTAGTGTTGTATTTTTGTATTTGTATTTTGTATTTGTATGTATAGTATTTTTTGGTATCTCCCAAATCAGCTAACATGATACCTATGACAAAGAAAACTCTTAAGTGTTTGTTGCTGTATTGGTTGATTGAATCTAGGATACAGGATATTTTGACATTCTTAATGTCAAAATAATGAATAATATACACTACTTCAAACATCATACATACTGTAACCTTTTGTCACAATATCAAGAGGCATAGAACTATCATCTTGTTAAGTGAACTTGTGCTCAATAAGAAAGTGCAAAGTCTGTAGTTACCTTTAATTTTGATGAAAATCTTAAATATACACTTATAGCCAATACTCTTTCTTGATTTCCAGAAAATTCTTTCAACCTAAATGTTTTAAAAGTAGTGCTTACAGAGTCTTCTGTGGGAAATATGTACAGATCAGCTTGTTCTTTCCTGGATATTAATATTCACGTTTGCTATTAAAGGCAGAATTGAACCGTTTCCAAGATACAAAGAGACTTCTTCAAGATTATTACCGGGGAATGGAATGCAAAATCCCAATAGATGACAACAAGCGATTTACTCGAATCCCATTGGTCCAGCTGGATAGTAAAGACATTTTGGAAAACCAACTTAGGTAAGGCAGATTATCATATTCCACTGTAACTGTTTTGAACATAAAGCTTTGTGATTTTAAATTAATTATTGCTAATAAAAATCATACTCCTTTATCTGCAAATCCAAAATAGTTCTAAAAACTGAACATTTTTTCTAACTTCAGTGTGTCATTGACTTAAGACTATTAATATACATAATTTATCCTATTTATAGGGAATATTTACTAATTTTGCTGCAGAGATATAATGCATTTTATTATGCAGTCTCTCCATAGACTCTACTGATGGTATTAGGGAATATATGATATATATATATATATATATATGTATATATATATATATATAAAAATTCTGAATTCTGCAACACTTTTTGCCCCAAGGATTTCTGGTAAGGAATTATGAAACTCTACCACTTTTATGAAAGGACTCAAGCAGTTCTATGTATGTCTATGTGTGTGTGTGTGTGTGTGTGTGTGTGTGTGTGTGTCTGTTACTACATTATATAAATGGAAGGGGTTCTCAGTCTTCTTTTACAAGTGAGGAAATTGAGACACAGTAAAGGCTCAGTAGTATGTGATTATGACCTCATTAGACTGACGGAAAGACTTACTAATAGTCTAACATCACAAATCTGCCAGCAAAAAAAAAAAAAAAAAAAAAATGAACCTGGTAGTAGGGCAGAAAACAGATTATATTTTTAGCCAAACAAATCCTGTGCAACATAAAAGTTTATCAATAATTTTTCTTATAGATCCAGTAGTTGGGGACAGGGCAAGGATAAGATCCCCAAACCTGAGAAGCTATGAACAGATAGAAAAATGTCTTCAAGCAATGGGAGTTAGGAGTGGTGGTAATTCCTGTGATGTGATTACCAAGTATAAAACATTAAAAGAGAGCTAAAAGAAAGAATTAAAATAAAGCAATTAAAAAATAAAATTCAAAATCCTTAAAAATTAAATTAGTTGATTAAAAATAAATTAATAAAATATAATAAAGAATAAAACAATAGTTTCTCATGACCAGTAAGCAAGCCATGAGAAACAAAATACTACAGATATAAAGAGGAGAAAAAGGAAGAAGTTAGATTTGCAAAGTAATATACAGGCACTGAATGTTAAATATAGATCTCTAGGGAGATGAGCTATGTATTTTATATTCAAAGTAGGGTACATTTTTTTTTTACAAACGTGCTCAGTCAATGCAGGTATCAGGAGTTGCACAAACTAAATGTACAGTAGTACATAGATTTTGAATTGAAACAGATCTGGTTTGAATACTGGGTCTGTTACTCACTAGCTATATGTAAATAAATTAAGACAATGTATTTGTCTGGTCAAGTCTCTCCAACTGTCTTAAGCCTTGGTTTCCTTATCTGTAAAGTAGGGCTGTTGTGAAGTTTACAGAAAGTAAAATCTTAGAGCATGTGATGCCATGTCTTGGAATTGAAAGTCTTGAGATCAAGTCCTCATAACTCCCAGTAAATGGTGACTATTACTTACATGCAATATTTTAATTGTGAGAATTGCATGTTACTGCTTTATTTCTTTTGTTCCAAAAAGGAGTTGAAGTGGCCTGAACATTATAAGCTATGCAGTGATCCAAAGCCCATTTCTTTTCTCTCTAGGCTTCTAACATATAGAACCATCATATCCCTGCTAGGCCCCTGTGTACACAGGAATGCACAAAAGGAAATGTGTGTCTCCTCTTCTTGATACAAATATAAGAGAAACATTCAGCAAGCCGCTGAAAGAAAACTTTGAAATTAAAAACAATAAGAATTTCCAAAGGCAATATGAACCTCAAGAGAGGCCAAGTTTCAATGTCTAGAGGGGCAGTGCATTCTGTTCTTAGCACAAAATAGTAAGTCAAGCATAATGGGGAAGCTATTAATGTTGGTTAGTAGAATGAAACCTGCAAAAGAACAGCCAGTTCTTATTTTCTGCAAAACATCTCTGCACCAATCTCAACCTCAAATCACTGCTGTGGTTATCTCCTGGAACTATCAGTCAGTCAATATATCAACCAACCAACCAATCAACCACAGTCTCTGTAACATGTATAGGGGAAACAATCACAGTGTTAAGAATTTTCACATACTTTGTCTGCTTTATTCCTCCCAACAACTCTGTAACAATATTTTTATAGTAATATTATTCATAATAATAGTAATAATTAGTAATTAATTGATAAATAGTTATAATAGTAATTTTATTATATTTATATTATTTCAGGAGGAACTGAACCTCAGAAAGTCAAGGGACAAGCTCAAGTTCGTATCTACTAATAGTGACAGAGCTACCTAGACCAGAGTTTTTCCCAATAAATAAATTCTAAACCCAAATTCTTTTTCTAAATGGTATGCCACCACTGTTGCCCTCCAAAGCAAGATGTTGAGAAACACATGTTGTACTTTATTAAACATCTAGCGATGATCACACAAACTTTACCTTAACTTATTGGACACATGAATCACAGTTGAACTGGAGTGACTGTGATTTAGCTTTATTTGATTATTAAAATGTAATTTAATTTATGGGTAGACGAGTAGTGAATCCTTAATACATTGCCTTTTCAGGCACAGTACACTGTCAAAATTTTAAGCACTGTTAGAATCAGAGTGCCAAGTTCAAGAAACCTTGTCTGATGCTTCAAAATAAGACCAAGCTAATTGTTTGCTGGAGTTCAGAATCATCTTTCAGAATCACTGCTCTGTGACTCCAGCAACTTGAGTCTACAAAACCAAATGCTTGTTCTTATTACTCACCCTGACTTTCCTCCTCCAGTTTCAACAGGGGCATCCTTGGAGCTTCTCTCTCCTCATTCCTTCCCCAAGCTGAGAGCCCTTTGCACTTCCTGTCACCAAAGGTGGATCTCAGTCACAATAAGCATTCTGCCTTGTAGATCTCTTCCTGCTTCTGTTAACCATTGAGATCTTGAGATCCTCCAGGGTTAGGGTATTCCCAGAAACAGTTCTAAAATTTCTACATAGGAGCAGCAATATGGGAAGGAGGAGAGAGAGCTTGAGTCTGTATTCCCACAGCACTTTACCAAACAAAGACAAAACCTTCCCTTCCACAGTAAGGGAGGGGAGGACTGCTAGAGGGCCACCCTGCCCACCACCAAAACCTCCCTGCTCAGTGTGGTAGCCCCTTTCAGACTTCACATTAGTCACGCCCTACTTTCAGCGTCCACTTCAGGATGCCAAATAGTACTAGCAGAGAATACTTAGAGAAGTTTTGTTTGGTTTGCTTTTGCATGATTGACTTTTTGACTTATCAGTCATTGAAAGTATATGCCCTGGAAAAATTTCAAAATTGCATTTCTTCATAATCTCCATTGTTTAATCCTCCGCTTTATAATTGCTGAGGATTAAGCCTGAAAATCATATTTTGTTGTTGAGTTTCCTCTTATTAACAAGATTTCTAGACCTGAAAATTATATTTTGTTGTCGTTTGAGTTTCCTCTTATTAACAAGATTTCTAGACCACAAAAAACTGAATTCAGTCTTTTATAATCTTTTATCCATTAAAAGAAGTATCCCAGGAAAATTTTGAAAATTGAGATTAAAGCAAGACAACGAAATGTCTTGCAAAGTAATATGGTCACAAAAATAGAATTCTGTTAAATAAAATCTTCATATTTCTTATGTTTGTTTGTTTTTCAAAGAATTCCTCTAGTTCCTCGAATATCCGTTTCTCCAGAAGCAGTTATATCTAAACCCAAAACAAAAGCAATACTGAAAGGCAAGATCGATTATTCGCTAGAAAACGTAGAGTTAAACTTTGAGGCAGATGAGAAGTTGATAATGGACACCTGGCAGCAGGCTTCTTTAGCAATATCTCACATGGTAAGCAGTGCTTATTACATTTTCTTTTAGTAATACCCATTCATTAAGTACCTAGGTTGCTAATATGCTATAAGTAGAAAATTTATGTAGTGTTCTCAAGCATTGTATAAATTTATGCCTTCAAGACTTTTTTTCTGAAAGAAATAGAAAGAGAATTGATTCAGTTAATGAATATTTGGGGTCACGGAAGGAGTAAACCAACATTTAGATTATTTTCTGTGCTGGACCAGGGTCCCAGCTGCAGGCCCTAAAGAGCCAGTCAAGGAATGTTAATGAAGCAGGGCAGGTATAAGACAATAGGGAGAGGGGACTGTGGCCAAGTGGAAGTCACACACCTGTCTGCAGAGATATGTGCTACTCCACCCTGGCCAACTTGGCCATTGAAGAATGAGGCCCAGCATGGCCAGATTTTCCAATTTTCCAAGAAAAGCCAGAAATTCTGATTTTTATGTGAAATTACTGATTTTAACATGTGAGAAATAAAATTAAAAATTCTTAAAAATACTCAAGAGAGCCAAACATATCTGGCCTTTAGGTGTCTAGTTTGCAACCCCTCTGCTAGGCATCTTTCCTAAGTCACCTCTGAGGTAAGTATTATTATCCTCTTTACAGTGGAAAATTAAAGTTCTGAAAGGCTAAGAAACTTGGTCTCCTAGGTATCCCAAGGTCTCCTAGCAGGTAAGTGGTGAAATGAAATTTGAATGTAGGTCTGTATGACTTCAAAGTTCACACCCTTTCCAACCAAATTGAAAGGGAGAGGAAAAGCATACAGATAAATTTAATCCAAGCAGAGGTGTCACACCGTACAGAAGACACACGTAGAGTTTAACTCAGATCAACCGCTGTTCCTTCATTCACCAGGTCCTGGGTCCACCAAGATGGTTTCTCTTTTCATTCTATGCCAAGTCTTCTTGGAGTTTTCTTAAAATAGCCCATTCAAACAGAAAGCAGTGTCCCCTTTCCAAGCGATTTAGTCAAAGAGGTAGAAAAGGAGCTTGCATCATAAATCTCACAGCAAACAAAATTTCTGATTGGGCATATTCCAAGTCCCTTCTTGGCCTCTCTGCTCCAGCCTTCTTTTTCTCTGAGCTTCTCACACAGTAGCCTCTGTGTTTTCTTTCTTTCCCTCTCCCTTTCTTTTGTTCTCTTCACTTCTTTCTTTCCTCCCTCTCAGAAGTGATTATAAGCTCCTCTCATTGTCTTGCTTCTTTTGAAAAAAATTTAGTGTGGATTTTGACACACATAAGAAAAATGCATGATTTATAATTGCATGGCTTAATGAACCCACCTAAAGTAAATACTCATGACACAACTTGACAGGGAAGAATTGGAACAAGGGCTGCACCTGCCTAGTCCTGCTGTGCCCCTTCCCAATCCTACCCACCTTCATACCCACTAAAGGGGACCGCCATCTTGCCTTTTTATGAATCATTTTCTTGATGTTCTTAAGAGTTTTTTTATCCAAATATATATGTCTAAAGACTTTAGCATTGCCTGCTTTTGAGATTTAAATAAATGGACTAATATCTTTTGTCTTTTTTGTGTCTTTTGCTCAGTATTCTTTGTGAGATTCACCTGATAGTGTTCATTTTTGTTGCTGTATTGTTATGTTACATGAATGTATCATAGTTTATTTAACTATCCTGCTGCTTATATACATTTGGGTTTCCAGTTTGGTGCCATTATGGATACTGCTGCTATAAACATCACTGGTACCCATGTGTACACATAACTGTGGAGTATTTATCCAGCAGTAGGTACTGTCTTCAACATCAGTAGACAATACTATACGTAATACTTCCACTTTCATAAGTAATGATAAATCCTTTCCCTATTTCACTGCACTGTTATCTTTGTCATAAATTAGATGACCACATATGTGTGTCAGTTGGATTGCTCTATTTGTCTATTCTTGTGCCGTTACCACAGCGATATCATACCACTTTTTGTTACCCGGTTGAGCAAATCTTCCCACTTTGTCATCTGCCAAGAGCATTCTGGATTTTCTTGGCTCTTTACCATTCCATATTAATTTTCAAATCAGCTTGTCAAGGTTCACAAAAATGTTGGCTGTAGATTTTTTAAGGCAGCATTTATCAGATTATTAACATTTTTTTTCATATACAGTTTACTATGAAGGTTTTTTATAAGTTGTATTATCAAATGCTTTTTCTGCACCTATTAATATTATCACATAATTTTTTCTCCATTTTTTGTTAATGTGAAAAATTGATCCATTTTCTAGTGTTAAACTTATATCACATTTCTGGAATAAGTAATGTAATGAAGCATCGTCCTTCTTACATATTGCTGGATGTGTTTTGTGAATAATTTGTTTAGCATTTTTTAATCTTTGTTCATGTGTGAGAGAACTCTGTAATTTTTCTCTCTCTTACAACCATTGTTGGCTTTTAGCATCCAGATAAAAATACTAGTATCTAATATGGGTCTAGATATATTTCCTCTCTTTCTATTCTTTGGAAAATTTTGTGAAAGTTGGGAATATTCTTCTTGAAAGGTTTAGTAGCATTCCTAAGATGCCATCTAGGACATTTGTAAGAAAAGTTTTCGTTGCCCTACTCAACCCAAGGATTTATTTTCTTTAACAAGTGTTCAATACTTTGTTTGTTCTGTTCCTTCTATTTTTGTTTCTTCTTCAGTTGGTTTTGGTAAATTTTATTTTGCTAAGAATTTTTCCATTTCTAAATGTTTAAGCTTATTGGCACAAAGTTGTTTAAAATATGTTGTTATGTTTGTGTTAACATTTGCATTATTTATTTGGTAACAAATAAATAGTTTTGCCAATTCTGATCTTGATTATTTGTGCTTTTCTTCTTTCTTGGTCACTTTAGTCAAGTTATCAATTATATCTTTCCAAAGAACTAATATTTAACTTAATTGATTCATTCAGTGTTTTTACTGTGTTTCTTTTCCTTTTCTTAATTTTATTTTTTTTCCTCCTAGTATTTTCTTTGAGTTTATTTTGCCATTCTCTAAGGCTTTGCGATGTTCATTAATTTTCAGTCTTTATTTCTAATATATGCATTTACTACCACAAAGTTCTCTCTGTGACTTCCTTTATCTTCCTCTAAAAGTTTTTGATATAATGTTATTTTTGTTATCATCTAATTCAAAGCATTTTAGAAATATAGTTTTAATTTTCAAAATAGTATGTTGCTTTCTAGTTAATTACATTTTAATCAGAGAATACATTCTCATAAATCTTTTTTTGGAGATTTGCTTTATGGCCAATCTGCAAATAATATGTTTTTCCTTGAAATATATATATTCATTCAATTATTTAATATACATATTATACATTGTTTAATAGATTAATATACATATATCTTGTTTATATATAAACATTTAAATGTACTTATTTTATTACATATATTTAAATATATAGTACAACTATATTATTGCTCAAATCTTTATCCTCATTATACTGGTTTTCTCCTTCTTTGAATTATCTATAGAATTATGATAAAATCACCTGTAGTTTTGTCACTTTTGCTTTACATATATTTAAGGCAATGACATTGAGAATATACAAATTTTTAATTAAATCTTTCTGATGAATTGAACATTTTCTTATTATGAAGTAATCTTTATAATGCTTTTGTTTTATAAATTATACTTTTAGATATTGTTTACATGTCATATCTTTTTTCGTTTTGTTTTCATCCTTTTTGTGGCTTTCCTTTCTTGCTTTTTTCCCCTCTGTAGGTTTAGATGTAATGCATCCTGTTACGTACGATTCTATTAGTGGTCACTCTAGGAATTACACCAGGAATTATTAACTCATCAAAATTGAACTGTTATTTAGTCAATAATTCATGATGTTATTCCTAGGGTAACCACTAAGTGAATTATTGTGTGTTACTCCTAAGCTACCATGGGGGAAAAGTTAAATAATTTAAAATATCCAATCCAAAAGAAGAAAAGAAAGACAGACAGAAAAATATTCAGGACAAACAATACAAATATAACTTATCAAGATGGTAGATTTATAGCCCAAATATATCTACAATTACATTAAATTAAAAAGGGCAAAATTATCTAGTAAAAGAAAATGATTGTTAGATTTAAAAAATAAGAGAGACATATGATGCTTACAAGGATACAGAAATGATTGGGCCTCACTGACCCAGGAGGAGAATGGGGTGGTGTGATGACCTCCACCTGGCCACCATAGACTCTTTTTTTTTTTTTTTTTTGAGACAGAGTCTCACTCTGTTTCCCAGGCTAGAGTGCTAGAGTGCCACAGCGTTAGCCTAGCTCACAGTAACCTCAAACTCCTAGGCTCAAGCAATCCTCCTGCCTCAGCCTCCCGAGTAGCTGGGACTACAGGCCTGTGCCACCATGCCCTGCTCATTTTTCTATATATATTTTTAGTTGTCCATATAATTTCTTTCTATTTTTTTAGTAGAGACGGGGTCTCGCTCTTGCTCAGGCTGGTCTCAAACTCCTGAGCTCAAACAATCCACCCGCCTCGGCCTCCCAGAGTGCTAGGATTACAGGCATGAACCACCACGCCCGGCCGCACCATAGACTCTTATACCCTTGACCTAAAGGCCCAGAGGCTCATGCCTCCATATCCTGGCCGGTACCAACTCATGAAACCTTCTCCTAAACTGACTGAATATTGCTTACTACATTTTCTATGGGCATTACCAATTTCAATGTCTCGGCTAGTGCCATTTTTCCTCCTGAAATATGCTCCTCCTTTCTCCTATCCGTTTAAATCCTATCCTTTCTTTGTGTTCAGAACTAGTTCTTACCCTAATTCCTCCCCAGGTAATTGCCTGTTTCCTGAAACCCTAGCCTTCTGTGATTATATGCTCTTCCTATCCTTTTAGTAGTTACTGTCTCTCCCACTCATTTGGGTCTTAGTTAGTATCTACGTTATTTTTTGTAATTTTTTATCTTATTAGTTGTTTGCCTGAATACTTAACTGGATTCTAAAACTTTTTATATGCTGTACACTTAGCATAATGCCCACATCTAACATAATACTAAGCCCTCAATACAATCTTAAGATGCTGATCATGCTGTGTTGATGATGCTGATGTTAATATTAATGATGATGGTAGTTACAATGATGATTACTGCAAAGACCACAATAAGTACCAAGCACCAGAGAGTGGAAACCAGATATAGAGGCTCTAGAAAATAATATAAATTATTCTTATTGTTAATTGAGCTACATAAACATAACCTGCAAGTCTTATGAATCCTATTAAAATTATCCGGGGGAATAACACCAAAAAATATATTCTTAGAAAAAAAATATCATATAGCACAAAGAACACTAGTTACACCTCTTGATTAAGCTGTGTAATTTTAGGAAATCACTTAACTTCTCTGAGTCTTTAATTTCTTATCTGTAACATAGATACTCTAATTATCATTCTTTTATTGAATGGTTCAAAAGATACAATGAAGTAATACATATGAAAGTGTTTTAGTAACTGTAAATTTTAACTGATCATTATGTTAAGAAATTTATTTAAAATTGTACCATTTTCCTTGTGAACTTTTAAAAACCTCACGCAAAGTATAGGAAGAAGGACTGTTCATTTATTAATATTACTAATAATTATATTTGAATCCTACTTTTACATGTTTCTAATACACTTTTATGACTTTGATGTTACATGATCTTAAGGGACCTCTGAGTTCCATATGAAACAGGTATGATTCGGTAAATTGTTGCGGGGCAAACAGTACCAGCTAAGATTAGTGCAACTGAAATGAGAGTGCTTTTACACAGGCTTTTTTCTACACAGCAGTTTTACCAGGAGCTATCCATTAAGTAGGCTATGTTAATTTTTGGCAAAACTTTCTTCTAATTAGCAAGTATGCAATGATTTCAAAGAAAAAGGTCATATTTTTAATGCCCACAATGTCAGGGCATTATGTCTAAAGTTCTCTCCAACCTTCTAAGCTAGATTGCTGAACGAATTGTAAATTATGTTAATTTTTGATAGAGACTCAGAGATCTTTGAGGGAAGTGGACCAGAAAAATGCAGATAATTATTATATATAATTATACAGATAATTATGATAATTATCATCGTCATCACAAGGTTGTTTACAAAGGAGAAAAATCCAATTTTGAAGGAAATTGCTAACTTACTGTGCTTTGCAGAAACAGATTAAAAAATGAATTGCTTGCAATTTAGTGGGGAATTTTAACAAGTCTGCTTTCAGCTTTACCAAGAATTTGCAAGTACAGTATATGGTATGAAATCCATTTTCATCAAAAGGGCATCTGACAAAAAAAAAAAAGAAAAGAAAAAACAAAAAACTGACTTGCTCTCTGAAACTTTTCTGTATCCCTCCAAGGTTCTGCTAATATTGAAAAAGGTGTGGGTGCATTCTGTGGAATAGGATTATTTTTAAAAGAAAGTCCACTGATTAATAAGTGTTTACTGGGCATCCGCTTTGAGCACAGCACAGGTGCTCAAAGCTATGGAAAATACAAAGAAGCAGGACTGACTTAGCTCTGAGGATCATTAAGGCCCATTTGGAGGCTGGGGTGAGACAACACTCATGGAACAGTTGGGAACAGTTGCTACCCCATGCTGTCACGGGGTATGAAGTGTGGTGGGAATGTGGAGAGTCAGGAACTGCCTGGTCTGTCCCCCACCCGCCCCCCGCAAGATTGTAC
>CM052439.1:155356632-155418564 GCA_028533085.1 Varecia variegata | reverse complement strand
AATGGAAGCCCAGGATTTGTGTCCATGATTCAATTAACATAGGCCACACATTCCCAAAAATGAGTAGGTGGGGAGAGTGAAAATATCTTTCTCATCATATATATAAAGCACAGTTATACACAGAGTACATAAACAAATACACTTATGCAGTATTAAAATCCCTTCATGGGAAGGGATGCAATTTAGGAGAAAATGTCAAAAAAGAACTCTGTAGGGGGTCAATTATGAAAAAAAGGCTAAGAAATACTGATATAGAGAAATTCCCCAAATTGAAGGCCAAGAGATAACAGTCACTTAGAATGGCAGATGTTACATCCATAGAGTCTGAGATTAAAAAGAAAGGAATTTTCACATAACCGTAGAGTAATGTCACAGTCTGGAGGTGGCAATGAGGAAACATAGAGATGCTTTGCAGACAGGGCTTGAGAAAGTGCGCAGCCTCCACACAGATGGCTGTAGGGAAGCTGCATCTTGGGACAGGGCCAGGTTTCAGCTTAAGTAAAACATCACAGTGTGTGTTTTGTAAAGATTGAGTACATGCGCATGATTATTTACAGTGGAATGAGTTTTCAACAGAATCTAGTAATGACTAAATCCAAATGGTTGTCATATTTCATAAATATTGCATTCACTGAAATATTACTGTTATACAACCAGGTGGCTGCTGAAATTCATCAGAGGCTTATGGAAGAAGAAAAAGAAAACCAGCCAGCAGACCCCAAAGAAAAACCTCCTCAGATGGGTGCAAATAAAAAAGCCAAAAAGGAACCACCCCAGAAAAAAAAGGCAGACAAAAAACCCAAAGGTAGTTATGGTTTTAGCACCCAGAACCCTGGATGCTTAAATCTCCCTTTGGTAGAACAAGCATTTAACCAGACACATTAGCTTGTAAGCCACTAAAATACTGTTCATTAGGTTTAAACTAGAGATCCAGGCTTCTATAAATTGTGGTGTTAGTTGGAAAATTGTATTGCACACCAGTTCCACATAATTTGTTTATCCGAATATCCAGATGTACCCAGGATAAAGTAAACCCCAAAGACCATTTTGAAAGTATTAAAAGAACTCCCAAGGTGGTCCTGTGTCAATCTGAAAAGTCTGTGTAAAAGGGCTGACACTAGCTGTAGTAACAAAGAGAAATTTAAGAGCTATACATACATATAAGTTTCAGGGGCACTTTAATTCAACAAGTCTTTCTCTCCTGGAGGCCTCCGACCGAAATCTCTGTGTCAGAAGCAGGATGAAAAACAAAGAGGAAAGAAAACTCGGTTTGGAAGAGGCCTTTAATTAACCTTATGGATGGCTCTGGCACAAACATTACCATCCCCTCTGAATGTTTCCACTTGTACATTTTGAGGTACCTTGAGGCAGAAGAGGAGGAGTGGGAAGCCCATGATCAAAAGTTGCTCCACTCTGGATTGCTCCAGTGTCTATTAGGTATCTGCTGTGTGAAACGCTCTGCCGTGGGTGCCAGAGACACAACAGTAAATTAAAAATGAAAACAAAAATCACAACCATGGTCCCTTCCCTGATCGAGCTATAATCTAGTAGTAGAGACAACATTTGACCAAGCATTGTTCTTTGACAGGGGAGGTACAGTACCTTGAGAACAAGGTCGCCTCACTGCATTTCGGGGCATAGGGGACACTTCCCAGATGGAGAACCCATAAGCAGACATGGGCAGGAGTTAAGGGAAAGTACTAAGGATGGATAAGGGGGAGAGTCTGTGGCACTTAAAGGAAAAGGGAAGAGTCGTGTCTCAATAAAGAACACACCACTTTAGCCCATCTCAGATGGTAAAAATAAAAGAAATATGCAACTTTTAAAGGAAACGTCTCCATTTACTTTAATGGAATAACTATTTGAGTCCAATCCCTTAATTTTACAGATGATAAAACAGAAAAATAATCCAGAGAGATTAATGTCTCCTTCATCTGTAACTTAAATATACAGCTGTTATTGCAAGGAACACATCTTATTATAATTTCTTTATTTACATTTATGTCTTCTTCACAAGATTTGAACCACTTGAGGTCAGACCCTCAAGAAAGGTTTGTTGAACTGAATAGAATTGTATAAACTGGGCCTGCAACTAGAATCACACTGCCATACCCCATGGGTAAATCCTTACTCAAGTACTGACAAATCCTTATTTTCTAATCCTCGTATGTAATCATTGATATAGTTAAGTGTGAATTAAAAGATAAATAAGTAGGTTACAGATTCTTGACCATCACCTACATTTGAGCCATATCTTTTTGAAGTTATTCTCTGGTCTCTTCTTGGTGAAGAACTGGAAAACACTTTGCTAATACAAGCTACCCCTTATGGAGTGGCACTTCTCCTGATGTCTAATGGCATCTATAGTATGTTGGGGTTTGCTAATTTCTGTGCCCAAACTCTGGATTTCACTGTGTTTGGAGTCTGTAACCATCTCTGCACTTGCTACAACCTCATTTTTGATAATGCCACACAAATGGGTGTTTTTCTATGAGTCTAGCCTAGACACCACACAGAGAATTCTCAAGGAAGAACTATCAATATTCCATCACTCATACTGAGAAGACCAAAGTGTCTCATTTCCAAATCACTAGAGGTTTTTAGCTCTGCAGATTTTGCTTTGTACTCATTTTTGTCCAAGTCCTGTGTGCATACACTTGTATGTTGGTAGTTTACTCAGCACGCTTCATTGTCCTTTCAGGTAAATCACCACCTACGGCAGAAGCTGCTCCTGCGATAGTAACACCAGAAGAAACTGCCGAAGTTGAAAAGAAAAATGAACTGAAGCTCAAAATAAAAGAAGAACATCTTGCTGCCCTGCAATTTGAAGGTAGCAATTAGAAATGACTGAGAAGTTGCTTCTTAGTAGAAAGTAGACCCTTAGGCAGACAATCCACAACTGGCCCATCAATGGCCTCAGACTGTCTATATAAGAACATACAGCAAACCGATTGAAAAGCACAACATTCAACTGGCTGTTTTCATTTGACCATATGAGGACTAGATTTTACGGTTAGATGAGTCAGATGTTTTGGCATCACCTAATCAGTCTTAATTGTCTGCGGGATCTAAAAAGAAACAAAAGGAATTTGGGAAGGGGTCAGAAGAGCAGCAGCAGTAATTAAAATCACAAAAAAAATAGAAACATGTATGTTTGAAAGTTGGTGTGATTTTATGTTAAAATAAGAATCATTTAGGCCTCTCATTAGGAAAATAAATCCAACCAAAGGCTGACAGGCCCTGAAAGTGAGTTCTTGAAAGCAGAGGCCATAGAAGAGCCAGTCACGTATCTATGACGTTCCAGGGCCTTCTCTCTAGACACCAGTGACGCTACAATATGTATTCTTCTTGTGGTTTTTCTAATTGCCTTATGATACAACTCAAAATTAAATTTGAAAACATCAGGAAACTGAGCAAACATATCCTATGGAAAAGAACCATGGCAAATATACTAGATGATAAAACCATAAACATGCAACATGGCATAAGCTGAGACACATTTAACTACTCAATGACCATTAACTATTAAGGATGCTTCCCATCCCTTGCTTCTCTCCCTTTCTCCCCCCTCCCCCCATCCTGCTACCACCTGCTTCTATAATCCCAACAGTAATGCCTGAAGGAAGTTGAACACAGGAACACCTATGGCATCAGGAGAGTCTGGCCATGTGCTTCTTTCCTGTTGCCTGTCCCCACATCTTATTTCAGTGGTTTTCAGTATACATCATCTTTCAGTTCATTCATTCATATAATAAATGTTTATGGAGTTTTTACCATGTGCCTAGTCCTGTGGTAGCTGCTCACACATATATGTACAAACATAAAAAAAAAAGAAAGAAACCAATCTAGAGAAAGAGAAATGCAAGCAATCACTTATACTGTGTTGTGATACTGGCAATAGGCATATGTGACAAAGGGGACACAGGGCGAAGCAGGAAAGACTTGACAGTGTATCTAATGATTGAGCTGAACTGGAAGAATGGGGAGAAGTTTTCCCAAGGGCCAAATCAAGGCAGGAATGGAGAGAAGCATTTGCCATGCAGAGAGCGTGGAGGAGCATATTTGGCGGCCTGTGCAGAGCAGCTCAGGGGTGTGAGGCGTGTTCCGGGAAGGAATGACTTGGAAGATGGGGAGGATGCACCACGGAGGGTCATATAGGCCCTGCCAAGAAAGTTAGATTTTTCCCTTCTGGCAACTGGGAGCTAGTGGAAAATTCTGAGAGAAGAGTGATGCAATCACCTCTGCAGGTGAGACAGATTACTCTGGATAGCGTGGAGGTGGGTTTGGATTTGAGGTGGCGAAAGAAAGTTCGAAAAAGCAGGATTGAGGCTATTGCAGCAGTTTAGGTGAGAGACAATCAGTGTCCAAACTGGGCCAGTGAAATAGAAAAAGCAAAGAAAAGAGATTGGAAAGATATTTTGGAGGTAAAAAGTGCCAGGAACAACAATAGGCCTGGGGCACGCAGGTTTTGCCCATTTTAGCAGTACTAAAAGTACAATGACATTGCCACCCTAAGGTTCTAAAGTAGGGAGAGGAGCAAGAGACTTTGTCCCTTCCTCCCTTTTTGAATTTCAGAAAATATCTGTGTGTTTTCATATGTCATTTATCAAAAAGTATATTGTGATAAAGTGCAATAAATGTAAAGCTCAATTATAATTGTGGTTTAGATAATTTCTCAAGTGACTCTACACACATTACATTTTGTTTCTTAATGAGATGGCTAAGACATTACTTTATCCATATTGGTATATATTAAATGTACACCTAAAGCTTTACAAATGGAAGCATGAGTGGTTTAAAAGTGAATCTGTTCATTAGAAAAGTCATGTATATATACATTAGAATCCCTATTTTTCTTTTTAAATAGAGAAAGCCACACAGTTTCGACTTGAACTGATAAAGGCAAAAGCATTGGCTGTCCTTGAAGATTTAGTAACAAAGGTGGTCAATGTATATAAACTCTTGGAAAAATGGCTTGGTGAAAGATATTTGCATGAAATGGCCAGGTAAAGTACTACATGGCTTTTTAAAAATACACTTTTTTAATTCTTGAGTGCCAACATTGACAAAGATTTTCAAGGTGTTTACAAATTTAAATTACATTTACAAATATAAATTTTGACCTTTTAGGAAATCACATGTATAAACACATAAAGTTAGCTTTACTATCACATTTGTATGGACTCTTCAAATAGTAAATCATGTATCAAAGGGTTCTATTGCAAGATCCAGTTTTGTACATTATTTATGAGTTGAGTTTTCACACTGCTTAATGAGAACCTTAGTTTACAAGGTAAGATTACAGGTAATTTTGAAAGATTTTTCAAAAGTAAAATAATGCCCCGTATCTTTCTAACTCCAGACTTATTAGAGCCAATTAATAGGAGATTAAAAAGTCATTCACTGGAATGTTTTACTGGTTAGGCTGATTTCCCTATAAATACAATACCTGGTTCTACTTTTCTGTTGATTTCCAAAGGTTTTTCAGATTCTCGTTACTAGTGAGGGGCAGTGATCTCATCCTCTTAGTTTTCCCCTCCCAGGAGAAAAAAGGCAGCTCAGCAAAATGGAAATAGTCCTCATCTGACAGTCAAGAGACATGATAGTCTGAACCAGGAGTCCCATGTTGTCCACAGATTAGTAGCATGCTTGATTGCTTTGGGCCTCGTTGGCTTCATCTATACAAGGAAACACTCCAGCCAGGCTATTTCAGAGATTTCTAGTAGATCTACATTCTGTGGTGCACTACAGTTTGCAGTAAACATTTACTGAAAATTTAGAAGTTGCTAAGTAAATAGGATTCAAATGGCAGGTATTCTCAGAAGCAACAATTGTCATCTAAAAACAGTTGTTACAGTTTGTTTTCTCTGGTCTTTGTCTTATAATGAAAGTTCCTTTGTAAAATCTTCAGCATAGTTGTTTAGAATTATTACTCCATGGTTAAAAATAAACAAATAAATAGATAAAAATACAAACAGAAACGTATCTCAGTCTGGTAATCTTACTTCAGTAATGCTTAAAATAATTTTACTACTGGATAACTCATCAGCATCACAGAGCAATAATATTCAGTTCTGTTCTCTGACCGCCACTTACAAATGAAAGCATATCTTCTTCATTCCTAGGATTCGTGGCTCCCATCCATGTGGCCATTAAGTGTAAATGCATATTATTTTTATCAGATGTACTCGTATTGCTCAGATTTATATTGTATATATATCCATGCCCTCTAAAGCTCAGATGCTGTCACGAATTGTGACCACAGAAGTTAAAACCTAGAAATGTGATGCTGGAGCGGGGGTGGTAGGGAAGGAAAAGAGCAATTCAATTAGATCTCTTCGAGCTTCAAATCCTGCTTTTTATTTTTCTGGCATGTTTTCCTCCCATTCTTGAGAGAGTTACTCTTAGTAACCTTCCACTAGGTGGCGCGAATCTGTTTTGATACCCTGGTTAGGGCTGGGTCTCAGTCTGCATCTGGAGTCCCTCCTCACTTATGTAAACTCAGTAGCTATCCAGTGCCCTTCTCCTGGGTCCCCGAGCACCCAAAAACCCTAAAGCATAAACTAATTGGCTAATACATACTATGTGGACACTCACAAAGACAGCCTTCTGGGGTTCAATTCAAGGATGTCTTTTGAAAAGACAGCAACTAATAGTATTTTTAAAATTTTCAGTGTATGGTATATTTGGGGTTTCTGAATTATATACAAGTAGATTAAATATGAATTTTCCTGTGATGTTCAATCTTTCATTGTAGGATATAAACAATATCCTTTCTTTAATACGGTGATAATGTACTTATTCATGTATAAAACTTCTCTGGCCCTTAATTAGGCCATTAACTATAAATATATCCCCAGTAAAGTTTAAATCCATGCCTCGTTTAATTTCACATTAACAGCCATAAGGTAGAGAGCAACATGTTATTGGCTCCATTGCAAAGATAGGGAAATTCAGAGAGCTTAGGCGACTTACCCCAGGACCTGTGGCTAAAGAATGCCCTAGAATAAGAGCTCGGCTCCCAATATTCTCTCCACTGCACAGTAGTGGTTCCTAACTGTTGTTGCTTGTAGCCATGTGATCTAGCTAGGAATTGTTATTCTTGGCAAAGAAAGCGAAGCAATTTAATGGATTGTATGCATCAGAGGCTATTCTGACAACTGTGTCTTAGATGACATAAAGTTAGAGAAAAGCACTCTATAATAGAAATGCACTATCACATTTGATTCACTTTATGATTCATCCTGATTCCAAATAAATGTATTATTCTAACAGTCATATTTTACAGGGTATTGTGCCATATATTCTTATTCTGGTTCATGCTCAGAATGAAATATAACCTTTGACATAATCTTACTTATATAATGAAATAAGTTCTAATACTAATAAAAACCATATTTAATAGATTGTCTTTTTGTTTGGCTTTGTATAAAATGTGTAGCTATTAGTGGTATAATAAGCAAGTATTTGGTTTTTAATATACATTTATTTAATACCTTGCCTTTTTACAAAATAGATTTGAGGAGAAATCGCAATTTTTAAACATGCAAATGGAATTATCTAACTTAGCTATATAACGTGTTCACTTTTGTGTATATGTCTTGTAAGCAGACACTGTTAATTTAATAGTATCTTTAATAGGGATAACTTTATTCATTTTACCACTTTCAGCATAGAAAAATTAACTGAAGTAGCTCGCTATCACATTGAAACATCAACAAAAATTCAGAATG
The DNA here is from genome assembly GCA_028533085.1 of Varecia variegata. Taxonomy (NCBI): domain Eukaryota; kingdom Metazoa; phylum Chordata; class Mammalia; order Primates; family Lemuridae; genus Varecia; species Varecia variegata. The sequence continues at coordinate 155,410,831 of CM052439.1, read as the reverse complement.
AACTTTATTTAAGCCAAGAAGACTTCTTCATTAATGGCGATATAAAAGTCTTCCCGGATCCTCCCCCACCAAAACGTCCTCCACCCATAGAAAAGGAAGAAAATGGCACCCTAACCATTGAACAGCTTGACAATCTTCGAGATCAGTTCTTAGATATGGCACCTAAAGGTAGGAAAAATAATTATCATGAAAAGAGCACAAAAAATGTTAAGATTAACCAGGATGGCAATCACTTTCCCACAGATAAAATCAGCTCTATGGGATTGTGTAACACTAAAACTAGCCCTTGCTTTGTTCCAGTTTATCAAATAGTTGCTTCATACAACAGGAGAATCACAATGACTAATAACTTGAGCTGTGCGTTGATCCTCATTCGTGGTAATTCTCCATTCTTGTCCTCTCTTGCTAGCAAATTGGTAAATTTGAGTATTACAACATCTGGAAGTTGACAGCCTTTGTGCATACTTCTAGTTTAGCTTTTGTGTTGGAATTATGAGTTTGCGTTTCTGTCTCCCCCACTAGTCTGTGAATGGAGACCAGGGAATAGAGAATTTCTCTTTTATATTTGTTTTTCCCCCCTCAATGCTTCCTAGACCATAAGCAAAACCAAATAAGCTGGTCACAAATATTTGCTTAATTGATTGATCAATTTGTGTACATTATGTGTACATGTTTTCTGCATACAGATTTTTTAATTCCTCCACATTTTATCATTATAACTCTATGGCATCTGCACAGGCTCTTCCTCCTTCTAGAAATTCTTCAATGAGTTCCATTAATTATAGCACAAGTTATTCGGACAGGTCACGTAGGATTATCATCTCTACTTTATAGGTCTAGACACTGAATCGCAGAGCACTTGAGCAATTTGCCTATGGTCGTACATCATCAGAACTCTGCAAATCCAAACTCTGTTTTGCCTTTCATAAACAGGTTTATTTTATCTTCCAACATATTTTACTTACGAGGAAATCATTACTTTTCCCTAGAGAATAGTCAACTTAACACAATGTCACTTTGTTTTAAAAGTCCAGTATTTCCAGAAATTCACATCAAATATCATTAGTAAAAAGAGCATTACTCTACTCTTATGTCTGAAGGCTTCCTTGCCAAGCCCAACAGGTGAAATAGGTGTGTATGTGTGTGCCTAAGTGAACCCTTGTGCCAGCATGTGTCAGCTCATCAAATCAGCTTGAGCAGACTTCACACTTCCAAGGTCTAAAAGCACACACTACAGCTGTGGATGGACACTGACTCGGGTTGGCAGCATATGGGCATGAAGGCAACGTGGCCATCAGCAGGTGAAAAAAAGATCAACTTTATAAAGTCAGCCCATGAAATCCTTCAGCCCTGCACCCAGCACGGTGCATCTTCTCCATTGTGTGAGCTTCACGATGCCCTTTTGTTACGTACTTCCCTCTTCAAAGTAGCTTTTGCTCTTCATTTTATCCATGCTGTTTTTACATATAAAATAAAAAGTTATGTGTGAAAAGATTCTAAACATGAAATATGATTTGCTTTAATCCTACAGCATGGTGACTGGGAGTAAATCACTCAATTAGTAGATTAAAAAAACTAAATCATTTAGGAACATTTGAGTAGGTGGAAGTGGATTTTGGAAAATTATCAGTCACTTATAATCCTTTTTAGAAGGGACCCTGGTATTCATGATGATAATGGTAATACCTTGTTGGATCCAACCTCAAAACTAGAGCTCACATTTCCACTAAAAGTTTAAAAATAAATAACAAATAGCAGCTATAACTTGGCATGTGTATATCTTAGAAAATTAACACAAGAAACCCTTGGGACAAAAAGATGTCAACAGATACATTTATCTGTTTTCAGAATATGGTAGAGTAAGACAGTTTTCAGACTATCGTAGAAACATTTATAGCAAGGGAAGGAGAAGAAAGACAGGAAGGGAGGGAGAAAAGGAGGGAAACAGTTATATTAAAAAAAAAAAACAGAGTAAAAGAAAACCACTTGCCCTAGGGAACTTAGAGTGTAGTTTGAAACGTCAAGCAAAGAAGAAAATATAAACAACTATCTGGGTTCTTTCTAGGACACAATATGAACATTATAAAAGTGCTCAGAATGCAATACAAAGGAGAATCAGTGTACAGTGAGGTCGGTCAGGGAAAAGTTTGTAGAGTAATACCTTGGAGGGAGAAATTGAAGGGAGTAAACAGTGATTTGGTGGCAAGGATATCAAGGATATTTAAAGCCAGGGGATTAGCTCCTAGAAAACCTGTAGACACGAGGCATGAGTATGGGAGTATGGATGTTCGGGAAATGGTCATGGCTTCCAGGCAAATGAACGAAGAGGTCTTCTCTAGCTGAGGAACCACCTGTCCTACCCAAGCTGGAGAATTAACCCAAATGTAAGAATCACAGTTGGAATTACCACAGAATTTACAAAGCTGTAAAATGCTGTAGGATTTGGGGATTTTGTTGATTCAAAATGAGTTATGGTCTATGTGCCAACAGTTTAAACCCTTTATTAGCTCAATTACACCATTTGAAAAAGTATATGCTGCAGAGGTTGCTTTTTAGGTATATGTAAAATACTTATCACAGTGTTGGGTATTTTATCAGAAGTAATGTTCATTGTTACTATTTTTGCTACATTATAAAGGAAAGCGAAAAGTAATGCCATTCCATTTTCTGCATCTCAGAGTCTCAGAATTGGATGTTCTCTACAGACACCCCTGAAGTCAGGCTGCAGATATTTTCCCTTCCTGAAGAAACCCAATAATTACCACTCATCTGCTCTTTCCATCTCTTCTGGCCCCACAAAATATCCTCTGGCTTTAGTCTTTCTTCCTCAGTTCTGCAATTGCCGTTCACTTAAAAAACAATTGTTTAAATGATACACCCCCAGGCATATTTTGAATGAAGTCTTTTGTTGTATCCTTTCCTAGAACTGGAAAGCAATCTTTTATAATACCTTCCATTGTATTTACCCTAGAACTCTATGATTTTAAAAGACAATCTTAGTTGAAGTGATAACAGGTTTACAAGTATGGAGCTACTGGCTGAATGTGGTATATTTCTAAATGTGTGATCCTGAATAACTTCCTGTTTAATTTGAAAGTTGTTGTTATTTCTAAGCCAAGAAATATGAACATTTTCTTATACTATTTCATATATGCCCATGTAACTGATGATATCAAAGATGCAACTTTCAAGTTGGCTAAAATATATTAAAACAGATGGATTTTTTCCCTAGGAAAAAAGCATACATATTTGCATGTAATAATCATGTTATTAGGCCCACAGTAAGATCTTTTAGCAAATTTATAAGTGTGATGTTATTAAATTACACTTTACAACCTTTAATTAGGCTATCCAAATAAAATTATTGAAAGAAATGGGTAATTTTTGATTAAAACAAGTGAATGAATACTTTAAATACTGTGAGTAGCTAGTATCAGGATATAAATGGAAAGAACTAAAGCTTAAGGAGTTTTCTGCTGAATATTGGTTAACTCACTGGAAAATAAAAGTCTTCATTAAAATAGCCCTTACTAAAGTTAATGTAAAGTTGAAAATGCATCACACTCTATAATACATTCAACACTCCTTTTCTGGTCAAATTCTGCTACTTATGGTAATTCTAAATCTCTTTTGGTACAGGTAATGATTAGATATAAAATACCATTTGTTGATGTGATTGTCACAAATATACCAGGAAAAAAATGACCTTTCACAGGCTAATCAAAGATCATGCACAAGGCAATTAAACAGTTGATCACATTTGCATTGTTCTTGCCACCTAGCAAAGATCCATACTTTAGAATCATAGGAGCAGCTTGAGTAAGAGACAGCTGGTGAATCAGTTGAACCATTCTTTCCCTTGACTGTCCTAGGAATCATTCCCACAAACATACTCCCAGTACAGAGTATGATTTAGCAAATATTTTCTGAATTATAACTATAGCCAATTTGGCATTGTTACTATGTGTCAGGCCTGTGCTAGTATTTCCATATATTAATTCACTTATTATCCATCTCAACCTATGATGAGATGGCTGGAATCAGACAGCTCTTTCTCAAGTCCACCTCTTACGAAATGCCTGTCATATTATCTTGGGCAAGTTATTTAATTTCTCTGTGCATTATTTTCCTCACCTGCAAAATGGGGATAACAATGATACTTATTTCATGAGGTTGTTATGAAGATTAAAGTAATTAATATATGTCAAGTGCTTAGAAAGGATATAGCACATGGAATGCACACTTTGAAGGTACTATAAGCCATTATGACTTGATTATATAATTAAATGTCATATTAGTATATAATATTATACAGTATTGACACAAACTATTCTCATTATTATCCAAAATGTTATCTTAGTGTCCTGAAGGTGCAAATACCCTAATAGGCACCTGCTATATTACCCCAGAGTACTTCCAGAAAGTGTTCACCACCTGGTAGAATTAAACTATGAAGTAATATGGCTCCCTGGGGACTATCAGCATACAAAACAAAAACCACTCGTTTTGTACATTGCAGTAAGCTCTGGGCAGGTACATCCTGTCTCCAAACATCAAGTGCCAAGTACATCATGAAGACAGCCTTTCTCCAATGGAAGCAATCTGGAGTCTATTGAAACTAGAACACTTTAGCAATGTTCCTTTGTCCCTACTTAAACCGTAAGAACTCTTTTTTCTTGTAAGCCCACTGGACTCCATGCAATGCCTATAGAGATCAGTTCATGTTTATTTTGGCTTCTGCTGAGAAGCTATTTGGAGAGAACACAGTTCAGCAAATTCTACACCCTCCCTTTTTCTTCAAAAGAGGCAGCATTTATTTGTGCAAGGTCTGTAACATTGTTTTAAAAACTAACAAGGACCCCTCCTTTGAACCCCTCTTGAAGATTCTTCTTTAATGACTGGTCTCAAAAAGAGAGGGGACAAATTCAGAATGCTGGGCTATCGTGGCTAAGCTAGATTGTGCAGCTACATGGATTTTCCAGGAGTTCTAAGGAAGGAGAGTAGCTATCACTGCCTGTGTGGGTCACCATGGGAGTTAGCCCAGAGGCTTTTGATACTGAACCTTCCAGGAAGAGAAGCAGGGGAAGGGTATTCCAGGCAAAGGGGAAAATGGAACAACTGTGGAGATTCTGAAATTGCATAACATATTTAGGGAACAGCAAACAGCTGTGACAAGGGGCAGGAGGTGAGACCACAAAGAGCTTGTGGTCAGGTTGTGAAGCCCCAAGCAGCTTGCAAAGGGCACATAAGAGAGGATTATCAAAGGCGTTTAGAGCCCACTGTCACGGAGAATGGATTGGAGAGGGGAAGAGACTATGTCTGTGAGAGTAGCCGACATTGCCAGTCTCTACAAAGCCTCCAGGAACCAAGAGGCAGAAGGAAGGGCACGTCGGTGGTGGCTTGAAAGGGATAACTAAAAGGTTCTGTGAGTTTTTCCAGGCTTAGTGTCTTAGAAGATTATAAAAATATGATATTTTCAGGTGAGTATTTTGATCTGAAAATTGCTTAAATTAGTCTAACATTTGCCCAAATCAACAAATACAGAAAGATTTCTTAGAAAAGGGATGACATAGAAGAATGGATGCTATTAATAGAACTATTATACCAGGTGGCAAACCCCAGAGATAACAGCAAAAAGGAGTGTGTACCCCAAGTCCCCTACTGCTCTCTCAGTGGGTGAAGTCCTTGACTAGATCAGATTCAGATCACAGAAAAGCAATAGTGAATCTAGCATACTTTGAACCTATTAGAACTGTTTATAGTCAGAGTTTCAAATGTGTCTTTAGGATGAAACATACAGGTAATTTCATGAAGCCAGAAAACTGACATTAGATAAATGAAAGAATAGAATATGCTCAGAATTCAACATAACATCTTCTGGAAAATCTATCCATAAAACTAAAAACAAAAAAGCTGACAAAATCAGTATTGAAAATTAAAACCCTTTCCTTTAACAACAAGAGACTTATGTTTTCATCCCTTCATTCATTTATTTGCCAATATTTATGTGTGTAGAGCAGGCCCCAGGCATGGTCTTACAGGCCTACAGTAAAAGACCGCCCGGTGCTTAGGTAAGAAAATAAAGGCAGTAGCTGTCAACTACAAAGAGACTAATTTTAAATTCAATACAATAATATTTATTTATTTATTTATTTTGTTTTTTGTTTTTATTTATTTATTTATTTATTTTTTTTGAGACAGAGTCTCGCTTTGTTGCCCCAGCTAGAGTGAGTGCCGTGGCGTCAGCCTAGCTCACAGCAACCTCAAACTCCTGGGCTCAAGCGATCCTACTGCCTCAGCCTCCTGTGTAGCTGGGACTACAGGCATGCGCCACCATGCCCAGCTAATTTTTTCTATATATATTTTTAGTTGGCCAGATAATTTCTTTCTATTTTTAGTAGAGACGAGGTCTCACTCTTGCTCAGGCTGGTCTCGAACTCCTGAGCTCAAACAATCCACCTGCCTCGGCCTCCCAGAGAGCTAGGATTACAGGCGTGAGCCACCGCGCCCGGCCTATTACAGTAATATTTAGAATTTGAAAAATTAGGGTCTGTTTTAACAACTGCAAAAAGACTTATTAAGAGGCAAAGTAGACATTAAATAAAAATAAGGTATGAAAGGCAGAGAAGTAGATCAACTAATGTCAAAGGTTTTCAATTAAAAAATGGTTAAGAGATAGGAGATGATAAAAGTCAGTTAAGAAAGGAGATTTATTTTCTTAAACATCTACCAAGTGCTTAGCCATCAGCTAGATGTTATAAGGCACAAAAGAAGTAAGTGTAGTTCTATCAGGAGAATTTAAAATCCAATTGAGAGGCCAAAGCCTAGAACAATAAAGCATTGAACCAAAAAGATGGAGTGGATGTCAGCATGAGATATTTTAATATAATATACAAATACATATTCAATGTATTCATTATATGATAAAATAAAACAATATAATCTAATGATTAATAATATCAAAGAATTTGTAGAAGAGACATATATATGTGATCTAGGTTCTCTACCTTCAGGGAGAAACTGGTATTTGAGAATTTTGTTGCATGCAATTTTTATTTTTTTAATGCTTCTCTTCAGCTAAATATAGGTTCTCCTCTCTGACAAATAATCAAATGTGTGTCAAAAATGCGATCTTTAGGGAAAGAAAAAGATGAGGCATGAAGCACAGCTCCTTTATGAAACCACCTGGCAAGGGTTTGAAAGCCTGACACCCTTTTTGTAAATTAATAAGTTTGCCGTACCATTGCCAGAGAAGGTAGGACTCGGGCAGGAGAAGAGACATGTTCAAGGCAGATCTTACAGACACACTACAATGCATTCCCTATTATTCCTTTTTATTGCCATGGGAAGGAAATTTCAGTAAAATCAGTGTCCCTCTTATGCATGGAGAAATGAATGCTATAGTGAAGAAGACTACAGCACCCCTTCCCCCATACAGGAAACTCATAATAGTGAAGTGCGTAAACATGGGGAATACGGACCTATTGGTGAATCCCAGCTCCGCCACTTACTTATGAGCACTACAACATTGGACACACTAACTAACCCCTCTGTGCCCCAGTTTTCTTATCCGTAAAATGGTGATAATAATAGTTGGTCCATTTTTTTAACTATAACATAGGGATAATGGATTGTGAAGATTGACTGATATAAACCAGTTAAAGCACTTACCAGAATGCCTGATAAGTAATAAGCACTCAATATAATTTTTCCAAAAATAAGGAGCCAACATGGGGGACGGGCAGAGGTTGAGACCTTGTGATTACTTAACATAACAACATGGAGTTATTTTAAAGGCAGGGATCCTCCGGATGATGTGAGTCAAGTCCCTGGAAAGCAGAAAAGGCCACGGAAGCTTAACCATTACCTTCCAAAGCGAAATCATCAATTTTTGAAAATTTGGTTAAAAAAATATCCTTGGCTTGTATATGATGAGTTATTAAATCTTATGTTCTGTGCCCTGTGTTGTAAGCACGGAGTGAAGTTGGGGGGAAGTCAGTTGAGTTTTTCTTCTGGCACGGACAACTTTAGGACTGAATTTCTCAATGCACATCATCTCAGCGAGGCTCATGCCAAGGCTTCATTAATGGAAGCAACAAGTGGTTCTCCAGTGAGCAGAGCCACCACCAACCTTATGGTGAGGACCATGAGCAAAGTCACCCTTGGGAGAGTAGAGAACTTATTCAGATCATGCCATGCTATTGCCAAGACTGGACGGCCCCTCAAAGATTTTATTTGGATGTGCAAGTTGGATGATATGAAGGGCGTTGATATTGGCCCAGTATTCAGAACTAACAAATCAGCAAGAATGTTTACATATTTTATTGCTGAAGTAGAACGGAAACATCTAAGAGAGAAACTAGAGAAAAGTAAATTTTTCTCGGTCATCAGTGATGGAATTATAGACAGTTTAATCAAGGAAGCCAAAATTGTCTATGTGCAGTTTGCACACTCAGGAAAAGTGCATTGTCAAATTGTTGGGGTACAGACAGTCTGGCAATAAAAAATGCCATTGAGAAAACTCTAGAGATAAATCTTCAACTTAGGCTGTCGAGCCAAGAGTGGGCAAAGAAACTGGTTGGTTTTGGAAGTGATGGCACCCCTGGCATAGAGGGAGAGAATAACGGTGTAGCGCTGCTTTTAAGAGAACTCCAACCATGTGTGCAGACTATACATTGCTTTGCACATCAGCTTGAATTGTCTTACAAGGTGGTGTTCCAGAGCATTCCACTGTACAACGATGTCAAAGTCCTTCTTCACAGCATTTATCACTTCTATCACAATTCTCCTCTTCATAAGATTTCTCTGATAACTGCTTTCAAAGGCCTTCACCTTCAACCTGTGATACCTTCTCAAATAGGAGGCAAGAGGTGGCTTCATGGATTACAGACAGCCCTCCAGAACTTTCTCAAGGGATATCCCGCAATTGTCCAGCAACTGCATTCAGTAAGTAAATACAGTAAAATAAAATACTGTATTATTTTACTTTTTCAGAATAACAGGAAATACTTTTTTGAGCTTCTTGGAATAATAATTTTGAGAAAGATAACCACCATATTATTCCCAACCTGTTTTATAGGCAAGCAAAGGCAAAAGTGACAGCAGTCAACAGAAAGCCAAAGACCTTCCAGAATCCCTTCTTCAAGCCAACATTGTTAAATTTGCCCACTTTTTGGTGGATGTCATTAATGTCCTTAGCATTCTGTCCCGTGTCAATCAGAACAGAAATTCCTCAATTGCTGACATATTTTCCACCTTAGAGTCAACACTGGAAATGCTCCAAATGTATCAAACAAGGTGAGAGGTCAAGGTGATCTGAGGTCTGTCAAACCAGACAGTTTGACTCGGGGATTTATTTAAACCAAATGCTTTTTCATTTAATTACTTACCTGGACAATTTTTCCCCACAGACCAGGACCAAAAGAACGCAGGGTGGATTCAGTCACATACTTTCATGGTAACTGTCTCAGAGGAAAAGAAAACATTTCTGCCATTAGATGCATGGTTTTAACACATCTTATCAAGAGGCTGCAAGGCTGCTTCAGAGATGCCAGCCATGATGTGATGAGGGCTACCACGATTGGAAGCTTTAAGTTGTGGCCCACAAAGATAAATCAAGGTAACTTTTATGCACTGATATTGTCTGTTGTTTTATCTTTAAAATTTTTTTTTTTAGAGACAGGGTCTCCCTCTGTTGCCCAGGCTGGGCTCAAGTGATGCTTCTGCCTCAGCCTTTGGAGTAGCTGGGACTACAGGTGCACATCACCATGCCTAGCTAGTTTTTAAATGTTTTTGTAGAGACAGGGTCTTGCTGTGTTGCCCAGGCTGGTCTCAATTTCCTGACCTCAACTGATCCTCCTGCCTCAGCTTCCCAAAGTCCTTGAATTACAGGCATGAGCCGCCACTCCCAGTCCTCTAATTTTGAACTTATTATTCTTTGGTTGTCTTTATGAGTTTCTTTTATATGTGACTTTTTTTGCATATTGATTGCAGAATTTGGAGAAAGAGAGGTATCTATCCTGCTTGCACATTATGAACCAGTATTAGAAGCCGCCAATGTGAAACTCGATGAGGTGGACACTGAATGGGGCATGTTGAAATTAGAGATTTATGCCAGGTAAGCAAGAAAGCAAGCTGAGGAAACTAATTGAGATTTACAAATATTTGGATAAAACTTGGAAATCTCAACCTTTTACATTTTTCATCTTCCCTCCTAGATTTCAGAACATTCGAAAATTGACTTGGGATTTTGTAAATTCCATTTACTTACACAAGTACCCAAATATCCTGACACTAGTTGACCTAGTGCTGACGCTTCCTGCAAGTTCAGCTGAAGCAGAACGTGGCTTTAGTCAGATGAAACGGACCAAGTCACACATGCATGCTAAAACTGAGGATGAAAGCATGACGGATGCCTTGATCATTCATTTGAACTCTCCAGATATTAATAATTTTGACCCTAGGAAAGCTATTCATCTATGGAATACAAGAACACTATCTTCAACTGGTGACACAAGACCTAATTCGGATTGCTCATCAAACTCAGAAAGCCATTACGAAAGTGATTAGTCATGTGACAAGTGTTGACATTGTTATTGGTCATAGAAATAAAATAAAATAAATGATTTTCAAAAACCTAAAATTTAAAAGTAAAACAGCAACCTGTCTTCATTTCAAACATAAGAGACATTTGGCATCTTCCAAACGTACACAGTAAAATTCCAAGATTGATTTTCCTGTAACTTTCTGACTCTACTTATGTATTCACACGTTCTTTTGCATTCTTTGGGTAGAGGTGCATGCTTCTAAACAATGGTTATTTTAATGTCATCTTTCTGAGAGTTATCACTAAGGGTAACCAGACTATAATTATGATTTGAGTTCCCTTAAGTCAACATACAATTTACTATTTTTCTTAGATAATTCTAAATGATAGTTACATTAGATAACTAATTTAGAACCAGATTAAAAGAGAGCTTCTCTTGTTATCCATGAACAAAATTTCTAAGACAATCTATTTATGTTATTGTATTAGGTATGAAAATCATATCACTACATGCCTTGGCCATTTAAGTAACAAGGTCAAATATTAAAATAGTTTTCACATTTCATACTAAGAGCCTCAGATAAAAAATTCTTATGTAAACTGCAAGTATTGTCCTAACAACATTCTGTTTTATACCATAGCCATTAGAGACAGTGGAAACACATGCAACTTTGCAGAATTTTAAAATACTTGGAATATCCTCATGGTTTCAGTAGATTTTATTTATGGTTGTATCTTGAGGAACATGACTGATTTATGTCTAATCTGTCTGAAAACCAGGATGGTATCCTATAGAGCTCAGTTTACTGGAAATTCTACTACCTGGAAAATGTTTTCATCTCTATAAAATTGGTTACTCAGGTTTGATCCAAAGGATACAGAATTTATTTCTGAACAGTCAACTAGATGGCCTATTATACCAAAGAAAGAAAGATCCCATTCTTGCTACCCAGAAAATTATCTTCCAAATATCAAAATTGTATATTTGGCTTGAAACACTGACATTCTAAAAGGATTATTACATTTCCCTAGAGGTTAGAGGAAATGAATGATAAACTTCATGTGGACTTTTAGAAATGCTAAAAACTTAGATGTAAAAAGAAAACTTTGGGATACTATGTCTATGTTTCACTCTTTTTATTTCTAAACAAAGAAGAATATCTATGTACTCTGGACCTGAAATATACCCGGATACACATTAGGAGTCTCTCCTGGCTCTAGAAGGTATCTCTGCTTTGTGGGTTAGCCAGACATTTTTTAAGCATATTCATTTATTTTGTTTTCCTATTTCTTTTTTGATGCATGTGCATGCAATTCGAAAGTAGACATCTCTTTTAGATAGAGTTAAGTAGATTAGTGTATAAGGGGAGAGCATGTAAAAGGTTAGTGATCTTTTAGGGAATATTGAACCAATTAGATGATTAAATTAGCACTTTCAATCTAATAATTTAATAATTCATATCTCCTTATGTCTACAAAAGCAAATATATTCTGATCTAAAGGGCAAAAAGAGGATAAATGTGTTACCTTGATTGCAGTGGTGATCTGTATGCATTTAAAACACCTTTATCTCACATTTACCAAAATACATTATTCTTATACCCTAAGGTATATAGGAAACCTTAGAGTAATATTTTTAAAACTTCAGGCTATTCTGAGTAAAAGATCAAATAAAACTCCAATTACCGTTTAACAATTTTTCCCAATCTGAAATAAATTATTACTAAGCCCAAAAAGGTATTTTGACTCAGTTGATAAACAATAATGAAAAAGTATCAGGAAATTGATTATTATTTTTATGTTTTCAAGATGGCTTCTGTTTCTCTAAAGTTTACAGTTTTAAATAATATGAATAAAGTTATTATACAAATACTCATGATTTCTTCTATTTTAGCAAAAGAAAAAAAAAGCCCTGTCACTTAATATAAATGACAAAATATTTTTCATTGTATTATAGGCATGATAGGAAATAAAGCATTTACTGACATTCTGCTGGATTTGGTGACCCTGAACCTTGGAACCAACAACTTTCCTAGTAGTTGGATGCACCTTACCCTACCTGAAGTAAGGTTCCATTTTGTTTGGGTTTAAAGATTTGAACACTCTTCTAATTTTATCAATGACTCAATAGTTCTAAAATAACCAGTACTTGCATAGTGTCTGACATTTAGTAGGCAATCCATGAAATTTGAGTGAATAAAAAAATCAATGAACTTCAAATTAAGACACATATGCACATGCTCAGTATTCTAAGAATGAGTGATGATCTAACAGTCAATGAAACATTATAGAGACTGTGAGGCTCAGCCATGAGTTTGTATCCATAACTACCAGATGGAACGATCCTAACTAGTAATAGTAGGTGATTCTGGAAGTTCTTGCTTTTTATCATAATCTTTTCCTTAAGAACGTATCAGAAAACAAAGTAAAGATCATTTCTCCATGGGCTGTAGAGCCCCTGCAAGGACACAGCTATTAATATAATCTTTATCCCTCCTCTTTTGAAAAGGTACAAGATTAACTGGAGTCATATGAGTAAATTGTGTAACAGTAAGCAAAAAGCACACATGTCAAGGAAGCAAAACAATGAAACACTTTCTAGGTACTATCTGACGTGGAACAAAGGGCACAAAAGGGAACAAAAGTCAATATTGGCTCTATTTGCCAATATAAAATCCTACTTCTTTCATCTGAACCTCTTACTATGAAAATCTAAGCAAGCAGAGCTTCAAGATACAGTCATACAAATATTCCGGTAATATTTCCTGTTTTCTTCTAGTTACAGGAGTTAACATCTTTATTAACAGTAAACTCGGAGTTCGTAGACTGGCGGAAATTCCTATTAGTAACTGCGATGCCTTGGCCCGTCCCCCTGGTGGAGGAGCTCCTTGAGACACTGCACAAGTTCAAGGCTGTGGATGAGGAGCAGAAGGGCACCATCACTTTTGAGCAGTACATGCAGGTTGTTATCAGCACCTGGGGCAGTAATAGCACCAGAACACGTCTGCTTTAAGAAGTGAATTGTTCGCTGATGCTACATTGCCAGGTCTCAGGCCGTGTCTAGGCACTCAGAGGCAGCACAGGCATTGTCAAGGCCCCCGACAGAAATCTGGCTTCTATCCCCAAGGAAAAGATCTGGAAAAGTCAGAGCTTCCGGGAGAACTAATGGATCTGAAAGAAGTCACATGAACTTCATTGTTCTGAATTCCTAATCAGTAGTTCTTCTCTTTGGCTGTACATTAGAATCATCTGCAAAGCTTTTAATAAGCCCAATACCTAATACCCAAGGAGTGGCAAGGACAGTGATACAGGACACAGGGAAAGAGCAGGTTTTGTCTTTGGAGTGAAAGGCTGGTGAATGATGAGGTTGTTTTTGACATGTTGAGTTTGAAATGTCTGTGGTAGTGTAGATAGAAATGCCCAAGCTGATATGGCAGATACAGAAGGGAGTACAAGTCACTATAATATAGGCAGTTGTTGAATTTATGAGTGAAGATCATTCAAGAAAAGTGATGGATAATCCAATAAGTGTAATACCTGGCCATACTTGGCAGGTAGGATGTAACTAGTGACCTCTGCTAGAGAAATTTTGGTGGAATAGTAAATACAGAAGTCAGATTGCAGAGGATTGAGGAAATGAAAAGGTCTTTAGGAAGTGAAGACAAGAAAAGCCAACTCATTTCTGAGAAGTTTGAGCAAGAAAGGGGTGAGAATAAAAATTCCTGAGAGGAACCTGAATTACTTATTTTGTCTCTACTAATTGAATTTATTCTATGGCTCACCATTTTACTTTGCTGGTAGACACAAAAGAAGGAAACATTATCAGGAATGAACTTTGAAACAGGATGATATTCTAGGTGCCTGTATCTCACATGTATTTCATCATTGACAGATCTCATTCCTTCCTGCTTTTCTTTTCTTCCTTAATTAATGGATGCCATGCTTTTTTTTTAAGATAGCCCTGAAGTTCCCATGCTCATACAGTTGAGCCAGAGGAAATAACACTTGAATAATGATGAGGCTCTTTCAGGGCTGATCAAGACAGATGTTTGGCTGAAAGAGCTCTGATATATTTATTTCCCAAGTAGAGCAATTTATGAATGCTGTCATTGTTTAGGTAATTTTGTTTGAAAATAATATCAGCAGACCAAAATGTACTACATTTCCATAGATAGCTTAAGATTTTAAAAGGCGGGCGCTCATGAAATTACTGACCTTCACTATTTACTGTATGCGGCAATTAACACAGGATATCATTTGAATATCCTTTCGCACAAACATGAGAAGAACAAAGGGTGTTGACAGTATTTATCAAAGTGCTGAGCCAGAACCAGAAAGTTCCTTTCCCAAGGTGTGAATTTCTTAGAGAAAGTTGGATGCTGCATTTAATTGAAACTCAGAAATACTTATTTGAACACTGCCTATGTTTGGGGAACAGTAATTGCTAAGCTCTGCCCTCTCCCCTTGACTGCTTAGCTCCCACTCCTCCGAAGCCCCAGGACACTGAGGCCATTTGGAGAGGCCACCTGAACATCCTGCCTGCCTTTTACAGATTTCCAACACTTGCCAGCTTACCGTCCCATCCTCCCCCAAAATGTTGTTTCATGGGGAAAATCAAAATAGCTTTGAGGGCAAAATTTTGTAAGATGTATTGAAAATGCCACATTAGAACAGTAAGATAGCATAGCTGGCTTGCTGAAATGAAGTTCTCTGGGAGAAAAGGTCTGCCTCCTATGCTTTTTATTTTGTCTGTCTTTCTTTTTCTTTCGACTAATTGCAAGTTCACCACAGCAGCCACTTAGGAGTGAGCTGATTCCCCCAGCTTCTAAAATGGAAAAATATACAGCATTTGTGAATTCAGTTGGGCCATGGACTTTGGCTAAGCAATGACAGCATAAAAGCCTATTTGCCCTTTGCTCCCAGCTGGGCTGCCCCTGTCTCTGTCATGTGTGGATGTGTAGTCACACTCGTGTAGAAGTCTTTGATGTTGAAGTATCGACTCATCTTCTATCAGTGAGAATGCATATTATTATAGGCTTACTGAGTCAGATGTTCTAGGATCCAAACAGCACAGTACATATTCTCTAAAGAAAAGTAAAAAACCTAAAATTCTTTGGCCATGTTTTAGCAAGAGAGTACAAGGACGATTTCCATATTTTAGAGAGAAATCACTTAATAGTCTAGTGAGGCAGGATGTGGTTGGCTTAATCTTGCTTATCAATTTAAACTCCTTACTATATATATATAGGTTCGAATTTAACACTTCAGGTTACTAGAATTCTTATGGTTGATTTTTTTAGAAAACAATGTTTTTTCTTTCTAATTTGCTCCTTTTATATACAAAACACTTTGAAATGATTTTCTAATTAATAAAATATCATATATTTTAGAAAACCAATAAAAGGAATCTTTGGTTTAAAAAATCAAGGAAAATCCTATGCATTGTAGTGATTGGACATAGGATTGATAATTGATTGAGAAATGGGGGAGGAGGAGGGATCTTTGTTTCTTTTCTTTCTCCTCTAGCTCTTTTAATATTTTCTCTTTATTACTGGTTTTCAGCAACCTGATTATTGTGTTCCTCACTATGGTTTTCTTCATGTTTCCTCTATTTGGGGTTTGTTGAGCTTCTTGAATCTGTGGGTTTGTAGTTTTTTTCAAATTTGGAAACTTTTCAGGATTGTCTCTTCAAATATTTTTTCTGCACCCCCCCCTTCTTAAAATCTAATTACATGTTTGTTTGTTAGTATTGTCCCACAGGTCACTGATTCTTTTTTTATTTTTTCCTGTCTTTTTTCTGTGATATATTTTGCATTCATTTCTATTGCTGTGTCTTCAAATTCACTGACATTTTCTGCAGAGTTGAATCTGCCATTAATACCATCTAGTTATTTTTCATTTCAGATGTATTTTTTTATCTCTAGACATTTAAGTTAGGTTTCTATTATATATTTCATTTATCTCCCCATTTTGTGCATGTCTTTCTTTATTTCCTTGAACAAATGAAATATATTTAGAATAGCTGTTTAACATCCTTGCCTATTCATTCTATCATCTGTCTCATTTCTGTATTGTTGTTTCTTCTGGCTATAGGTCATATTTTCTGTCTTTCTTGCGTGCCTAGTAATTTCATATTGGATGACAGATGATTTGAATTTTATATTATTGGGTGCCCAATTTTGCTGTATGTCTTTAGATGTCAGACACACAGTGATGTTACTTGAAATCAGTTTTATCCTTTAAAAGTTACATCAAGAATTGTGAGAGTGGGTCCAAAGCAGCCTTTAGCGTAGGGCTAATCTGGCTCCATTACTAACTAAGGTAATATCATTCTGGGGGCTCTCTACCTAATGTCTCGTGTATTAAGACATCCTTCCACTCTGGATGGTGGTAACACGAACTAATCCAAGCTCTGGGTGAATCTCAGGAGTTGCTGACCTTACTACTTTCCAGTGGCTCTTTCTCCAACCTCTGGTATTTTCCACATACACCGACAGCCACGGATCAGCTCTCAGTCAAAACTTGAGGAGATCCCCTCTTCACATCTCCAGAGCTCTCTTGCTTTCTGTTTGCAATTTTAGTACTCTGCCCTGCAAATTCTAGCAACCATGGACTCCCTCAACTACAAAACTTGACTTCTTAAATCAGCAGTAACACTAGGCTCTACTCAGAAGCCCCTCCTGGGCCTGCAGGCTGAAAAGGTCCTCCAGGCTAGAATACTAGTACACCTCCTCATTTACTTTCCTTCTTTCAAGAATGACTGTCCTGTGTTGCCTGTTGTCTAATGTCTGGAAAATCCTATTCCATATGTATTATCCATTTTTCTTGTTGTTTGAGGCAGGAGGATAATTCTGCTGTTTATTACTCCATCATGGCCACAAGGATAAATCTACCTATGTTCCTCATCTCTCTATTCTCCCTTAGGTGGTACTTACCCTCCATAGATTAGCCATCGGGCAAGGATTTCCTCCTGGCCAGTGCAGAAGTCACTTACGTTTCAAGCTTGTACCATGCTGGACATTAAACTTCTTCTGGTTCTTCTCCCTCACAGGCTTCCACATCACCAGCATTTTTTTTTTATTACAAATTAAAAGAAACCCAATCCTCACCTCTAGGGGCTGCACATCCTTACAAGCTATCCAATGCCATTCCAGCCATCTCTCGAAGCACATGTGATTCTTGGAAGAAAGGAATATATAGAGCATAGGCCAGAGTAGGTTAGGCAAGCCAATGGCTCTTGGCAGTAGGCAGTACTAAGGATAGGTTGTCACTCTTAAAGATGGTAAGGGAGCAAGACCAAGGAACAAAATAATTATGTAAATGAAGAACTTACTCTGTATATAAGTTAAGATTAGCAAGATACATTCTTTGAACCCAAGGATTTTAGACGTGATGTTTAACAGCAAACATGACTGACAACACCCAAAGGAATTAACTAATGCCAAATGTTTGGAATAAACAAGTCAAATTGGAGTCCAGAGGAGAGAACAAGGAAGGCCTCCCTGGAGAGGTATGATCTGAGCCAGATCTGGAAAGATGTGTAGGTTTATCTGGGTAGAAAGGAGGATAGAAGTCACCTAAGGTAGGAGGAATGATGTGATTAGACAAGTGAGAATGAAAAATGGTTCTGAGCAGAGAATGATGTATGACAACATTAAAATTATGAGAAAATTGATATGGTTGCATAGTAAAAGCTGAAGCAAATAAGAGAAAGACTGGAAACAAAAACAGCTTGAGGTTACTAGAGTGGTCTGTGACAGAGGTGAGGAGGCTCTACACCAAGGTGGGAGCAGTGGGAATGGAAGGAAGGGAGAGCCGGGAGAGCCATTGCAAAACGGGAGCTGCCAAATCCAAGAGGATTTGGTAATTTGTGTCAGGTATGGATTGAGAGAGAGGGATGTCGTAAAAAAGAGGCCAGTCATTCAGTTACTCAGCAAAAGATTTTTCTAACACCAACAACGTATCCCAGCACTAAGCAATTTTCCAAGAATGGACAGGATACGGACAGGACATGTGGAACGGGAACTATTGTTATGGGAGCACAGACCCCTCCAAAATATTGCTAATGCAAACTTGATCTAGAGTAATGACCTCCAAGCTTCATCACATACTCCAAAAGTTAAAATATAGCTGGCATCTCTAATATGTGGACTTTTACTTATAAATTATATGCTGTACTGTGGCACTAATACATTATATACATCATCAAATATGTAAAAATAAAAATTACAAAATAATGAGATAAAGAGTAATGTAAATGGAAGTTCTAGTATTTTTTCCTACACCCCATGGTGTCTGCACCCTACTTTGGAGACCACTGCTGTAGAAACTGAAACAGGATTGGTTCAGTCTCTGCTTTTTTTAGAGGAACGATTACCTCTGTGTATAATACATACTTTAATGATTTTCATTTTTATTTTTTTGTGTAGGCTGGCCTGTGGTTTACAGGAGATGAAGATACAAAAATTCCAGAAAATCCTCTTGAACCCTTGCCATTTAATAGACAGGAGCATCTCATAGAGGTAATGAGTGAGATCTTTAAAAAAATTAGCATTATAGCACCGGTCATTTTCTTTGTGCTTTCTTCTACTTGTATAATCTGCTTTGGATTTTATCTCTGCCTCTCAGTTCCTTTTTTGTACTTTAAAGTGCAGACTGTAATGTTCACTAAGGAGACAGTGTAGAGAAGCCCTGGAGAGGAGGCAGGGACTGGAATCTCAACAGAGCCCTACTATTAATCTCTGTGTGACCTTGGCCAATTCCCATGGCCTCTGGTAATTCACTTTTCTCATCTCTCAAATAAGCTAAATTGTTACTCAACACATTTGTTTCTAAATGCTCTTCCAATTCTAAAAGCTTAGGGTATGATTCTGTCATTTTACCAATATATGTTTTTGACTATTTCTCTTTGATGTTAACTAACACAGCAAGGGTTTGAATATAGCATTGCCCATGGCTCATCAGAGCTCACTGCTTTCAATATTATTATTAGTAGCATTTTTATTAGCCTTATCCCTGAGGCCACAATGTAAAACAGGATCATAAAATCTGAAAGATACTCTGACTTTAGTGTAAATGTTTAAAATATAAAAAAAGGCCTAACACAGCCACATTCAGTAAGATATGAGGAAAGGTGAATGACAGATTTAGACCTCATAGCAAGCTCTGTATAATATATTGATTGTTCAATTTTAGCCAGCCAGTAGTTTCACAATTGCAGAACAAAATTGAACATGATTCCAGTTATAACCTTAAATTGAGCACTTTCCTTCAATTGGATGATATATTTGAGCACCTCTGCTAGACACTAGCAGAAGAGAAGGTGAGAGAAAGAGGTGAGGGTGTTACCTAAAAAGTCCAAGATATGACGTTGGCAGTTGCAGGGGCCGTATTTTGTTTGTTCTCATTGTTTCTAACATGAGACTGGAGGACTGAGATTGATAATCCTATAAAGCTTTCGAACAGTCTCTCGGTGATTTTGTGAACAAATCTTCATTCACATAAACAGGTTCTTCAGGACTTGGGGAGAAACTGGCAGTTTGAATATCACGCCAAGTGAAAAGTACTTTCATTTTCGGCCAGAAGTTTTTAAAAATGTCTATCGAGGGCAGAGCCTTTTAGCTATTCACGTGGCAGCAAAACAGGACAGAACCTTTGGCTCCCACTCGCTGCTGGGAAATTATAGGGAGAAAGGAACAAAGCTGGGGACAGAGGCAGGGCTGTGGAGCCTGAGCAAAAAGTGCTCTTATGGGGGAAGACGGCTGGTAGGGCTGTGTGTGTGTGTGTGTGTGTGTGTGTGTGTGTGTGTGTGTGTGTGGAGTCCATAGGACACAAAAAGTGAAAGGAGTGGTGTTTTCCATCCTCCTCCCGGTGCCTCGGGGACTTGGTGCCCAGTGTTACACAAATCTCAATGTCTTAAACTGGGAAAAAAGCACACATTCCACTGTTTACAAGCTGCAAGGTCTCCATGGCATGACCCAGCCTCTCTGTGCCTTGAAATTGTTATCCCTCTGTGGTGGGGCTGTTGTGCAGAGTGAATTCGTATGTGTGGTTCCCTTAGAACAGTGATCGGTGCACAGTGAGCCCTACATGTTAGTGAAACAGAAGCTGACCGTGCTAACTATACATGGTTAAACAGTGGTTAATGGCTAATATGCTAAAGAAAGATGGGCAAGGAGAAAACATAAAGAAACAGAAGATGGTTACTTTTCTGGCTGTAATCAGAATAGGAAAGACCAAATCAGGGGGAAAATGTCCCCATTAGGAAGGAACTCTGGGGGCCAGGAACCCTGGGCTCTGCTCTCAGTTCTGCCACAACTCACTGTGGAAACTTGGGCAGGTCTCTTCACCTCCCAGGGCCTCTGTGTCCTCTTAAAAGAGGGCTGGGGCTGCAATTTAGGGTTGCTCTCAGCTCCCCTGCTTTGTCATCTATGTCCCATGACCCAGGGCCTTCCCCTGCGCCATGTCCTTCAGGGCTCCTGGAGACAAGCCATTACTACTGACCTTGGGCTTGGGTGACCTCAGAGACCCAAGAACTGGATAAAAGGTCCAGCTGCGCCCACAAAAGGATGCCTGAGGCATCTCATGTTGCAATCCCATGGTTTGCTGACAACGACAGTGCACTTCCTTGTGACTGGCAAGGCTCAGCAGGCTGGG
Organism: Varecia variegata; assembly: GCA_028533085.1. Taxonomy (NCBI): domain Eukaryota; kingdom Metazoa; phylum Chordata; class Mammalia; order Primates; family Lemuridae; genus Varecia; species Varecia variegata. The sequence goes on along the minus strand of CM052439.1, from coordinate 155,389,629 downwards.
CCCTGGTTTCCCTGCTCCTCACACCCATAGCACCCAGTGTTCAAGAGTCCCTAGGGTTTTCCTGAGAAAAGTGCTGGAATTTTGTCATATTTAAACCCTCAAGTGTTGTCTTAAACTTTCGCCATAGCTTCTGTCCATGTGACAGCCTAAGATGTCTTTCCATTCCCTCAGACTGGTCAATATTTGTTAAAGCCAGGCTCTGGGTTTGAAATATCAGCTACTTGCTAATAAATCCCAAATGTCTATTTCCACTGCAGATGCAACTGCCGATTTGACATCTCCACTTGAATACTCCAGCAGACATCTCAAACGCAGCATGTTCAAACTGGGCACCTAATCTCTGGTCCCTACCAGTCCACCCCTCCCATGCTCACTTAAAGTTCCCTCCATCTCAGTCAATGACAACTCTGTCCTAGTTGCTCAGGTCAGAACCCTGGGAGTCAACCTCAATTCCTCTCTTTTCTCAAACCCTACGTCCAATCCCTCAGGAAATGTTGATAGTTCTACCTTCACAATACACATATCCAGAATCAGACCACTTCTTCCTAGCCCCATTGCTGTCACCTGGATCAAACATAATCAACTTCACCTGGGTGGCTGCACCAGTCTCAAATAGGTCACCCTGTCTCTCCCTTGTCTTTTCTCAGGTTGCAAAGCAGGTAACAGCAGCCTCTGCTCAAAACTTCCCATGGCTCTGGACAAGCCAAGGTCCTTATGTGGCCAACCAGACCTTGCGTGTTCTGACCCTATCACCTCTCCCATTTCACCTCCTCCTGTTCTTCCCCTTGCCCACTCATTGTTAATCAAACGCGCAGGGCCTGCTCCCACCTTGGGAGATTGGCCTTAGCAGCTCCCTTTGCCTGTCCTGCTCTCACCCTAGAAGCCTCCCTGGCTAGCTCTCTGCCCTCCTCCACATCTTTGCTCAGATTTCACCTCAATCCTGCCACCTTTCCCCTCCCCACTCTTCACTCACAATTCCCCTTTCCTTGACCTACTTCTTTCTGTGTTTCCATAATCACTATATGATTTACTTAATTGATTTTATTTGTTCTTTATTGTCTGCCTTCCCCTTCAAGAAAGAAAGCGCCTCAAGAACAGGGATCTCTATCTCATTACTAGTGATTGTATTTTAAGCCAAAAAAAAAAAAAAAAAAAGCCCATGAAAAGCCCATGTGTAGTACATTAGGTGCTCAGTAAGTACTAGATGAATGAATGAAACAATAGAATTGTGTTTGTTTTTGATGCTGTGTAACAATTAGTACATCTTTAGTGACTTAAACCAATACCCATTTATTATCTCACAGTTCTATAAGTCAGAAGTGCAGGAATTGCTTAGTTGGGTTCTTTGCTGAGGGTCTTACAGCTGGGGTTGCAATCACAGCTGAGGCTGATTGCAAGACTGGATCCAAGATTGGCTTCCAAGATGAGTTGTTGACAGAATTCAGATCTGTGCCATTGCAGGATTGAGACCTTCAGCTACTAGAGACTACCAGTTATTCCCTGCCGCAGAGCCATCTCCAGAACATGACAGTTTGTTTCTTCATGGCCAGGAGAAGAGCATCTCTCTGGCTTTAAATAGCTCCCTTAAGGCTTGGGTGGTCCTTTTTTAAAAGGACTCACCTGATTAGGTCAGGCCCGAACTCAGGCTCCCTTTGTATTAACTCAAAATCTACTGATTAAGGACCTTTATTACCTCAGAATATCCCTTTGTCTCTGCCATAGAAGATCACCCACTCAAGGGAATGGGTTTCCCATCATATTTACAAGTCCTGCCCACACTTGAGAGCAGGGGATCATACAAGGTACATACTCCAGGAGGTGAAAAACTTTGAGTTCTTCTTGTAATTCTGCCTATTACAATATTTTAAGTGATCTTCAGAATATAACAACCATTACCTTTTCTGAATGCCCAATCCATTGATTTAAAATCAAGCCTGTTTAATTACAGAAAGAGTCCATCTATCAACTTATTTTGTTTTTGCATATCTTCTTTTAATATATATCATTCAGTTTATTTGTTAGTGGAAATAATGATGATTTGTACCTACATATCATTTATAAGAGCAACTCAGTGGAAATAATACTAAAGGAAAAATCTTCATGCAGAAGAAATGGAAGCTAAGCACCCAGGGACAATGCCACGGTTGTCGAGTAGTCAGTCCCCCTTCTCCTTCTAGTCTTGCTGATAGTCCCTGAAATAACTCAAAGGCAGGTGGGAAGAAGAATATACAATAGCCTGAAGGAGGCTGGATCATGACCACCTGGATCATGACTTCTAAAAAATCAAGGGATACCTTATTGTCAAAGAGTGTTCTTAAATGTCTCAGCCTGGCTCCATGCCTGGCTCACAGCAGACACTCAGTAAATGTTTGCTGAAAGGTTGGCCGAATAAAAGAACCTGTAGATCCCACTGACCTCTAAGATTCTTTTCTGCTTTGTAGCATAACAGATTTTACATATTTTCCTATCAAAGTTATTTTTATTTAAATTTTTATTGGATTTGTCAAATATCAGAAATTATTTTTCCAACTGTTATCGTCATGTATGCCTAATTTGTTCACAGTTGTAAGGGTGGTTAGTCACAAAGAATAACATGGTGGAAATACCCTCTGGATCTAGAAATTTGCTTCTCAAAGTATGGGCCAGAACCAGCAACATCAGAAGCACCTGGGAGCTTGCCAGACATGCAGAAGCTGAGATGGCTCTAGAGCCATCTACTTAATCAGAATCTACATTTTAAAAATATTTTCCATGTCATCAAGTGCACATTTCAGAAGAGCTTTAAGGAAGTTAGCGGGCTCCCCAAACGAGACTACATAGGTGTTTCAGTGTGACCAGTGTGTCCCAGGGTTTGGGCCTTGGCTTTGCAGGGCCTGAGGCTACTAGGCTCCCAGGCACTAAGTCCTCGTGCTGCCACATGCACAAGACACTGCGTGGATGTCAGCTCAGTCATTCAGAATGAGAGAATTGCCGAACAAACTGATACTTGAAGGTTAGCACACTCTCTCCCCAGACGTGAGTCCACATTGGAAGAAGTCACTTACGGTCAGGAGGTTGAGCAGGAAGTTCAGCGCCCGTGAACCAGTTTAGAGGTTGGAATGGCCAGAATCCCAGTGGCTTTGGGCATTGCTCCCTTTCCCTCCTTTCACTGCCCACAGGGAGGGATGGACCAGAGGTCTCATACTTAGGGTCAGGGCTCAGATCGTCTGGCTGATGCTGAGGACACACACGTGCTCTTGTGCCTCCCTTTTCCTACTTAATGCGTAGTCCCCACTACCTTTAATTCGTACATTACTTCCTGAATATGTTAACACCATTGATTAGCAATTTATTTTACATTAGAATTTAGAACCCTACATTTTGTGCTCTTTTACTTAGCATCCTCTTCAGTTAATACCATTTATTACATGGTAGCTTTACTAATGCAATCCTCAGAAGATCACTTTATTCCAAAGCTCCTGGAGGGATTCTTCATTGCCATGTCTACCTACTGACTACCAGAGTGTACCCATGTTATCTTTGGTTGAAATTCTTTTTGTGTGACAGTTTTTCTTTAGGATATTTGCTGACTATGAGAAGGATCCACCCCAGCTTGACTATACAGAGATGCTGCTTTATTTCGCTTGCCACCCAGACAGTGTGGAAGGGGTCTACAGGGCCCTCAGTGTGGCCACTGGGAGTCATGTCTTCCGAGAAGTTGAAACTTCTGTTCCGACTGCAGAAAAGGTAATCACATTTGAGAACGGGACTAACTTTGGAGGCGGGAGGGGGATTCCTGAAGATCCTAAACTCCTGAAAACAGGGACTCTGTTCTTTTCACCTCCCATTGTCCCCAGGTGCCTACCACAATGCTCTACACATACTAGGTCTTCAACAAAACCTTACTGAATTGCATTAAGAACCAGGGTACCAATTGCCATTGAACACTTTTGTAGGAAAATCAAAATTTGTTCCAGGTTTTTTGGTAGAATCAAAATTTGCTCTGTAAAGGACAGCCTATATCTTACATGAAGTGCTGTTCCTGATAAATGAAACAGAATTGGGTATCAACCCAGTCTATTTGTCATTCTGTGTGGAATTTGGATGCGTCCCCACTTAGGTGACTCTTGACAGTGTTTCATGCCAAAGCCAAACCTTCTGAAATCCACAGGCACTTTGTATTACCTGCATCCAAGGACAAAGAAGTTTATTATCTAATTAAGATGCCACCTCATCTTCCCCTTGAGGTTTCTGAGGGGTTGGCATTCCCAGGCTTTTTAGAGTGGAATACTCTGTGGCAGAGTGCTAGCTGATGTACCTCTGGGATGCCCTTTGCATGGCATTTGCATGGCTTTTGATTCTGTTCTTTTGGGGGCAGAGCTGTGGCCCTCCCCCTGATGGGAGGCTTGTTTCTGTTCTCTCTTTGTGGACACAGATGGGAGAGGCAGCTGCTCAGTCCAGACTTCTCAGATATCCCCACCACATCCATCTCTTCACGCTTTTGTCAAAATAGAAGTAGTTTGAAAGACATGAGAGCTTCTTGTGACAGCATTCAGGGGAAGGACAAGATATACTCTCTTAGACACAATCCTAAAGTTTGGGCCTGGACACGTGGAGAGAACAATTCCTTCCTCTTCTACCAGGGCCAGAGTGAGGCCAGAGAGATGCCTAGTAAGCTAACAACGTGGGGCTCTTCAAACCGCTATGCTGTACATACTGGTTCAACACTTACACAGCGGCAGAAAGTTTAGCAATCAGTGTCTCTTTCCATGCAAGAATGCTATCTTCTTTGACAATAGAATAGTTTAGAATCTCCCAAATGACTAAAGAGTTAGGTATGGTCTGCATGCACAGGAACTGCATTTGCCACTTTCCCAGGGATGTCTCTGTGTCCCCCTGCAGACTGGGGCTCCTTGACCTAACTCTGGATCTACGATCTAAGCCTGGATCATAGCCTGCTGTGAGGTCTCATCAAATGTCTGTCCACAGGGAAACCTTCCCTGACCTCAAATGATGTCAGACCCCTGCTATATGTTCCCACGGTACACTGTGCTTCCCCTACATGATATTCTCCACACAGCAATGACTTCCTCAAGGTCTGCTTCCTCTCTGGACTCCAAGCACCCTGGGGAGGGGACGTTTGGTGGAAAGGAGGCATCTGTCTTGTTTTGTATCCCTGAACTTACTCAAGGCCTGCCACAGAGATCAGTAAACATTGCATTGAGCAGATCAATAAATTAAGATATTAGCTTTGTAAATAATGCTCCTTGCATAGTTCTACGACCTAGAGATACAGAAGAAGCCAAATTTGCTCTCCTGAGGGGCCTCTGCCTAATTGCCCCATCTGTGCAGAAAGAATGCGAGAAGTGATGTTCCAAACAGGCAGGGAACATGGAATAAAAGACAGATTAACATGGGGCCTTGGCAACTAGATATGGTGTTTATGCTTTCTTCTTTTCCACCTCCCTGCCTCCGCTCTTGCTAGTCTCTCCACCCGGGGTACCCTTCATCTCATCTCAAAGGGTCTGAGACCTCCTCTTTATCTAAGGCCTGCAGCAACTGCCAGATCATTCATGAAGCTTCCCCTGACAACACTGAGCATTCTCAGCTGGGCCCCAGTTATATTCAGAACTTCTCTGGCTGGGTGGAGCACCCTCACATGCACACATTCATTGTTTCCACAAACATTCATTGAGCATCTGTGCATGCTGGGGACCACTCTTGACTTGAGGGTACAGCAGTGAACAAAAAGCATTCCAGGCAGGTGAAGACAGGCAACAAACAAATAAGCAAAATACAGACTACATCAAATGGAGATAGATGCTACGGAAAAAAAGGATGCAGGGAAAAGTACAAGAGTCGAGGTGGGAGCTGCAATGTTAAATAGGGTGGTCAGGGAAGGTCTCTCTGTGAAGAGACAGGTAAACAGAGGCCTGGAGAAGGTGAGGGAGAGAGCAGATCTCTGGGGCATGAGCATTTGCAGCAAGGACAACAGTGAATGCAAAAACCCTAAAGTGGGGTCATGCCTGGTGTGTTCCTGGAAACGGGCTAGCCAGCACATGTGGAGAGGACTGAGCTGGAGGACAGCAGTAGGGAAGGAACGTGAGTAGGGGAGGACTCTGAGGGCCACCGTGACCACCTGAGCTTTAACTCTGCACAAGATGAGAAGTCATTGGAAGAATGCAGTCTCCTGCCTTAAATACGTCAGGACCTCTCTGTGCTGTGTTGAGAACAGACTGTAGGGAGCCAAGGAGGGAAGGAAGCAGACCTAGTCATTCAGGCAGGGGTCTGTTAATCTGTTGAATCCTACTGCTAAATGATTCCTACCTTGAGTTTGGGACACATTGTTACCCATCTTTATGTCCCTTGAAGTAGCTGCTATATTATAGCAAGTGCTCAATTAATGTTTGTGAACATGGCCAGGAAGCAGGGAGAAGAGGAGAGAGGGAGAGTGAAAGGAGTGGAGTTCAGTCTCCATGGTAGAGAGGAGGAAGCAGACAGCCCAGGCAGGCACAGGTAGTAGCAGGGTCCAGGAGGCTGCAATGAGCAGGAAAGACCAGGAAAAAGGAAGTTTGTGCTGGAGTGGTTGCCATAGCAGCAGACAGCTGCCTCAGTGGCTGGCAGCCAGGCCAGCCAGCACAGGAAGCTGCTGCATCCCTTTTGTCCCTGAGCCCTTCATTCACCATATGCTATTGTTCCCACCCAGGAAGCAGCTCGCCTTGATTGCTGCTCTCAAGAGCTCTTTTAAAATCCAAGGACACTGTGCAAGAACTGAACCAAGAACACTGCACAATAGAGACCAAACTGGTGGATGGAGGGTGAGGCCAGGGAAGGAGCAGAGGGCTGTCTCCCACACAGGACTGTTCTTGACTTGGGGTGAACTCTAGGAGCTTTTGAAACACAGAAGCCGCCTACCTCCCTCATTCTCACTCACCCCTGGTCCTCACCATCCTGTCTCCAATTATGCCACTCCATTTCTGTGCCCTTTCCAACTGTGTTCCAGTTTCCTGGGCAACCTCGTCCCAGGAAGCCATAATGAGCCTGCACAGAAATAACACCTCCAACAAGTCCATGTTCACTCCCAAGACATTCAATCATATCTCTGCTTGGCGTTCTACATAAACAACTAGAAGTCCCCCTGGGATTTCATTCTTCCTTACTCTACTTCTACTCTTCATGCTGATTTTGTTCAGTGTGGCTCAGACCTTCTGTTTAAAGCCACAGCTTTAAAAGAAGCTCAAGAGCAAGGCATTCATCAGTAATGCACTAGTTCTAGTGGATCTTTAAATAAGTGACATTTGGGAAAATGGTTCATTCATTCTGCTACCTGTGTGGCACGGGGTTGGGATGTTGGAATACAGTAAATTGTGAGCTTGAATCTCCTACATTGTAAAAGCATCTTGGCAGGAGTGTTTGAAGCCCTGGGGTTCAAAACACATACATCTCTATTCCATTCTGCTCTTTGATGCTTTGCTCACCTTAGTCCCCAAAACTGACCCGTTCTGCCTTCTGCGCTGTAGGACTGAGCTGACTGAATGACAGAAATGCGTGGTCAGGAACATGCACAGGCACTGTTATGTGGGGATACAGTTGTTGGAAGTCCTCCTTGAGGGCTACCCCTGAGAGTTAGCCAAGCAAGACATGGTGCTTGATGGCACCACAGTCTGCTCCCCTGCTTAGATGAAAATGTGACTCACATAGAGCTTTGATGCCATTAATAATTGCTCATTCAAAAGCACTGGCTTTTCTCCAAACTGGCCTCACTGGTTTTGTTCCTGCACCTACATTCAAAATTGCCGTCTTTCAGAGTCTCTGCTTGAGAAAACCACATTCTCTTGCACACCCTTTCTCCTCCCACAATGCTGAGCCAGCTTCTTCGGTCCAGTCTTGGCCCCTCTTCCTTCCCTCCCCTGCCACTGGGCCACAAAGCTTATTCTGTCCCAACCCCCTAGAGAGTAAAAATATCAAAAATTTAAAAATCATCCTTTGACATTAATAAGTTAAAGGTCCTTCACTCTAACATTTCAAATGGTTAAATTGCTACATTTAAATTTTTTAAAAAATCATCTATCCCATTATGCTTACATCAGGCCTTTGAAAATAAGTTCCTCCCTAACTATGGACATAGTTACAGAGAGGCCAGCTTCCTTCTTAGTTAAATTTTGGTATTGCCTGATTATCTAACCGGCTGGTCATTTGCTTGCCCACAGGTTCTCTCTCTATCGTGTCCACACAGCATCCATGCCATACTCTGAATAGAAATTCATTCATCCTTCACTCACTCAGCAAGATGTTGTACATCCCAACTATGTTCATTTCACTATACTAAACGTTCTATTGCCCTGAGAAATTATTGATGGGTAGCTAATGCAGCAATCCCTAAGATTCCTAGGTGGTAACACTAAAGCCAGTTTCACATTTCTGCCATGTAGAATTTCCAATTGTTTAAAGTGGAGAATAGGCTGAAAAAAATTATATATATATATATATATGTGTGTGTGTGTGTGTGTGTGTGTGTTTATACTTAATTCTAAAATCTTTACCTTTTAGAGCATTCTCTCTCTCTCCTTCTTTTGTAAAGATTAGATTAAACTCCCAATTTAGCAAAGGCTATAGAAACCCAGCTAAAGCAAGGCGACCACACAGAGCCAGAGCAAATGCAGCCTGCCTTCATTGCTCCAAAATCCCTTGTAGGAACATATGACTACCAGAGACTTAATCTTGTCCTGCCATAATCCTTTTATACACGGGACTTATGTGATTATTTGGGAAAAACGTGCACAATCCATGAACTTAACACTTCTACTAAATTGAAATTTATAGCATTGGTACCCTCCTCAATTAGCATTTTTTTCTTCCTTGGAATAAAGGAGAATCAGAACTCGGGTGTTCCCTGACACCTGGCCAGCCAACACTCCAAAATGCCCATTCCCAGTAGCAAACCATCAAATATTGATTACCTCATTATCAGAAACACACACACACAAATTTACTGTAGGGAATGTCGAAAGTGCAAACTAAGGGGAAAGGAAATCATCTGTTCCACTACCAAGAGGTCACCACTGTTAAAACAGTTTAAGGTATCTGTTTTCCTTATTTTCATTAATAAGTGTAGATATATAAAAAAGGAGGATCCTATTATATCTATTACTTTGTTTTCTGTTTTATTTTTGCCCTTACTCTGAGTGTTTTCTCATGCTATTAGGTATTCTTCTAAACCATGATTTTCACAGCAGTATAGTATTCCATAACAGAATTATAATTTATGTCACCATTCCCCTCTTTTTGGAATCATAGGGTCTTTTTTAAAATTTTTGATGTAACACTAAATGAATACTCATATACAAAGATATTATTGCACATGTATATTTCTTCAGGATCAATTCCTAGATCTATAATTACTGGGCCAAAGGGTAGGAATATTTCTTAGGCTTTTGATACATAAGAAATTATTTCAGAAGCCATTTACTCTTTGCCATACTCAAAATATGAGCACCTCAGTTCATAGCTCTTGGCCAAGTTTCAGAGAGCAGCAATAAGAATCCCAGCCTGATTTTCTATACTCAATTTGTTTTCTCTTTTCCCTTCTGAGTGTTTAGTTGGGATATCCTCCAGTATCCAAAGACATGTTCCTGAAGCTCTTAGAATCTATCAAGCTTGAGAAATTAACTTGCTATAACCTCTCAACTGCAATCAATTTCAAAAGCAAATCCTGTTAAAAATCTATATCCATGTGTAGAAGTCTGACACAAGTTACTCTAATTCATTCCAGTGTCCATTTATCGAGAAATGTGATGAACCTGGCAATGTAGTAGGCCCAAGTGTTGAGTATGGAGGTGAACAGGACACACCCCACACTGTACACTATAAATCTCTGTACACTACAAGCAAAATCAGTGTAGGATTTTGATCTGATTTCCAGCACAGCTAGCATATTCTCTTCTAAACTTTGTTTAGCTAGTTTGTGGTAGGCACTATCATTCCATTGCATGAAAACTGTCTGATTATCAAACTGATGTATTCTAAATGTCTCTATTGCTGTAAAGACTTCAATCTGACTTTATATTCTCTCATGTGATTTTGCAGACCTCCTCCTCTATTGATGTGAGTCCAGTTGAGGAATTTCCTGAACTTGAGGAAAATGTTGCAAGAGAGGAAAGGGAATTAAAAGAGGAAAAAGAAGACAGGGAACAAAAGGAAGAAGAAATCCCTGAAAATGCCAACAGTGAAAAGATTTCCCTGGAAACCCTACTCAAAGTGTTCAGAGGAGGAAGCGAAGCACAGGATGCTAACAGATTTGGCAGCCACCTAAAGCTAGAGAACATTTATGCAGAGGTTGGTTAGATTACTTTATAAAAGAGACAACCTGTACATCAGAAAAGTTGCCCTCAATTTTGAGCATATTTTCATGGAATTGCTCTTAAAATGTATCACTGTATAGAAATTATAGTGAATTCCTTTAGTAAGTAAAACCATTTTTTCACATCCGCAGGATTGTAAAGTTGATTAACTTCATTTTTTTCTTCTTTAAAGAGCTTCATAAAAACATTTCAGGACCTGGGTGCTAAGAACCTGGAGCCAATTGAAGTTGCTGTTCTCTTGAAGCATCCTTTTATTCAAGACCTGATTTCAAATTATTCAGACTATAAAATTCCTGTGAGTATTATCCAAAGGTGCCCTAATTCAGGTGGGCTCAGATTCCAAGCATTTCTAACATGGGCTAGCAGGGAATAGAAAGAAGGGGGACTTGGCCAGGCCAGAATAGGGTATGGAGAAGCTAAGCTGGTAATCGCATCGGGTCAGAAAAGCCAGCCTGCAATACCCAAAGGGCACCAGGCTCAGGCACAGAGGAGGCAGGTCTCAGGACTATGGGACTACTTTGGATCTGTAACAGAAGGCTTGGAGGCAGGTGACAGTCAAAGCTGGGTGGGTGGCAGTTGTAGGGTTCCAGATCATTCCAGCCATGTAATGACCCTAGCCTATGGTTGAAGAGTATGGAGAAGAGGATCCCTCCTGCCACAGAGGACTAACCAAGACCATGATCTCCAGCCAAGTGCTGACATATTCATTGTACTCTAATCATGATATGTAGTGAAAATGATAGTGTATGCAAAAGATTGGGTGCCAGTTCCATCAGGAAAACAGTGTGTGAGTCAGAGAAACTGAAGACAAAACCCAGAGAGACTGGACCAACCCAGCAAAAGAAAGGAAGAAGTGCAGCTCAGAGATCACACGATAACCAAGCACACATACTAAATGTGCCTCCACCATGGCGAGTCCCAGGTCTTTACAGGCAAGGGCTAAGGAAGGCAGAGGCGGACCCCAACCCCCATTCAGACTGTGGCAAGTTGCTACACCCTCTCGGATGCCAGTTTAACAACATGAAGTCTTCCTATTTGGCTCCTGCCGCCTGTTTATTGGACTACAAAAGGTTTACTGAGTTTAAGATAAAAATACTTTCACTTTTGTAAAATGCAAGTGGTCTAAGATGCATTTCTCCCGACTTCTCAGTGATAACAAATTACCTTTTGTAGGCTTCTTCCTATGTCTGCAAATGAAACTATCCAGACTCAAATATCTTTCTTTGTGCCTAAATTTTTTTGTTCTAAATTGCTGATCCTTTCTTATGTTAATTATATTCCTATATTAGCATTAATTGAAATTAATTTCTAACAGGCTAGCAGCTGTCAAGACACTAAGCCTATCCAATCATGACATATGATTATAGCATTTAAGAACACAGGCTCTGAAATCAGAAAGTCATGAGACTGAATCTCCAGTCCACCACTCACTAGCTACTCGACCTTAACTTTCTCCTAATCCTGGCTTTCTCATCTGTTAAACAGGGATAGCAGTCATTCCTATCCAAAGGGTGATTGTGAGGATTGAGATCATGCATGTAAAACACTTGGCATGCTATCTAACACATAGGAAATGCTATAGACATGATGGATATTAGGACTACTGTTCAAGAATGAGCGCCTGCTACCAAGACAAGTAGTGTAAACTTCCGTGGGAGAGAGAAAAATGAGTACCAAATCCAGTTGTTGCTCTCAAGCAAATTCCACTCCGGTTTGCGTGATACTTTTACATGCAGGAATTAAAAGAGAATGTTATAAACCAACCACACACAAAATTACAGGAATTCAAAACATGACTTTTTTTAATAAATATCTGAGAGCCTTTATTGAAAAAACTCCCAAATTTTTTTGAATCTCTTAGAATGGGCCTATGAAACATTTTTACAAAATAGTAAGGTCATTAACAGCAACAACAATAAACTGTAAGTTCAGAAACACTATTATTTATCAATCTAGATTTCAGTTTCTCAGAGTGATCCCCAAGAAATGGGTTTTGAAGGTCATGATATGCTCCCCTGATGTCAGCCGTATGAGGTTAGTCATTCAGCTCAAACATCCCTCATTTCCCTTGTAACTTTGAATGGCGCTTTCACTCATGAACACATCTATTTCGAGAAACAGTATTTAAGCTCTACTACTTGTTACAAATCTCATATGTTTACTTCCTGCTGCATGATACATATATAAAATCGTACCTTTTTATAGTGATCCTAGAATTGGCTCTTCCAATTCCTTAAGAGTATTTAGTGAACAAATTCATATCGACTTTCCACATCTTTCAAGATTTTACAACCCCCATTCTCATCCTGCCCTAGCCTTATAAAAGACGCCTCATGCATTTTCTCACTCCTTGTTCTGAGACCTGAATTTCCCCTAATTCATTTTAATTCCCCTTCTCTGGGTATGTTTTGCAACACTTTTTTATTCTTTTTTTCTTTCAGAATATTACAGGGGTACAAATGTTTTGGTTACATAAATTGCCTTTGCACCGCCCAGGTCAGACATTGTTGTGCTAGAAATGTGGAGGGAGTCTGCTTGACAAGGAATAAGCCGGGTCTGGAAAGATGGCCAGGGTTTTGGAAAGTGGAGGGAGAGAAAAGGAATTCTACATGGATTTTGCTGTTGGGGTGGGGAGGTGGCAGCATCCTCAGGGGAAGGGAAGCTGGGGCAGAGGTGCAGCAGCAGGACTGCACGGGGAGAGTGGAAGACTGACCCCTTGAACAGCCGTCTGTGAAAGGTGTAGTGTGATCCCTTTGAATTGGTAAGATCAGGCCAGATTGCAAAGAACCCAGATGTCACACGGGGAAATTTGGATTCCACTTGAAAAGCGATACAGAATGGATAGGCTTCTGAGCAGGGGCATGATATGATATTAATTTCTTCCTCCCTAAGTATTTTATTGTCTCTTAGCCATGTCATGTCCTTATGTCATCCTGCACTAGGTGGGTGCCATAGGCTCATTACCTTAGAGTGCACTTCAGCCTACATCCTCTGCTCCATGTGTCAGTGGTAGCCCTCTTATTTGAACCAGTAAAATAATGTGAAAAATCCCTTGGAATTATGTATAATAGGACTTATTTTATATTAATATTACCAAGAATAAGTAGGAGCATAAAATAATGCCCCAATTATTTCCTCCCATAATGGGAAGAAAACTCCCACAAAATTAGGACAGTTTGGAAATATCTTCACTCTGACCAGAGTGACTAAATATGATTAACTTGCAGAGAAGATTCTATTTGGCATTTTGTCTGAGAAAAGAAAGTAGCCAACAGATGACTGCCTTCAAGAGTCAGCCCCCTGAATAGGTGCACTGCTTCCCAGGAAAAGCTGGAATCCACGGGACTCCTTTTAAGTTACATATTTCCCTCATTTCCGAAGGAGTTTATCAACTTGTAGTGCACCTCACCTAAGGTACTACTAGCAGTTCGGGCAACACAGTTCCTCTTTGTGCAGGACTGTTCCAAGTGTAGCAGGATACCTAACATTCCGGGCCCTACTCATTGAATTCCAGGAACACCTTGACACATTGACCACCAAAACCACCTCTACACACCCCCAAATCTTCCCTGATGCACAGCACCCCTCTGGCTGAGAGCCACCCAGTTGGAGGGTGTCTGTCTTCCAGTTAACCAGTCTTATAGAACCAGTAGCACCTGACACTTCCTGTAGCAGAGAGTTAGTTAGTTAATTTCCAGAATGCTTCTTTAAGACATGCCCGAATGATCTACTTTAACTCCTGCTGCGCTCATCCCTCATATCTCTTCCCTGTAGCCTCACTGAGGAATCTAATGTGAGGACAGTAACCTACCACAACTGGGACTCGTTCGTATGATTGTGAGTCAAGAAGAGTTACGTCTGTGACATGAAAAGTGTAAAGTCTTATTTTTAAAATGAAAGTAACATGCTCTATTCTCTCTCTCTCTCTCTCTCTCTCTTTTTTTTTTTTTTTTTTTTGCTAACTAAAAAAAAAAGAAGGAAAGAAGGAAGGGAGAGAGGGAGGGAGGGAAAAAAAATCCTTGATGGCTTGGGAACTATCACACTCATCGTGTCATCATTTTTTAATCCAGATATCCATGTACAAGTAAATAGATCACATTTTAAAAATGAACTTTAACCACAGTGATGTTATGTGAAGATCTTTCAAGATAAGTAGAGCAAAAACTAGAGTGTGGTTTTTTCAAGTTAAAATGTTGTTTGCTATTATAAATAGTGGGAAGTGAAGGTTGTTGGCTAACAGCTCTATGTTTACAAGGTTTGTGTTTAGAAGTAGCAACATTCTAAAATATGTATTTGAAAAAACTGAGTATGCATAATTACGATGATGTCTTTTAGTATTGTTCCTACTATAAAGTAGACTGGCTGTGTGGTTATGAGAGTGGGCTCTGGAGCCACACCGATTAGGTGCACACCTATGAAGTGTGTGACATTGGGCAGGTAACCTCACAGTGCCTTGGTGTCCCCATCTATTAAATAGGGTTAATTATGATACCTACATTGTAGGGCTTTTGTACATATTAAATGAGTAAATACATACAACATGCTTATCTCAGTTCCTGGCAGATAAAAGCACTCAATAAATGTTAGATGTTACTACTACTACTATTACTACTGCTACTACAACTACTGGTCTGCAGTAGTTGCAGTGCACAGAAACATTTCTGAGCCATGTGAAATTATATGTGGATGGACTAGTGAGCTGACATTTTATCTCTTCAATGCACAGTGTCTTCTCTTTGGAAAGAAAGAAGACTTTCACTCATGCAATGCCACAATGATAAAGGGTCCGAACTGAAGTCCCAGGAAGCCACATGTGGAAGTTTCAGATTTTGTGATGGATTTTATAGTTATTCGGTTAAAGTTGCTTATTTAATTTATGCTTTCATAGACCCTATACAAGGAAGTTATTTTCAAGTAATGTTCCTGAATTATTAAGAAACAAAATAGGCCTCTTGCTAGATTAATCAGAAACAGAAAAGAAAGGACCCTAATAAGCTCAATCATAAAGTAAAAAGGAGATATTACAACTGATACCACAGAAATACAAAATATTATTTCTGAATACTATAAAAATCTCTATGCACATAAACTTTAAAACATTGAGGAAATGGACAAATTCTTGGAAACACACAACCTCCCTTTGTACCAGACATACAAAGAAGAACTGGTTCCTATACTGCAGAAATTATTTCATAACATACAGAAGGAAGGAATCCTCCCCAACTTGTTCTATGAAGCCAATATCACCTTGATACCAAAGGCAGGAAAGGACACAACAAAAAAAGAAAACTACAGACCAATATCCCTTATGAATATAGATGCAAAAATTCTCAATAAAATCCTAGCAAGCTTAATTCAGCTGCAATTCATCATGATAATAATAATCACGATGATCAAGTGGGCTTCATCCCAGAGATGCAAAGGTGGTTCAACATATACAAATCTATAAATGTGATTCACTACATAAACAGACGCTAAAACAAAGACCATATGATCCTCTCAACAGACACAGACAAAGCATTTGACAAAATTCAGCACACTTTTATGTTAAGAACTCTTAACAAAATAGGCATAGATGGAATATACCTCAATATTATAAAATCCATATATATATATATATATTGTATTATATGTAAAGTCCATATATATTATAAAATCCAACAAACCCACAGCCAGCACCATACGGAATGAGGAAAAACTGAAAGCATTTCTGCTTAGAACCAGAACCAGACAAGATTGCCCACTGTCACCACTTCTATTCAACATAGTGCTAGAAGTCCAAGCCAGAGCAATCAGGCAAGAAAATGAATCAAGTGTATCTAAATGGGGAAAGAAGAGATCAAATTATAGCTCTTTGCTGATTATGATCATATGATCTTGTATCTATGAAACCCCAAACATTCTGCCAAGAGATTCCTGGAATAGATAAATAAATTCAGCAATGTCTCAGGTTACAAAATTGACGTACACAAATCAGTAGCATTTCTATACACAAACAACAGTCAAGCTGAGAATCAAATCAAAGACTCAATACTTTTCACTATAGCACTAAAGAAAATAAAATTCCTAGGAATATATTTAACCAAGGACATGAAAGACCTCTACAGGGAGAACTATGAATCACTGAAGGAGGAAATCTCAGAGGCTATACACAAATGCAGAAACATATCATGCTCATGGATCTGCAGAATCAACATTGGTAAAATGTCTATAGTACCCAAAGTGATTTCCAGATTCAATGCAATGCCCATTAAAACACCAAAGTCATTTTTTTGCAGATCTAGAAAAAATAATTCTACTTTTAGTATTGAACCAGAAAAGACCCCGAATAGCCAAAGCAACCTTAAGCAAAAAGAAGAAATCTGTAGGTATCACTTTACCAGACTTCAAGCTGTACTACGAGGCTATAGTAACCAAAACAGCATGGTACTGGCACAAGAACAAAGACATAGATTAATGAATCATCTATGAGATGATTCAGAGAACCCAGATATAAAACCATCCTCATATTGCCATTTGATCTTTGACAAAGCAGACAAAAACATACACTGGGGAGAAGGATCCTTATTCAATAAATGGTGCTGGGAACATTGGATAGCCACATGTAGAAGACTGAAACAGGATCAGCACTTCTCACCATTCACAAAAATTAATTCACGATGAATAACAGACTTAAACCTAAGGCATGAAACTAAAGGAATTCTAGAAGAGGTTGGAAAAACTATTATAGACATCGGTCTAGGCAAAGAATATATGAAGAAGACCCCAAAGGCAATCACAGCAACAATAAAAATAAATAAATAAATAAATGGGGCCTGGTTAAATTAAAAAGCTCTGCACAGCCCAGGAAACAATCAATAGAGCAAATAGACAATCTATGGAGTAGGAAAAAATATTTGCATGCTGTATAACCAATAAGGGACTAATAACCAGATTC
Organism: Varecia variegata; assembly: GCA_028533085.1. Taxonomy (NCBI): domain Eukaryota; kingdom Metazoa; phylum Chordata; class Mammalia; order Primates; family Lemuridae; genus Varecia; species Varecia variegata. The sequence continues at coordinate 155,372,352 of CM052439.1, read as the reverse complement.
TACAAAGAACTCTAACAAATTAGCAAGAAAACATCAAACAACCCCTTTAAAACATGGGCAAAAGACGTGAACATAAGCTTTTCAAAAGAAGACAGGCTAATGGCCAATAACATATGAAAAAATGCTCAATATCTTTAGTCATCAGGGAAATGCAAATCAAAACCACAATGAGATATCACCTAACCCCAGGGCGAATGGCTTTTATCAAAATGTCCCAAAACAACAGATGCTTGCATGTTTACAGAGAGAAAGGAACACATACACTGTTGGTGGGACTGCAAACTAGTACAACCTCTGTGGAAAGTAGTATGGAGATACCTCAAAGAACTAAAAGTAGATTTACCATTTGATCCAGCAATCCCACTACTAGGTATTTATCCAAAGGGAAAAAAAGACATTTTATAAAAAAGACATTTGTACTCGAACGTTTACAGCAGCACAATTCAGAATCACAAAGATGTGAAAACAACTCAAGTGCCTGTCAATACATGAATGGATTAATAAAATGTGGTGTATGTATACCATGGAGTATTATTCAGCCATAAAAAAATGGTGAACTAATACCTTTTGTAACAACCTGGATGGATCTGGAGAAAGTGAAATATCACAAGAATGGAGAAACAAACACCACATGTACTCACTACTAAATTAGAACTAATAGATCAACACTTATATGCACATATGGTAGTTAAATTCAAGAGAAATCAAGCAGACAGGAGGGTGGAGGAAGGGATGGGTAAATTCACACCTTAAGGGTACAGCGCACACTATCTGGGTGATAGACACACTTATAACTTTGACTCAAACTATACAGAAGCAATTCAGGTAACCAAAACATTTGTACCCCTGTAATATTCTGAAATTAAATAAATAAATAATTTTTTTAGAAAATCAGAATGACATGGGAGAATATCTTATAAACAAATGACTCAGGGCACAATTACATTAGGACAATATACCTATCTATACTGATAAGTGGAACTTGAAGGAGAGGTTCATCCCACTTTGTCTTCAAGGTGTCTGATTTTAACATGTTCTCCAAGCTTCTCCTGTAGCTTTATAACAAAATATGACAGCTGTTTCATTGCTTTGTGTTTTCAAAATTGCTGTGTCAAACATTTTCTGAATCTCTCAGGCCTTTTCTCTATTCAGTGCTACTGAAAACTATGGGTCCTGCTTTCAGCTATAAATTTAGCCAAGGCTGGTTTAAATATATCTAGAGCTTATCATTTTTCCCATGCTATGGAGTGTCAGATAATCACATATCAGTTCATTCCTTCATCCCCATACTAACTTCCAATGTTTCACATTAGTTATTATAAACATAGTATTTGAAGAAGACATGTTAAGAATTGTAGTGGGTAGGACCACAAAAGTCAATGGGAAGCAGCTGTTCTTCTCCACTTGTTTCACTCAAGGTTGATCTTTGGCTTCAGGAGATCTGTGTTTTCAAAGAACAACGTCCCACAAGAAGAAGAGTCACTGTAATTTCTGGCAGTGACTGATGTGAGCAGTGGGTATGCCAATCACCAGCTCAGGCAGTGAACTAACTCATGTCTTCATGAGTAAAATGACCACAGTCAAATTGAAACTTTTGGAAATCAGCTCTGAGAAAAAAGAACTTATAATCTTAAAGCACTTCCATAAATTTGTGAAATGAAAAACCCTAAAAACTATATAAATGTAATTTCACATTTTTCACGTGTGTTGGTACCTTTTCTACATTGTGATAATATTTCAAATGTATTTTGAAAAGTATCTGATTTAAGATGTAAGATAGCTGGATATTTTAAGTGGATGAAAAACAGACCATTCTATCCCTGATATTAAAAAAAGAAAATGGAGGAATGAGACAATCCCAGAAAAGTAATCCATTGTTTTAAAATTCTACAACTCTCTATACATAATTAACTTAGCATTAGAACTTTCCTTTTGTAGAAGGTGAATACTGCTTTTTATTAATAATAGGGAAATTATCTTTTAGCTTGCTCACGATATGCCAGAGTCTGTATAGTTGCTTTTACAAGTGTTATTTAATCTAGTATGACAACTCCATTATTAGATAAGGAAACCAAGATTCTAAGGTCTTAGCTATCTTTCCAAGGGTACAACTAGTAAGTTGCAGGGTGGGATTCAAACTAAGTGGAGAACAGTTTTCTCAAATAAAAAAATAAATAAAAACAACTTAGTGTTTAATCACTGCCATATATTAGGTGGTCATTAATCCTAAATCTTTATTAATATTTGTAACTTTTCTTCGAATTTTTCCTTAGGATATTAAAATGATTTTCCAAAGAAGTGAACATGTACAAGGAAGTGATGGAGAGAGCTCACCTTCAAGACTTACAGAGGACAAGAAATGAAGACAAAAGAGTTTGATTTTTCTAATTTGTCAATGAATCTTCCAAAATTCAAATGTGACCATGGTGTTTCTCATACGTATTATTACTGTAAGTGTAGAAATGACCCCTACCAGTTTATGAGGGGCATGGAAAAGGGAAGCTTTCTTAATTCAAAAAATATTCTGTAATAAATCTTAAAGAAAGAGAGAAAAAATACAATGTAAGCAGGAATCCATTTTGAAGTAATTCTGAAAATAGGAAGACCAGAACAATATGTTCAAAAATAAATATGCACATAAGTAATGAACAGTCCCTGTGAAAACTATCTGTGTTAGGCAAATATAGTGAAAATTTCCCCAAAACTCCACATCAGTATCGCTATGTACATCTTACAGTTCTGGCTCTGCATGCAGTAAAATTTCCAGTAGCCAAGGAGAAGACTTCATTATTGACCTGCTAGTAGAGTTATGCTCCTGTCATCCATTCTTAATTCTTTCTTTTATAGAATATGTTGAATTTTTTTACTTGATAAATTAGTGACTCGAATTCAATGATATTTATCTCAAGAAAGTGCTTTTTTAAAAAAGAGCAATAATGTATTCTCAGTGGTTGGGCTCCTATGACACTGCCTCTGGGTTTCCTCCCATTCCCATGACTCTGTGGGCATTACAGAGGCTTACAACACTGAAATTTCTATTCCCACCTTCCCCCAAATTCATCCACACTTCTCTGTCTTAATGCCCTCCTGATTTCCTCATGGATGGCTAATAGTCGTCTCAAACTCACCATATCTAAGGTGAATTTCTGACTTTCCTCTCTCTTAAACCTGTTCCTCTACATCCTTCCCCATTTCAAGAGGACTATTGACCTTGAAGTCATCCTTGACTTGCCTCCTAGTAGGACAGACTTTGAAAATGCATCTGGAATGTGATCTTTCTTACCCCTCTGTCACAAGAAGTCTGGTCCAAGCCACCACCATCTCTTGCCTGGATCATTGCAGTAGCCTCCTAACCAGTCATCCTGTTTCTGTTCTTGCTACCCCTACAGGCTGTTCTTACCACAGCAGCCAGAGGGAGCTCTTCACAATGCTAGGCAGGCCATGCCACCTTCTGCTCCAACCTCTATTGGCATCCTAACTCACCCAGAGTCCTGCCCAAGTCCTCATCTTGCTAACATCTTACTCCTTTGCTACCTCATTGACCTCATCTCCTGCTACTCTCCCCTTTCTCACTCTGCTTGAGGGACAAATCCACCTTGCTGATTCTGGAACACATTAGGCACACTTCTGCTTCAGGGACTTTGCACTTGCTCTTCTCTCTGCTTAGAATAATTTTCCTCTCAAATCTCTGCATGGCTTGTCCCATGACTTCCTTTGGGTCTCTCTTCAAATGTCACATTATCAGTAAGGCCTACCCTCACTACCTATTACAAAATAGAAACAATCCCTCACACCTCACCCCTACTCTTATTTTGCTCCCTTGCGCTTATCAGCATCTGGCAAACTACATATTTACTCTCTTGTCTATCACTCCAGTTGGTTGTAAGTTCCATGAAGTCAGGGTTTTTGTGCATTTTCTTTCTTGTTGTGTCCCAGAGGCTAAGACCAAAATTAAATTGTGTTGACACATTTGTGCAAAATGTGTGGGAAAAAAATGACATGTGATCACTAACATGATGAGCAGTCCAAGACAATTTTTATCGTTAGTGGGAATTATATTCTGTTTCTAGAAAGTGACACATTTCCTAGTTTTGCTTTTTGTGGGCTAAAGTTCGTCTAAGGCTCTATTCCTAGAACCCTTGTCTTCAAGATAACGGAAGATCATGACCAGAGAAGAAGCCCTACCACAGATTTCAAAATTTCAACTTAGATGATTCACATATGGACAAACAGGATATTCTAGTTATTCTAGAGAAACGAGAAGGAGAATATCTAAAAATAGAGTTCAAATAAATAACATGATAAGGACATGGGCAGTAAGCTAATCCACCATTCATCAAGGATGAACAAGACAAGGCAAACTTATATTGCAATAGAAAAACAATAAAGCAAAGCAAGCAGCATCCCTTGCTGTAATAATTTTCTTGCACAATGTTGTTAAGTAGGTAAATTATAGAATCTCTCCCCCGAGGCCCCTTAACTCCTCTAAGCTGTAAGAGAGCAACCAGCACACAAGGGGTCTCCTAGTGGGTATTTGCCACATCACAGTCTACTCATCATCATCAGAATTAAGCAAATCTGGTGACTAGGCATGGCCCAGAGACCCTCATATCTTCCACTACTTGCACATGTATCTCCTGCCAATACTTGGTTATCATAGAAAGACTCATTTAACAATAGCCTCAATCTTATCTGACCTTGCTACTACTAAATTATTTTTACACATTTTCAGTGAACTTCTCATTGCATTTCCCACAAGCTCTAATCCAAATGTCTTTTTTCGTCCCCAAAATGTTGGCACCACCTCTTTTTCATTTATAATCAGGGGACAAAGGCAACGGGAATGAGAATAGCATGTACTGAGTACCTGCTACCTGCTATGAGCTGTGATATGTTACATACATAATTTTCTTATTTCATCCTTGTGATAATGCTATGAGTTCGGTATGACTTCTTCCGCCTTTACAGGTGAAGACACTGAGTATCACAGAGGTTTAGTGACTTGCACAGGATTGCCCGGCTAGGCCCCGGCAGAGCTGTGATTCCAACTCAGTTTCTGACTGATGCCAAAGCCCGTGCTCTTTCCTTCACACTGCATTGCCCCCTTTGAGCACTGTTGAGACTACCCGGCGTGAGCCTTTTCATCTTTCCTCCTTTGCTGTCTCATACCCTCTGTGTCCACACTCACTCCTTCCTCCTTTTCAGTCCCAGAGCAGTGAATTTTTGAAGTCTAATCACTTACTTGCTCCTACAGTGCTGTAGGTCCTACTTCCTCACCAACCTCTAAAATCCTAGTAGCCCATTATTTCCTGCAATTTTTTTGTCTTTCTCCTCTGGTTACTTCTTTTCAGCCTACAAACCTGTTCAAGACTCAGGTATAGGCGGGAATTTTTGCCTTTGCCTTTACTACTCTACTTACCCCTAGAATTATACTTCCCCTGCCCCATTTTCTTTTACTACCAGACTTCTTAAAATCATAGTTTACCCTCATTCCTTCTACTTTGTCACTTGACAGTTATTTTTATCATAACAGATATTCAATTTTTCAGATACTTTTTTTTACATCTAAAACAGAAAGGTCATATGATTTTTTTCTTTAGTATATTGATACAGGGAATTACATTGTTTAATTCTGAATACATTCGAGGAATATATTACACTTTTTGTGTATTACCGGATTGGAGTTGCTAATATTTTCTTGAGGATTTTTTGGTCTGTGTTCAGGAGAAATATTGGTCCATAGTTTTATTTTCTTATAATGTATTTGGTTTTTATACCAGGTTAATTCTGGCCTCATAAATGTGTTAGTATATATTCCTTCTTTTATTTTACAGAAGTTTATGTAGAATTAGTTTTTTCTTCCTTAAATATTCCCAATGAAGCCTCTTGACCTGGAGTTTTCTTTGTTGGAAGAGCTTAAATTATGAATTCAATTTCTTTAATAGAGTTAACATTATTAAAATTATCTATTCTTCTTGAGTAAGATTTGATGTCTTTCAAGGAATTTGTCTATTACATCTAAATTGTTAAATTTATTGGCAAAACTTCTTTATAATATGTCCTTATTATCCTATTAATATTGGTAGGTTCTGTAGTAGTTATGATCCTTTTCTCAATCCTGATTTCTAGGTAACTTGTTTTCTCTCTTTTTTTGTGGTCAGGCTGGCTAGGGATTTATCAATTTTATTATCTTTTCAAAGAATCAACTTTTTATTTCATTAATTTTTATCTATTATTGCTCTTGTTTACCACCAATTTTTTAACCCCTAAAATATCTGATCTTCTCTCTACTTCTCTGAAACTTACCTAACAAAGGTCCCAAAAGATCTCTCAATAAACAAATGTAGTGGCAATTTCTCTCCATATTTTTATGCTATTAATCATTACCTTACTTTATAATTCTCTTCTCCCTTGGATTCCATGATAACAAACTCTGCTAATTGTCCTTTTATGTCTCTGATTACTCCTTTTCCAATTCCTTTATTTAGTTGTATTTTCCTCTTCCTGTGTCTCAGTCCATTCTTTCTTGGTTATTCCAACCATCTACTTGTCTTCCATGTTCACCTATATGCAAATGATTCCAATATTTTTTTCATCTCTGACTTCTATGACCTTCAGAAGTTTATACACATTTGCCTGCTAGCTTAAAAATCCTGTTGGGTTCCAAACCTGCGTCTTTGTCACCATCCATCTCTTTCCAGATACAAGGCATTTGGGCATCAGTGGGGAACTTTACAGGGTTATTCATGATAGCTTCATGATATTCTTGGCAACAAGGTAAACAAATATGGCTAGAGGCAAAGACAAATGAATTTGTAACTGGTGGAGTAACTTTAGCAAACAGAATATTGACACGTGAGTGATTATCTGTCTTCCTCAACGGACTGTCGGCTGCAGGAGATACTGACCATGTCTGTCTTATTCACCATGGAGGTACAACACATCAACAAAGATATTCAAAGAAAAGTATAGAATCCATAGGGGGTTTTTTAGGACAGAAAGTGGTAAAAAGTTTATTTTACTTTCTCTGAGAGAGAGAGGGGGGGGAAAAGAGAGAGGAGGAGAGGGCATGGCACATGAAAGAAATAAAGGGAAAGTGCTGGCCCCATAGAATCCGTGTTAATTATATTTATGGTTGACATAACATTGGAAGGTATTTAAATTAAGTTATATTTAATAAGAGAAAGAGGACAGGTGTGGTGGCTCATGCCTGTAATCCTAGCACTCTGGAAGACCAAGGCAGGAGGATTCCTTGAGGTCAAGAGTTCAAGACCAGCCTGAACGAGACCCCATCTCTACAAAAAATAGAAAAAATTAGCCAGGCGTGGTGGCATGCACCTGTAGTCCCAACCACTTGGGAGGCTGAGGCAGAAGGATCACTTGAGCCCAGGAGTTTGAGGTTACAGTGAGCTACGATGATGCCACTGCACTCTAGCTGGGGTGACAGAGTGAGAATTTGTCTCAAAAAATAAACAAATAAATAACATAATAAAAGAAAAAGTATCCAATAATTTCTTGAAGAATGAGTCCCACCTAACAAGGTTGAGATCTTAATAATAGGTAACAATAGATAATAATAGCTAACATTATTGAGGGTTTTCTATTAGCCAGGCAGTGGATTAAGTAGTCTTTATTATCATTTAGTTCTCAAAACTCTATGAAGTAGGTACTTTTAAGATTGACATTTACATGTGATGAAAATGAGGCTTACAGAAGCTATGTAACTTGCCCAAAATCACGTAGCTGGTAAATAATAGACATGGACTAGGAACTTAATACTAACCAAAGAACCACCCTCTTATCCAGTCTTCTCTACTCAGATACAAATAACCAACTGCACAAACACAGGATGAAGGAAGTATAGCTCAGCAGTGTTTAAAAATAAAAACCAAAAGATTTATTCAACGTAAATTGAATCTAATTGCTATATTTTATGGCCCCTAAAGAATTCAATATCCTCAGAGCGTTAGTGGTTATATAATAGCTCAGATAAGGGAGATGCAGATTTTCCTCTGATCTGTGGTAGTCAGACCTCAACTGAAATTCTGCGTAAAGTTCATGGCCTCACACTTTAATATATGCACACTCTATATATGCAGAAGAACCTGTGTGTGTGTGTGTGTGTGTGTGTGTACATACATATGTGGCTGGAGTGAGGAAGCTTGAAACCCCTTAGAAGTGGGGTCAGCCTTAGCCATGAGAAGAGAAGCTTTCAGCTGTAGGGGACAAGAGTGCCATCACCAACCATTTGAAAACTGTTCAGATGGAATATCTTTTCTATGGTTCCCAGGGATGAGCCAATACAAGTGATGAATGAGAAAGCATGACAGATTTCAGCTGACCATGACAAGCTAGGAGCCCCCTCTTGCCAGAAGTATATAGAAATATTCTGACAGAGGCAAGGTACCATGTGGCGGAGAAGTTGGCAGCTGGGACAGGAGGCGGGTACTTTATTCCCTGTCCTGCCCCTCCTGCAATTCCAGCTCCACTGAATCAGTTGCTCAGCTCTGCTACCCCAACTTCCATCTCCCCGAGGGCCCTTTATCGTGTGCGAATCTCTCCTTTCTCTGGAACCCTTTGACTAGGCTTACACACGGAGCGTCCTGCATCTCTGCACCAGAACTCCTTCCCTTTGAGCCCAATACCATGCCCCAGCCACTTAGCTGTTCTCCTGTCCACGTCAGCCTGTGGTTCCCTAAAGGAGGATGACAACGGGAGCAGAGGGGATACAGACATTAGATGTGGCATTTGGCTGGATGACTATCACCCCGTCCATCTCTGAGGCTCTCTGGGAAGAGCACCTGCTCCCACCTCCCCATCCCATATTATGGCAATGCCTGTGGTTCTCCTGGTCTCCCATGCTCGAAATTCAGCACTGCCCTTGCCGCCTCATTCTTTCTCTCCCTTCACACCCAGGTCTTACTGATTCTCACATCTGTCCTCTCCTTTGATTTCCCACAGTCACCACCCTATGTCAAAAGCCCTCGAAATCTTTCTACCAGACTCTTGCAACAGTCCTCAATTGACGCCCCGCCCACCACACACACACACACACACACACACACACACACACACACACTAACACTTTCTGTATCTTCCCTCAGTCCTCCTTTGGGAGGGTTTCCAGGTTTCTGCTCCAACCTAGTCTTTATACCACTCCCAACATCATCTTCCTGAAACCCTGTTTAACCATGTCACATTTTTGCTTAAAAACCTTCCCTATGATCCCTCCTGACTAAATAAATTCCAGATACCTTTGAATGTTATGCAGAATCTGACTCTAATCTATAATCTATCTTTCAATGATTACTCATCTTTTACTCACAATCGAAACCCAACACATCTTTACTCAGCATAACTTCTGGCACTTATTTATACTCAATAAATATGGAATAAATTAATAAACAAAGTGGGATGTCACCCATTAACAGAAATTGGAGGACTTGGAGAGCAGAGACGTTCCTGTAATCTTCCAGGTACCTTATGCTAAGTCTGTAGAGAGAAATGAATCTTCACAGGATTATTTGTGAGCATGTGTGTGTGCATGTAGGTGTGTGTGGAGGTGAAAGGAGGGTCACCCTCCTCCTCTCCAACTGGTCCCCTGAAACTCAGGATGGGAGAGGCTGGGCCACACCAGGGTATATCTGCTAGAGACTGGTTGACTAATGAAAACTCACGGGAACCACAAAGTCTATCATAATCAGCTCCCTTTAGGACTGAAGCCCTGTCTAACCCTGAACAGGTCAGCCCTGCAGCCCGACCTCCAGGCTCGCTCTATCCCCTCCCTGCTCCCTACCCATTTCTCACAGAAACAAAGGGGGCCCTAACTCTGCCTCCATACCCTTTGCAACTTATTCCATCTCCTCTTGTATTTTACTGGGTTTGACTTAATAACAAATTCATGTTGCCTGTTGGCATAACTCCTTTTGCCTCCAGTAGTTTTTCTGCTATGTTCTCTGACAAAGACCTAAGACTTAGCAGGGCATCCTCTGTAAGTTACCAAGGGCATCACTGAACATTCTGTTGAGCTTGGGATAAACAGATACAAGTGCATTCACTCTCATATTCTTAGCATAAGGACAGGGTGAAATTTTGTTTTCAAGCTTGTTTCAAAACAAATCTGGAAAGACATGCTGCCAGAGTCTTGTGGCTGCAGTTCAAAGCCTCAAAGGGCCGCACTGGGCTCAAAGCAGCGCCTTGAGCACTTGAGCTCCAAACACATGTTGTGTCTTTGCTCACTTCACGCTAACCACAGGGAGACAGCGACACTGAGTACCGTCTCTGAAACAGCCTCACCTTGCTGTGCCCCCACAAACCAGGCTGAAACCACAACATCCTTCTCATGTACGGCAGACTTCACCATGCACTCTGGAGTCTGAGGCTCACTCTTCTCCCACTGATTTCACTGTTTGAGCCCATTTCATGGTAACGTCCCTGCAAATCAAGGAGAGCCTTTGCCACCATGCTCCCTCTGAGACTGTCCAAAGGAAGAGAGTCCTCGATGAGAAGGCATTGCTTAGATTTCTGATGCTGCAAGAGGCCTTCACAATTTCTTTCTGAATTTAACTACACTTTGTAAAGGTTATCCATTGTGCCAGCAGCATTGTTTGGAAAGTTCCTTTAGAAGGCTAAGATGCCACTTATAAAAATATGCTGCTGTTATTTCTTTCAGAGGGCAACTTCCCCCAAGCCATTGGATGTTTCTAACTATTGCATTTTCCTAAGGGAGGTGGGAGAAGTAGAAAGGAGGTGATAATAAATGTTCATTGGATATTTAGTATGTGTCAGCCATTATCCTAAGCATTTTGCAAGAATTAGCTCATCTAATCCTCATCTATTAATCTTATAGGGGGACTATATCACTATCTTGATTACACAGCAAAGAAAGCTAAGGCACAAAGGGGTTAAGGAGCTCACCTAACACACAGCTAGTAAGAGACTAGGATTCCTCTCCACCTCCCTCCCCGCACCCCAGGAAGGAAGCTGTCTCCAGGTTCTTTTCCCTTAACCATTTGACTGGACTGCTTTTGTGTCCCCTGTGGGTTAAGTAGAGCCATCGGGAGGTATAAACAAGTGAATAAAGTCCCCAAGAGCTTCCCTGGGCTAAGGATTGGTCTCTCCCACCCTCTGCCTTTTGAGTATCTGCTACCTGTTGACAGAACTTTGCCACTGGGGCCTTCACTTACGAAATCTGACTCCATTAATCCACATACCGTACTTTCTTTGTAGCTACCTGGCTTGTCTCACCTGTGTTCCTAATGTTTCACTCCTCCCCACCCCCCTCATTCTGGTCTCATATTTCTGATCACCGTGTGTGGTCTACTCACTGTCCAGCCTCCCAGCTCAGCAGGAAAAGTCTAAACCCTTCATCCTGGTAAACACTTGGACAGGTGACAGTGGAACTGATGAGCCTCCAGAATACACTTCCCAAGCTAAGCCCTCTGCTGCAGAGGGGTCATGACAAATCAAGCATCTTCTGTCAGGCTAGTAGTTCCATTCAATGGCCAATGGAGGAGCAAATGCTAGAACTGAGTTTCTTCGACTGTTCGATTGAGAGCAGTTCAATATGAGAGCATGGGCTGCCAACACAGATGCCAGAGACTCGGCAGGCAATTTACAAACATGCAGCAGGCCAGATTTTTTTTTTTAAAAAAATGGCTTCTAAATCTATTTTTAAAAATTTCCTACTTTTAAAAGACAGCACAAGGCAGATTTCAGTTTTCTCTTAATTCTTCTAGAAGAAAACAGATCACAAGCACTATGAGAAATAGCAATGGGTCTGCATCTTCAATGCTGGAGGGACCAAAGGACATGATGAAGGCTATGTCATGCACTAACTGCCTGGGAACAAGTGCTACCTGGCAGCAATATGTGAAGGCAGAAATTCAGATTTTTATGAAAAATCTTTTACATTTTAAATACTTACAACTAATTCAAATATTTTACAACACTGTATGGTCCAGCTCTGCATAAGCCAGATAAATATCCATGGGGCTTGTGTGTGGCCTGTGGCCTATCACTTTTTGTCATCACATTTCCCAATGGGTGTCACTTCAAGCAAGTCAGAAGGGCTGGCTTGGCAGTGAGAGGAGAGGGCCCAAACTGAAGACTTCATGGTTTAAAACCATGTGCCCAGGGCCAGCATTAGCTTATATAGCACCCTCGTGTCTCCTCACAAGGCGTCCTCAAGAATTATAAAAAGACGTCCCTTCTTTCAGACTGATGGCAGGGTGCAACAGATTGCCTACCAGAGTTCAGCCCCGTTCTCCTCTCGGTTGATTGCATTTGTACAGTGCACAAGCCACCCAACCATACGCAGCAGCCTTATGTGGCCACACCCAGCAAACCAGGACACTCAAACCCTGGGGGTGACAAAAATTTAAAAATCTGAAGAAAGAAGGCAATGAGAAGCCAGTTTCTCCAGCTGTTGCTCTGCTAATCCAGGGCTGCCAGATATTTGATTCCTGGGAGTCTACGGGTGCCCCTCTGGATCAAGGTCAGCACTACCACCCTCTCAACAGCCCATAGTATCGCCTGTACCACCTGCCCATGCTAGACACAAAAGGGTAGGAGGGAGATGTTGCACAGATGCGTGGGGCCATGGGACGAGGCTGAGCCTTGAAGAAACTAGGAAGTGGTAAAGTTGGAAAGGCCCTGATACTATGCCCATAAACACATTGCACAACCTGTTGATGCCTTTGCCACACATTCTTTTGCAATGAGCCATATACCTCTTACTTAACTCTCAATTTTACCTTCAGGACAAAATTGAAATGGACAAGCCAACACTGCCTCCTGTAGCCACGCCTCCTGCCATGACTAGGAACAGGGTAAGGTCACTGAGGTGGTGATTACTAACCATTCACATATCAATTGTGATCAAACTTGATCACAGAGCACAGCTAGAGATCCATTTCCAAACTGGCTGCAGACCCACTTCATAAGGCACCCCCTTCCTCTCGCAGAAACCCCCAGGGACAGGAAAGCATGGTGAGAAAATGTATTCCCCATACCTACCCCATCAAACTGCCTCTTTTCACATCCTTTTTACTCTTTAGGGAATAAAATAAGACTTTGTGAAGAGAAAATATACCTCCTGAAAACTTCATTACAGATTCTAGTGGAGCACTGCAGAGAGTGTGCTCTTTGTTCTCTTCCCATCCTCTGTTCCCCAGCTATGTCCCAGGACACATCCACCCGCACCAAACATCCTGCAGCTGAGCAGCACACAGCGGCAGCCCTGTGGCACCACAGGACCTGAGGCCGGAGAACAATCTCCTCCTTCCTCAACCGTCCTGTGAGGTGGTGCGTGCTCCTCTTTCTCATGGCGGAGGGAACCGATCTCCATTTCTACTCTAGAGAGGCAAAAAGAAGTATCTAATGACTGGGTAGGACTGGCCTTGCCATGGAGCCAATGACTGACAGCTGGCTGGCCTCCTGCCTCCGGAAGCTCGTCAAGAGTTGAGCCCCAGTCGTATCTGCTTAGCCGTGAAACCCTCTGACTTAGGTACCAGGACTCAGAGAAGTGCAGACCATAAACCATTCTTTCTCATGAATGTAGAGTTTCTGCTGTGCATGTCACAAGAACCCCAGCATAAGCTTTATCTGGGACTCAAAAGCCCATATGCAGGAGGTCAAATCTTGAGACAAAATGTACCTTGAATATAAGAAACTAGAGCCCAGCAACTAGATTCCATGACAATGTCATGGTCACACTGTGTTTTCTGTTACATGGATTTGTCTTCTAGCAAAGCACCCTTATGCCCATGGCCTCAGGAGACAGAAGATCCTTAAGTAAATGCCAAAAGGGCTGTTTTACTAATGCCTAGGACATGGTGCCCCCACAGGAGAATGACACTTAAAGAATAGAGACTAAGTTCTTTCCCTATATCCAGAAGAACAGCATGCAGCTTTGCCCTCCTCCACTCTACACACACACTAGGACTCCAGTGTCCCAGCTGCAGCTGGAGACAGATGCCCACTGGGAGAAAGATGCTCTGTAGGAGAAAAAAAATTTCTGGCAGGAGCGGTAGTGCTGAAAGAAGGGGGCAAAGTTGGCGAAAAATAAGAAATGGCAGACTCTTTGGTGGCCAACCAGATTTTGTCAACACGTATGAGTACAACACCCTCAAAAAAGGAGTCCCCAAAATACTTGGGCAACGTTTTCCATGAACAACATGAAACAATGGACATTTTTCAGGCTGGTGGTCCTGAGAGAGTGGGTGGGTTCAAGGCCAAAGAAATTTTAATTGTTGCTCTTAAGGGAAAGCCATTAAGAGCTATAAGATGGCAACACCTGGAGAAGCTAGATTTACAAGACATAGATTTTAACCTTCAGAGCCACTTTAGGACTTCTATATATTTTCAAAATTTAGCCTTGCATGAAATATTTCCTAAGAATAAGTTGTGCATGCAATGCCTCATTTCAGTAGAAGGGGGATTCCCGTCCAAGGAAGATTTCCAAGAACCAACAGGGTGGTGAGGACACTCCTAACCAAAAAGGCAGGACTGCCTACCCTACTCCTTGGAACCTCACCCTTCCTCCTTGCTGTCAGCAAATCTAATTGTGGACCCTGCAACCAAGATGTTCCATACCTGCTTGCCAGCGCTCTGATGCACAGCAAACCTCAGAACCCTCCTATCTGAAGAAGTTAAATCGTAAGTCATAATTACAATTTTCTGGTGTGGGGAAATCCTCTATTATTGCAAATTTAACACTGGATGGTGATCACAATTCAAACTGTGGTACCCTTGCAGAGAAAAGTTTGAAAGTGCCCTATGACACTGACTCACTATCTGCCTTGTCAAAGGTTCCCCGTCAGAGAAACCCTCACTGACATCATCATATTTTCATATCCTCAAAAAGCAAGCTGTGTTGCCTGGAGGATTTTTCCTTGCCACCACACTTCTTAAACTGGAGCACGCTACTGTGACGCTGTCAGCAGCAGCGTGGGAAGAGTACCCCTGGCACCACAGGGCTGCTGTCTCCCTGGAGATGTGGGGGTGGAAAGTAATCATTAAACTTGCAAGAAGTTGCTCTTAAACAGTTTCTAAGTAGGTAATATGCGCACACAAAAAAGTTCAACATTACACACATATATTGTGAGAAACAAGTGTCGATTCTGGTCCTATCTGTCAGTTCCACACTCCTCCACCCAAAAGTCAACTACTCTTACTAATTTCTTAATTATCCTTCCAAAGAAGACATATGATAAATATGTCTCCAATTTAACAGACTGCAAGTGATTTTAAACAGTAATTTTTAAATGGTAAAGTGCATATGAATCACTCGGGGATCATAGTAAAATGCAGATTTTGATTCAGGAGGCCTGGAGCGGGGCTGTGGGCCTGCATTTCTAACGAGCTTCCCAGCCGCGCCCGTGCTGCCGACCTGTGAACCACGCTGCCAATAACAAGTACTGAAAACATTGTGTGTACTCGAATACATGCTGGTAGAAAGACAGCTTCTAGGAAAGCAAGCTTACAAAATCTATTAAAATTAAAAATATCTGAAGTCTTCAGCCCAAAAATCTCATTCTTGAGGATCTAGTCCAAAGTAAAGCAATACATATATTTTATATATATATATAAAATATATTTATCAATGCTTTGTTTGCCAGTAAGTGGGAAATAAAGACTTACTTATAGGAAATAATTGAGTTCATTTGCAATATATCTATACCATAGGCTACTATACAGTCCTTAAAAAAGAGAGAAAGA
>CM052439.1:155309818-155341753 GCA_028533085.1 Varecia variegata | reverse complement strand
GCTAGGATTACAGGCGTGAGCCACCGCGCCCGGCCTAAACAAATAATTCTTGAATGTCTACTGTGATGGGTGAAGTATGAGTAAGTACAAGGGATACACAGAGAACAAAAGAGAAAAATTGCTGTTCTTGTGAAGCTTAGAGGTTGGCGGTAAGCTATTTAAATTAAACCTACAATAAATTACTTCATAAAGTGCAGAATTTTTCTTTAAAGAAAAACTTACCCCAAACAGCCAATTGATTAGTTTTGTAAGTTTCAATTTTTGACTTGTGATTCCTTTAAAGTAGGCCCTGGCCTGAAATAGCTTGAGGCTAGATTTGAATCTAGCACCTCACTTTGAAGTAAGCACAGTAAGGTTGGGGCTGCAAGGAAGATCAGAAAGGCATAATAAAATAAAATGCTCTTTCTCTTCATGTCCTCTACCTCTGCTTACAGCAGGGATACTTTTACTCAGACTTCCTGTTTCTGGAACTTGCCCACTTTTTTGCTGTGTTTACACTTCCCCCTGTCTGTGGTTAAATAAGTATAAAGCTGTAGATCTAAGACTCTCTCTCTCTCTCCACCCCCCCATTCATTTCGTACACACAGGCTCACACGTCTCTTCTCTCCTCTCTTTCTCTCTCAGAATGACAATTCTAGGTACGGCTTTTGGTATGGTTTTTTATTTACTTCAAGTCGTTTCTGGAGAAAGTGGCTATGCACAGAATGGTGAGTCATTTCTTACTTTTCTTAAGGATTTTGGATTATCTCTAGCACACCTTCAGGTTACTCAGTTCTCTAACAGACCTGAGTCGGGTGCCGGGTTGGATGGAGATTGAGCACTTGACCATGTATTTGTTTTGTCTGTTCTAACCACCAGGACAGGGGGATGGGACAATACAATGGGTGGCATATAAGGCCTCAGTGTTGTCCAGAAGGAAGGCATTGGACTCTCGAAATGTGGATCTTAAATGCCTATTGATTCCTCTGCTCTCACAAAAGGAACACCCGTATGCACGCTACAGTTGTGCTTGTTGGAAAATCCCCAAGGTAATTTTACCTTGTGAGGAAATCAAGCTGGATTTTTGTTAGGCTTTTTAAGAGGTTCCAAAAGCATAACTTTCAGTATAAAATAACGTCCAGAAACAATAGCTCTGCCTGTGTTGACACGTGCTATTTCCCCAGCACCAAAATGTGTCTAGAATAGACATTCAATAAATATTTTTAAATGTCTTCAATATACTTTAGTTTTGATAGATTTATGTGGGAGTCTTAGTAAATAACTGCAGGGAGAAAGATCTCAGTGAGTTGTCTCGTTGAAATACACTTAACTCCCTTCCCATCAACAAATTTATCATATGCAATAATTCTCCTTGAGATCCTTAAGATACTTAGTAGCTAGGAGCAGATCCTGCCTACTCAGCAAATGCATTGTCATTACAACAAAACTAGGCAAAAGTGTCCAGCAGCAGCAAGAACCACCTAGGAACTTAGCCCACCAATTTGTTCCTGCAAATGAAGCCCTTTCCCTTTAAGAGTTAGAAAGTATTTTCCTATAGGCAATATCAAACACATCAGCTTGATGACTCAGCTTAGATATTTTGAGTGGCGTAATTACTAAGGATGGAAATCCCTAGAATTTTCTCATTAAGGGAATTGTCAGAGGGTTGACATTTTTCACAGTGTGACCATGTGAATCACTCTGTGGGGGATGATCATTATCCTGTGCTAAATGTTGCCTAAATGTGGGTTTGCACAAAGATGCACGGCAGGAAACACATAAATCTTGCTCTCTGTTGGTGTAATATATTCTCTCTATTTCTCCCTGGTGATCAGACTATTTTTAAAACAAATAAGAGTTCTAATTGAAAGCTGGGTTTTCTCTTCAACCTTTTAAATTTCAGATTTTTCTCCCCAAGATCTGTAGCCACCTATCCACATGATCATATCAAAATACCTTCCAGTTTGGGGTGTAAGGAATTCACCATCAGCTGCTGCTTGTTGAAAGATATGTTAGTTCTCTTGATAACCACAAGTACAATCAAGAGAATAAAAGAATACTTATTAAAAAATCCAAACCATTTTAACCTATTAATCAACTAACTCTATCCATTCAGTAGGAAAAAGACTTCTAAACCACACTGCCTTGCCTATTATACATATTCCAAAAATATATACCTATTTAAATATTAACACTATTAATTATTGAGCACTTAAAAAGTAATAGATAAACTCCCTGTTCAAAAGCTCTGTAACTTCAGAACCATAGTGATACCAACACCTTCAAATGACACAGAACTCTTTTTCAAAAAATCCCAATGTTTCATGTATGTTTTCAGAATTAGAATTCTTATTTTACCTTTTCTTTCTTATTTCTCAGAAATAATAGTCATAGCTAACCCTTGTTGAGTGCTTAGTGTTCTAAGCCAAGCCTTTGTGTATATATACGTTTAATGATTCTTCATATCATGAGTTTAATTTTGAGAACACTAAATATTAGAGAGGTTGGGTACCGGGCAGAGGACCACAGCTACAAGGAAGAGTAGCTGGGATTTAAACACACATCTGTCCAGCTCTGACACCATAGGTCTTAACCACTCTGTACACTACTCTTTCCTAAGAATTTTTCAGCTTGTGCCATGTAGAATATTCTCTTTGTAAAATGCTATGCAACTTTACAAGTAATTGAAGGGAAGTTTTCCTGGTTACAAGGCGATTTTGCCCAGTAACACCTGCAAAAGAGTCAATGAACTACTTCTTAAAACAGCAATTTTAAGTGCAGAAAAAATTGTATAAATGGTGCTTTGCATATTACATGAGAGTATACAGTAAGCACGCTTTTCCAGACTTAATGGCTAAAGTTAATGGGAGTCTTTTGTTTTGCTGGTGCCCAGCATTTTCTAGAGCATGCTGTTTCTGGTTTACCTTGTACATTGAAGAACTGTGGAGACAAAGCTGACCCATAAGATGTCTGAATGTGACTAGTAATGCATGTGCTGTGTGCAGGATAGGCAGAAGGTCCAAAGAAGAGAAAAGGGCAAGGCAATGAGAGGACTGCCATAGAAGGCCAGAACCATTCCATTTAGAAGGTTGCCAGCTCTTATGGAAGAGATCTAAGTCTGCAAAACTAGGAATGAATGTGCTTTAAAATGCAAGACCTGAATGGTGGGCTGCCCCTCATTATTTCACACTGCCATCAGGACCAGGGCCATACCCTGCCAAAATTACATTAGGAGCCTTTGCTCGTGGCAGAACTGTGAGCTGCATGGATTCTGGGAATGGTCAGAAAGACAAATTCTCATGGCTGTGAACAGTGCCCACAGCTCTTATCTATCTGGGGTTGTTCCAGATTTGTTGCTTTGACTGAACTGACCCATCACTCAACTGGTTGGTCCATTCACAATCAGCTTTATTAACTTTCCCACAGAACTTCTAGGTTATTTAAGTAAAGAAAACATTGTTTGGACAGCCCATGGCCTCTGGGACACTAAATTGAAATTCAATTTTAGTATAGTCTGTATCCAATTTAAGCCTTAGAAGCAACCAGTTTCTAGCATTGATTAACCAAAATATTATACCTAGAATCAGTCACAAGCTCACATTCAACCACTCTGAGAATAGCTTTGGTTACTATTCTCTCAGGTCCTAGTCAGAGTATATTTGCTGACATATTTTTTCTGCCTCATTTTTCTATTAAGTATTGTTAATTGTACATACAAAATATCCATTTAATCATAGGGTCTACAACCTAGCTTAAGAAATCGAATACTGTCTGTGACAGATTGTATTTTCCAAAGTGGTAGCAAAAATAACCTGATTCCACATTTTCTTCCAGGATCTAGCTAGTGCCTATAAGGTACAGAAGAAGAATCTAGAAAAGAAGCAGTTATGTATAACATTCACAAGAAGGTCTACTAGATCTGAGTTAAGCCAGATCTAAGTTTTTCTTATCCTGTTTGTCTCAATCAGTAGTATAAGACAAGTTGCCTTAAATAGTCAGACAATGGAGATAATCGGTGCTACTTTTAATTGGGATGCTAAATTTTAGGCAAGAAAAAGCAATCCCTTAAAAAAGTGAATTTCCAACTGTAAGACAGCTATAATCTTCCTTCATTTGAAAGAAAACACGTGGGAGGGGATAAATGAATATTATCAATAAAGTCAAAAATTAGATTAAGTGTCCATATGAATAATGGAAATAAAGTATCCCTTATTTGAAATGTACAAACATTTCAATGTAAACAAATGTAGCAGAAGAAATTCCAGTTTGAATAAAGGAAAAAGTCTGTTCAGTGCCTCTTTCTAGTTCTCTAATGCATAAATATTTGGAGATTACATATTAATTGTGGTGCACTTTTTTTCTGTTAGAAAACTCTGTGTGCATTGTTTTAGGTTTTGGTTTTTGTTTGTTCATTTTGAAACGCTTTTCTTGTCTTTGTCCGTGGGCTTTTCTTCTTTAGATAAAATATAATCACTCATTTGTGTCTGCTACAACATTCTGCCATTTTATTAATGTGATGCCAGTTTTCAAAAGGATGCATTCATTTGCTTTATTAACAGCCTGCATGTTTGTTACTCCCCAGGAGACTTGGAAGATGCAGAACTGGATGACTACTCTTTCTCCTGCTACAGTCAGTTGGAAGTGAACGGATCCTATCACTCCCTGACCTGTGCTTTTGACGATCCCGACATCAATAGCACCAATCTAGAACTGGAAATATGGTATGGAATGGTGGTTTCAAGGATATTTAGAAATCCTCTGTCTCTCTTTTCATATGCTCCTTTCCATAGCTGCAAAGGAAAGAGTGTGTGGCCTAATTAACAAATGTTAAAATCTAATGAATTTACAAAAACATCCTAAAACTCTTTGTCCTTCACCAAGACTGAAGCAAAGCAACTCTCACAGTTTATCTTTCACGTTCAGGGGGCTACAGCCAAATGCTGCTGTGGCTCTTGGAGATTTAACATCCTTCCTACTTCACTGTAGAATTTAAATCCTGGTTTTCCTAGTACACTCCTCACAAAAAATCTGTTTGCCCAACATGAGATAATCTAGTGTCTTCAAGCTGCATTTGGGAGTGAAGTTGCCTGGTTTCTAATCCCAATATCAGTGTTTATGAGCTTTCTGACCTAAAGCAAGTTATGTAACTTATCTATGCCTCAGTTTCCCCACCTGTAAAATGAGATAACCTACCTTATAGGAAGGTTATGATGATTAAATAGTTTAATAGTAATATGCAAAGCACTCAGAATAGTCATTCAGTGTATGATGAGTAATGCAGAAGAGACACTAAATCACAATTCTGTGAATGTCGACCTAACTTCTACCCTCTTGACACAGTTGGACTTCAGATGATCCTCTCAATGTAAATTTTCTAAAAATCTACAGGAATAAGTGGGCACTTGGTTTCATTAGGCCTCAGAGTAAAGGCAAAGAAAGGAAAAAAGGTCTCTGGCTTGAAAGTTTAGTAAAGAGCTCAGGGAGATTTACCTTCTTCCTCTTTCACAAATCATCTCCTGTTGCCAATAGTTACTATCTCTGGTAACTTGAAAAAATACTCTAACTTGAAATTATGATTTGTGGCTATCTTCAAATTCTTATTAGATGACCTAATTTTTAGTTAGTTTTCTAGTGAAGAAAGTAAGTCAAGATCCATGAGTAGTAAGAGGGCTTCCTGAATTCCATAGACACTGGGTCCGAGAGCCTGCATTCCATCTTACATTAATTTACGGAAGCTTCCTGCATCTATTCATACAGTGCTTCTCGCTGCAGTCATTGGATAAATAGGGTTTTGGACTCACATACTATAGAGTGTTCTCAGTCTGCCTCTGTTAGTTCACTTCTCTAACATACTTTCCAGGAATAAAATATGTTGAAAGAACAGGAGCCTACAATGTCCAGTATCTAGGCTGCAACTGGACTACACTAAAACAGCCAAACAATTCATTCAAACAATGCACTCATTGTTATGGGCAAAACACCTTCCCACACAGAGGTTTGACTTTGGGTTCTCCAACCAGCTAGTGGTAGACGGCTGTGTTCATTGTGGTTTCTCTCAGCCAGGCTGAAGCTGACCTTTCTGTCCACTTTCACATATCTCTTGATTTTTCCTGTCATATTTTAAACTGTCCAGAGCCTCCATTTGGGTTTTGCAACCATATTGAGGTATTTGAGTTGGAAAGGGATTGTTAAAGGCATGTTTTCAGTGTGAAATAGTAAGTATGAACTCTGGTAGATTAAGGTATCTCTAGAGAGCGGCCATTTTTATCAGAGGTGTCTACAGCTTGAGGGGGAGATTCATGCACCTCGAGTTCAGAGAAGACAATGCATCTCAAATTAAATTCAGTTAAACAGAGCACTCTCTTTGCTAGTTAGGTTGGGCTCCTTTTTCACTATGAAATTAGCTTCATTGGAGTGTTTGTTTTTTTCTGTTAATATAAATCTATAAGGAAGAAATTGAAATTTATTCAAAATGGTGCATGCTGATGAAGTCGTTACACAGGTGGGTTTGTTGATAGTCACTCGATGCCATCTCTTGGAGGGCAATAAACTGCCCTGAATCTGACCACCAGTCTCCCAGGCTTAGTAAGTAATTTAATTAGCATTCAATAAGCAGATCTCAGAGAGAGACTTGGATTAACCAAACTGACAGATTTGAATTACCAGCATGCCAGACTATTTCACACTGACAAATACAAGTATCATAGAGATCCAAACATTCATACTGGGCTCAGGACCTATAGGATTTGGTATTGGGGGAGGGGAGCAGAGAAGGCTAATAGGTTGCATATCAATATAAATTCACCTTGATTGGGAGGCCTGAAAATTTTTTATTCACCAAAACTCTAGCCAGATGTCAGTTGCCTTGAGAGACAACACAGAGGCTCTGGAAACAGGCACCTGGGTTGAAATCCCAATAGCAACACTTAACTCTGTGACCTGGGGGTCATTTAAACTCTCTGATCATAACAAGTGCCTTGCACTGGGGTAGAGGGTATGAGTGTCTGGCATGTGGTATGTGTCTGTAAATGGTACTTAATCATCTCAATATGGTTCAATTTCCATTAAAAAATATGATCAAAATGTTGTTTGGTATAGAAGCAAAACAAAGAAAATATGTTTGTTGATTTTAAGTCTAGAGTTATTTTGTTCAGATCTCAATGTGGTTAATATTTTTTAATAAGTTGCCAGAATTTAAAAATCTGAGTATCTCTTTAAAAAATCAGATCTGATAACACTGAGCCCATATAGCAAAAAGCAGCAGGAACAGAATTCTAGCTGCTTCTTACAGATGGAAAATTAAATCTCAGTCTTGGCCAAGCATGGTGACTCACGTCTGTAATCCCAGCACTTTGGGAGGCTGAGGTGGGAGGGTCACTTGAGGCCAGGAGTTGAAGACCAGCCTGAGCAAGGACAAGACCTCATCTCTACAAAAAACAGAAAAATGAGCCAGACACCTGGCTGGGGTGCACACCTGTAACCCCAGCTACTCAGGAGGCTAAGACAGGAGGATGGCTTGAGCTCAGGAGGAGTTTGAGATACAGTGAGCTATGATGACGCCACTGCACTCCAGCCTGGGTGACAAAATGAGACCCTCTCTCAAAAAAAAAAAAAAATTCTCAGTCTTGAAGGTAAGACCACTTCTCTCACGTATATTACTTGCATAGACCCAACAGGAATTTTAATTTGAGGCCTTTCTTTTTAAGTGTTTGCATAGTTTTCATAATCTGCTCTTAGAAAGTAATTGTATTTCCTCCTTTTCCACCTTCTTGGGAGTACCACAATCACTCCCAGGTACTGCCTACAGATACCACTTCAAATATGTCATTTTTTGTTTTCAACGATTACCAACACCATCACAGGCTGCACCCTGATATTCTAGGCTTAGCTAGCAATATCTGTCAAGTATTGTCAATTTAGTCCTTTTTATAGTCAACCATACTAACCCCTAAAACTGTTGAGTATTTTTGAACTAGATTCTGTGTTTCAGGGCTGACTGAGAAATGAAAGCAATAGTTGTGGGGTTTTTTGTTTGGTTTGGTTTGGTTTTATTATGTCTTTCAGTATTTCCACAGAAATATTTGTTTGCACCAACAAGAGAAATCCGTTTATCATACTAAACTACACAAGAACAGAGGAGGCTTAGGAGGGTGGAGGTGAGGTTAGGAATCAGATTACATGGAACCAGGAGATTTGTGTGACTGGCTCAGGGTTGAAGTCCCCTAAGAAGGTCCTCCAGGCTCAATTCACTAGCCTACAGTACTACTTGGATACTTGCAGTGCTCTTTCTCCCACCAGAACCCTAAAATATCTCTGTTCAATGAAATACCAGGCAATCCACAAATGAGTGAGCCATTTAGCTAATTTTAAATTTTCCAGTAGCCACATTTTTAAAAAAGGAAAAAGAAATAGGTGAAATTAATTTTAATATTTTATTTAATCTAATATATCCAAAATATTACCATTTCAACATGTAATCAATACAAATAAAATATTAATAGATATGTTACATTCTTTTTTTCATACTAAATCCTCAAAATCTAATGTATATTCTATACTTAGATTACATCTCAGTTTGGACTGACCACATTTCAAGTGTTCAATAACTATATATGGTGTGGTGGCTATTGTTGTTGGGCAGTGTGGCACTAGAACATTCCTAACCCTAACAATGCATAGTAGCAACCAAGTAAGTTGCTTTAATTGACTTGAATTGAAATGGATTGGATAGCATTGAGTTGGACTCCTCATGAGGGACACTAAGTTTCCTTCAATTGCCTGAAGCTAGGGTCAGTTGCACAAAACAAGGCTGCATACAGTAGTCCACAGCGCTTATCTTAGTCTTCCAGTATGGGCCCCAACCCACATGGAGTAGCTCCTCAAGTTCAGATCCCTTAAAAGGATGCCTAGTCTCACAGGACAGCCAAGTGGTGATCCTTGATTGTTCATTGCTCATAAATCTCATTCTCGAAAAAGTGGGAATGAGCTGAGAAGACCATTTTAGATCCTTTTTAAACTCCCAGCAGGACCTGAAACCTGCCACAGGTTTAGCACCTATAATTAAATATTCCACACATACTTTTCTTAGAAATATATTCTAAATTCAAGGATTGAACTAAAATCCATTGTCCTTCTAGTTTCCCCACATCACGTTTACCTAAAATTCAGAAATGAGACTCTGCCCCCAATGCTTCCCTTCTGCTCTTTTTGTCAAATCACAACAATGTTGCTGTCTTCAGACCTTTCCACCTGGCGTTTGTCCCAAACTTGTTCCCCGATATTCATCTAGCTTACCTTAAAATTTGCTTTTTATTTTTACTTGGTTCCAACTGGGAAAATCCATCTACCCCACCAAGGGACACAACCTTCTAGAAACTCTGACACACACACACACACATACACACACTTCAAAGCCTGAACAAACTGCATACTCTAAAAGATAGCAGTTAACAAAAGTTATATTTTGAGAGGACAATTTTAAGGAATGTCCCACAAACATTCAACATATTGGTCAGTTAATTAACAAAATTTCTTGACCAATCTCTAGTATTCATGATTGCAGGAGCTTAACCAGTCATTCAAAGACCACAGTAGTACAAAAGTGAAAGATTCTGTACCTAAAGCTGCAAGTTCTCCTCAGCTTTTAACCCCATGATCAGCTCACCTGAAGCCGTGCGCAGACAGGTTCCTCTTTCTCTACAGAGTCCCGGAACCATTCTAGAAAGGACTCACTTCAGCACGTGCAGGAGAAGAGTATACATACATCCAATTCACTAAAGAAAACTTGACACACATCTGGGTTGTAGACAGCAAAGGACCTTCCTAGAACACACCCCTTAGGACTTAAACAAAAATATCTGGTTAATGGGAACAATTCTTTCATGTAAGCAAACTTACACAGAGGTACTTTTTTCTGCCAAGATTCTCACTTCCAATTTGATACAGTTATACCTCTTTTTAGAGCTATTTGGCTGAGTTTAAGGAGCACATAGGAAAAGCAAACTGGTAACAGTGGTTATCACAGGAGAGAGAAACTAAATTGAGGGTTGGGAAGGAAGGAAAACTGTAATTTTACTTTTATTCTGCTTTGTTTAATTACATTTACAATGAGAATGTATAACTTCATTATTCTTTAATTCTCATATTATTAGTTTACTTTCTTTTTTGATGACAGTTCATTTTGAGAGTAAAATTTACTAATGGGAAAATGTGCAAATCTTGAGTTTGGAAAAATGTCTATGACATATAGATGACCCATCATTCAAGATTAGAGCATTTCTTTTGCCCTACAAGGATGACTTATGTCCCCTTCCAGTCAACCTGTATGCCCCAGGAGCAATCAGAATTCTGAATCCTATTTAATATTACCCTTGGGTTTTACCAGTTTCTGATAGTTTCTTCTAAATGGAATAACTCTGTTCATACTTTTCTGTCTGAATTCAACACAATGTTTATGAGATTTAGCCATGTCGATGCACATTTTGTATCCCATCTTTTCAACTGCTGAGCAGTAATTCCAGTGTGTGAATATACCACAAATTTTTAAACCTTTCTCCTCATAATGGACTTTAGTGTTTGTTGAAGTTTGAGAGGTTATTAATTTTTTAAGTTGTTATTAACATTCTTTTACAAATCAGTGTGCAAATATACATTTTCATTTCTCTGGGGTAAAAATCAATTGCTGTATCATAAGGTAGATGCACATCTAACATCATAAGGAACTACCCTATAGTTTTCCAAAGTCATTCTACTGTCCTATCAGCAATGTATGAGAGTCACAGATTATTTCCAACATTTGAGTTTGGAATAGTATCTCATTGTGATTTTAATTTGCATTTATCGAATAACAAATGTTGAACACCTTTTCAAATATTTGGACATTTGAATGTCTTCTTTAGGCAAGTATCTGTTAAAATCATGGAGTTCTTTGTCCTTTTGTTATTGATGGATAGTAGATCTTTATATTTTCTGGATACAATTACTTTGCCAGATATATATATTGCAACTATTTTCTGTCAGTCTAAAGCTTGCCATTGCATTTTCTTAATGGTTTATTTTAGTAAGCAAGATATTTTTTCATTTTGATGAAGTCCTATATAACTTTTTTATTCATTTATGTTTAGTGTTTTTTGTGTTCTTGCTAGGATTTCTTTGCCTACTCTCAAAGTTGGAAAGATATTTTCTTATGTTTTCTTCCAAATGTTTTATAGTTTTAGCCTTTATTTATGTCTTAATCTATATATAACTGTGTGGGATTAGGGCTCATATTTTCCATACATTTACTCAGTTGTTTCAGGACAATTTGCTGAAAAGAGTTTCTATGCTCCGTTAGATCTATTGGGTTTCTCCATTTAAAATTAATTAACCTTGTACATATGAGTCTCTTTCTGAACTCTATTATCCTTTCTATTGATCAATTTATCTATCCTTATGCCAGTAGTAAATGGTTCTGATTGTCATAGCTTTATACTAAGTTTGAAATCAATGCTCTGAGTTCTCCATATTTGTACTACTTTTATCAACATTACTTTGACTATTTTTGGTTCCTTATACTTCCACGTTAATTTTAGAATCAGCTTATCAATTTGTTAAAATACTACTGAGATTTTGATTAATATTATATAGGTCAATTTGGGAAAATTTTCATGCTATCAATATTGAATTTGCTAATCCATGATCAGAGCTCTCCATTTATTAATATTTAGACTTCCTTTAATATCTCCCGGCAATGTTTTATAATTTCCAGTGCAAAGACCTTAAAAATCTTTTATTAATTTTATTTCTAAGTATGTTATGTTTCTAATGTTTAACCTACTTTGATTTCCTGGGATACACCCTACTTTGTCATAATGTATTAAAATCAATGTGTTACTATTTTCCTGAGGAACTTTCCATATACATTCCGTAGGGATATTTGAGAATTTCTTTTCTGTAATAATTTTGCCAGATTTTGGTACCAGAGTTAAGCTAGTTTCAAAAAATAAATTGAGAAGGGTCCATTCCTCTTCTATTTTCTCAGAAAATTTGTGTAAGATTGGCACTATTTTTTTCTTACACATTTAATAAAATTCACCAGCATATAACCATCAGACATAGATTTTTCTTTATTGATAATAAATTTAATTTCTTTGAAAGAAATAAAACTATTGATGTATTCAATTTCTATGTGGGTCAGTTTTAATAATTTGTGTTTATAAACTTTTTCATTACATCTAAGCCATTGCATGCATTAGAATATGTTTTTAATTTCTTTATTATACTTTTAATATCTGCATGTTCTATAGTGCTTTCCCCTCTCACATTGCAGATGTTGGTAGTTTACATCTTGCTTTCTCTTCTTAACCAGTCCTCTTAGTGTTTATCAGCAAAAGTTACCTGTGAAAATCCCTTCTGTATTATGTGATGTTATATATATAATTTTTAGACTATTTTATCATTTCCTTTAATTTTTAATCAATGCTTCTTTACAACCCTTTTTTCTCCCATTTTTTTCTGCAAAACATAAAAACAGCAATTTCCTTTTTTACCTAAATGAATTTGTTTCTAATACCTAAATACATTTAGGTAACAAATACCTAAATGTATTTGTTTCTCAATGATCAATTATCAAAAATAGGAGAGTTTTTTGATAGTTTTCATGAACATACTTTGACTATTTCAGGTTCAATTTTATCTAATACCTGAGTATAATGTCAGCAAAAAGCCACATTATTTTAATTCATTCTTTCTCTCTGACATGCACCCACCCACATACCTATGGACAGAGTTGCAGTCATGCAATTGAAATGCACATATGGTACTATTCCGTTGTATAAAGAATCTCCTACTTGAATCAAGACAGATTCCCTTTTTTGTTTTACAGTGGGGCCCTTTTGGAGATAAGCTGCCTGAATTTTAGTAAACTTCAAGAGGTATATTACATCAAGACAAAGAAATTCTTACTGATTGGTGACAGCGAAATATGTGTGAAGCTTGGAGAAAAGAGTATAACTTGCAAAAAAATGAACATAGTCAAGATAGGTAAGAAGTTGTATATAGGGATATGGTTGTCATTTTTTGGATATCTGAAGACACTGTTTCTGGACTTTCTGCATGTTAAAAATAGATAAATGGTGGAAACAATTAGCAATTGATCATAGCAAATTCTCTAATGCACTTTGTAGAAAATGAAAAATTTGAAGCTTATACTACTAATTCCTGCTGTGAAAGAATTCTGAGTATCTTCAAACTCAGCTATGAAAGAGAGTCTTTGACACCTAAGATTGAAGGAAGAGCACATCTACATGAAGCTTCTAACTGGAGCTGGGCCTCCTGTCATCCATGCACACGTGCCCTTTCCTTCCTCACTGGGCCTTCTCTCCATATTCCCGCCAGATTCTGAGTGTGTTTAGCTAACTTATTAAGTTACTTTAAAAAGTAAATATGCCTTCTGTAATAGTCAGTGCTCCAGAGGAAAGAAAACCTATAGGAGATAAACAGATAGCTAGGTAGATAGCCAGATTGATTGATAGAAGAGAGAGATTTCTATTAAGGAGTTGGCTTGTGTGTATGTGGGGGCTGGCAATTCCAAAATCTGTAGAGCAAGCCAGAAGGCTAGAAATTCAGGTAAGAGTGTAGTCTTGACTCCAAATTCTGCAAAGCAGGAAACTCAAGTCGATTTTCTATATTGCATTCTTGAGATATATTGCTTCTTCTTCAAGGAACCTCAGGCTTTGCTCTTAAGGCCTTCTACTGATTGGATGATACCAATCACATTATGAAATATAATTTGCTTGACTCAAAATCTACTGATTTAAATGTTAGTCATTCTAAATAAAATACTTTTAGACAAGTATTTGACCCAACAAGTAGGCACCATAGCCTAGCCTAGTTGACATAAAATTAACTGTCACACTTTCCTAAGAGACTTACTACTGGAGAGTGAAGCATAGCCAAATCTGATTTGGCCAATATGATTTGGCCAAGAATATCTAGATTATACTTTGCCAAAAATGAATGTTAATAATTCCATTTTAAATAAAATTACAATATCTGCATGTTTCCTTTGGTTCTATACAATATTCATATACATAATGACATGAATCAGTAAATCCATTTAATCATCTGTCAATATTAATTACCAATTGACCATTTGGTTACCAGTCAAGTAAATCAAAACAATCAGAGAGACTGGGAACATAGACACAAAAATACTTTCAGTTAATTACAGATTTATGACCCTGAGGTGAGTAAAGTTTTTTTTTTGCAAAATCTCAGAGATACCCTGATATAGGGAATTGTGTAATCCAATTATGACATATCACTGTGATGGAATATTAACTATTTGTCTTTTTTCTACCTATGGGGATTTACAAACGAAATAATATGTGTAGGAGAAAAACTATTCAAAATGATTGAAGACATACATTCTTTTGCTGATTTTAAATACTAAGATTATTTCTCTCCCTATTCCACCTCTCTTCACCCTGAAAAAAGAAAATTAAAAGTAAGAGAGCAATACTCATTAGAGACAAGAAAGCGTGAGAAATTTAGCTCAGCTTTGTCTCAGATTTATTTCACTAAGGTGGCAAAATAAAGAGTTAAAGCAGAAGTTCCGTGTGTGAACAATTATCTTATGAAAAAGCCAGTGTAGTGGAAGAGAGACACAGGTAGATGGTTGTGCATATAGACTACACAGTAACAACTGCCATGACCAGTACCAATACTACCTGGGGTGGGGAGGACGGTAACAATAGCGTATCTCCAAGGACATGAGCAAGCTGGGGTTTGGTCATTTGGAGACTAGCCTTCCAGGGATGTTCAGTTCATTCACTGCACAGGGTCACCATATCTAAAGGTTCACCATTTGCGTTGCAAATGTGTATTCACTTCTCGGAAAGCAAGCAGGGAAGGCAGAGATTTTTAGTCTTCTGACAGTCCTGGAAATCAGGGGAGAGCCCATTCTTACACAAACTCACACCAGCCCACAAGCCCTTGCATGCACGTGAACACTCACAGCACACCCAGAGCCTCCAGGCGACACCCTGCCACATCCAAATGCCCAGATCTCACACACCCAGTGCTCTCAGAGGCCCACACGGTGCACACCCCAGCAGACTGCAAACCTGGCATGCCTCATCTGAGGGGCCAGGGGAAGAGGCAGGGGGTGCGCACTCCTGGTAGCACAGGCCCCTGAGGAAGGGGTGCTGTGAGACTCAGGGGCTTTGGAAAGCACCCTTGGGCAACCAGGGTGAGAGGTGGCACAGGCCAGTCTCACAGCAGCATCTTCTCCTGGCTCCTAATGTGACATTTCATCAATGAAACTACCATGTAACCAAATTTAAACTGGATGCTCCTGATTGAATCCCAGAGCCCCCCCTGCAAACACCTGCCTCCTCACTCACTTACCCCTGCAAGGCTGGAGGGGGCAGCACCCTGGCAGAGTAGATATGGTCAGGTTGTATGAACATGTATTACCTTTTAACAGAGTTGCTTGGGGAATGAGCACCGTTTTCTAATTTGCTCAAAGACACCGCTGGGCTGGAGGCAGACCTGTCCAGAGAGTGCGTGGACAAGCCAGTGTGAAAGTACAGGGTATAGAAACAAAAGCTAAATGAAGAGTGAGCCTCAGAATCAGACAGAATTGGATTTAAATTCTGCTAAACCATGTTATAGGGGCCCGAACATAAGTTCATTAACTTCTCTGAGACAAAGTTTCCTCATCAGTATAGTGACAAGTGACTGCTGTCTGAAGGCAGTGTAAGCAAAATACTCAGCACTTAGTAGGTGTGTTCTTCCCTCAATTCCTCCATTATTCGGAGATGGCACAGGGCAGGGCTTCGGTGTCAGAAAGTCATGTTGAGAACGGAGTGAAGGGTAGAAACGGGCCGGCAGTTGTGCGAGGGTGGCCAGGGTTCTCTGTCAGGCTGTTCCCATACACCCCCCGCCTTTCCTCCTGCTTCCCTGGAGAGCAGCTTCCCTTTTGGTGGCCCATGTTAGGGAGAAAAAGGATAAGCTTCCCTTTTTACAGGGTATCCGAGGGTTAAGGAGTCACTTCTTGTTCAGTAACTCCAGGGCAGGGCAGGAGAAACTTAGGCAGTCACCACGATGGACAAGTGACTACAATAACTGGGCCAAACTCTGCCGCCAAGGTTTCACTTTATTGGGCCAGTCAGTCAGTCCACAGTCCAGCTCAGACAGCCTGGAATGCAGCTCAGACTACCGCGTGAAAGTCTGATGAGCGCACACCCTCTCATTAATGACGGCCCGAGACCAGTCACATAAATAGAATAGGGGCCCCATCCGCAGGCAACTAACTTCCCAGGGCGTGGTCGACGAGCAGCCAAGGGGCCAGGACAGGGACATCTCAGCACCTGTGTAGGAAATCGGTACCTTTCTCGGGGTTTTCTTTGCCTGAAATAATACCTGCCTCCCTCCAGCAACACGCGTGTGTGGCACATGGGATCCTAGCGGCAGCCTTGCCAGCCAGGCAGGCAGAAGGAAGAGGCCCAAGATCAGTCCAGAGGTAACGCAGCTGAGGCTGACAGAGGGGACCCCCTGAGGCCACTCCAGAAGTTACGAGCCAGGGCCAGGATGCAGACCCTCCACGTCTAAGTAGCTGACATGAGGTGTGAGGTCTCCAGCATAGAACCCAATTTTATTGGAAGAAGGAAGACTCAAAGTTGAAATGCTCTTGCTTTTTGGGGCTAGTGAGTAACAAAGTTCTCCAGTATGCAAAAGGTAAAGAGAATGGGTTTTAATGTAAAATGAACACTGGCTGCTGTAACAAAGAAGCCCCCAAACACGTGATATCCCAAACTCCGTGAGTTTATTTCTCACTCACATCAGAGCCAAAATCGGTGTTCCTAAGCTGTGCGTGGTACTCCTCCCAGCAGTGTCCAGGGCCCCCTCCATCCTGTGGCTCCACCATCGTCAATGTAGGACTCCAAGTGGTGAGAGGGGACCAAGCCTGGAGTGGGAGGACGTGACCTCCACGCACATCACCCATGAGGCCACCCCCAGCTGCAAGGGAGGCTGGGAAACAGGGTCCGCATTTGCACCCAGGAAGAAGATACGGATGGCTTTCTGAAGAGTTAGGCAGTTACAGATGCAGAAAAGGTGGAACTGATTTTCAGAAGAGATGTATTTTAAATATTGCAATTATTTCCTTGACTGCCCTTTATACAGACATCATTTGTTTTCCTTTCCCAGTTAAACCGGAGGCTCCTTTTAACGTAAGTGTCATCTATCGTGAGGGAGCAAATGACTTTGTGGTGACATTTAATACATCACACTTGCAAAAGAAGTATGTAAAAAATTTAATGCACGATGTAGCCTATCGCCAGGAAAAGGATGAAAACAACTGGATGGTATGTAGCTCAACCACATTTATAAAATAAAAATGTCTTAATGTTAAATGTGTTACTGTCCTAGATGTGCATTTACCCTGGGGGGCCCTAAAACAATTTTATTTTCAAAATGTACCTTCTACTGAAAGAAGCTCCCAACACTGTATAGGCTTCGGGCCCCACAAAAACCTGGATCTTCCCTGGAGCATACTGTTCTGACTCTGATTTTTTTTTTTTCTTGCTCTAAGTTTTACCTTTAGGCTATTTCTAAGCAAGTTAGTTGGATAACAATATAGATTGAGACCAAATTGATCCTGTTTATTTGGGGGCCTCAAAAAGTGTCATGTCTTATACCACTTTCAGAGGCAAATCAGGCAAAAAATATCTCTGGGTTTGATCACCAAATCACAGTCACAGTTTGGTCTATGAGATTTGTGGGAACAGTACGAGGCAAGGAGGAGAGGTGGAATCTTTGCCTTTGTTTTGTTTTTATTTTAAAGCCTGAGGTCTTAGTTCTTGAAGTAACAACTTAATTTTTACCTGTCATAATCTGGAGGGTTATTTAAACTATTTATTCATGATTCCTTGAGGTTGGAATGATCTGGAAGTCCCTGGAATCTGTTTTGGGGAGGTGGTAGGAGAATAGTAGAGTACCCCAGGTTATCAGATTCCTAACATACCTTCTGTCCTTTCTGTCACAGGGACAGAAAATAGGTAATGGTTTCTCTTTCTCAAGGCTAGCAGGGTGCCTACTTATTCCTACTGTCCTGCCTTCTCAGGCCAAGGCCAGCCTGGTCCGTGTGCAGTGCTGCACTGTGCTGCTTATGTAAAGGGAATGCCTGCCCCACACCCCCTCCTACCCGCGTGCCCCGCCCCCTAACATGCACTAACTGGAGGACCTTGATCCTGCCCTCTTTCATTTTTCATCTGAAAATCACACCAACGGGAAAGCAACTCTAGTGAAAAAAAGGAAGAATTTTGAATAAATAGTGCCAGAACAATCAGTTAACTATTTGGGAAAAAAAATAAGTTAAATGCCTGATACTCTTTCCATAACAACAACAAAAAAAAAAACAGGTGATTTAAGGAAATTATATAAAGTGAAACTCTAAACAAGCTAAAAAGAATATAGGCAAATGTTTATTTAATCTTGACATGAAGAAGAACATTCTAAGCGTAAAAGCAGTAGAAGAAAGTGAAGGATAGATACATGTGACCACATAAAAAGTAGAAGCTTACACATGTCAACACACAATAATCAAATTGTAAGGCATACTGAAAATTAGGATTGAATTGCCACATATGCAGCTGACAGATGGTTAATATCTTTAATATATAAAGAGCTACTATAAATCATTAA
The DNA here is from genome assembly GCA_028533085.1 of Varecia variegata. Lineage (NCBI taxonomy): Eukaryota > Metazoa > Chordata > Mammalia > Primates > Lemuridae > Varecia > Varecia variegata. The sequence goes on along the minus strand of CM052439.1, from coordinate 155,323,087 downwards.
AAAAGACAAATATCACAATAGAAAAATGAACAAAGAATTTAGAAAAGTCTCAAAAATAAGAAATATATGCATTCAATAAATATAAGAAAATTGTTTATCAAATAAATACAAATATAAATAAAAATGGACTACTTTTTACCTATCAAACTGATAGAGCTTTGTTTTTCTTAAGAATAATACACAGTGTTAGGGAAACTGTTGTCCACATTCCCAATGTGGAAAGGTATCTTTCTGGAGGGAAATGATTCCTGCTTACTAACCTAAACTTTCATCTCCCCTTGCCACGTGAAAGGGGAGAGGGAAAAAAAGAAGATATTGAAGTGTAGAAAGGCAGGTGGGAGCCTGGGAGTGATTTATATCCTCCTGAAGTGGGAGTGCCTCATTCAACTGAATAAAGATTCATCATTTTACTCTCCTCCTTGGCCACTCACAACATCATTTATGAGCTCACAGACTCTGCCCCTAATTCTGTTGCTGACTCCTCCACATAGTAAAACTCCTATTCTAACAAATATGAGAGAACCTGAAAAGAGTGCATACGTGACTAAAGGAGTTCCACTTGAAATGGCTTGGGAGATCTAGGCAACACCTCTTTTTCCATCCTGAAAATGCAATGGCACTTTTTACTCTTCAGCACGTGAATTTGTCCGGCACAAAGCTGACACTCCTGCAGAGAAAGCTACAAGATGATGCCATGTATGAGATTAAAGTCCGATCCATCCCTTATTCCTCCGACTATTTTGAAGGCTTCTGGAGTGAATGGAGCCCAAGTTACCACTTCAGAACTCCGGAGACCAAGCGTGCAGGTGAGGAGTGGCAAAGTCTTTGTTCCCCTATAGAGCTTGAAATGTCAAAGTCAAAGTGTGAGAGTTGGGACCCCATCCCCTAGGGCATTCTCACCCTTTCTTTGTAGAATGACCTGCCTGCTGTTTTTGCCCCTTTTTTGAAAAATAAGGAAGCAGAGCCTGGGGGTCCTTCTTCTAACTGATAACTGGCACAGGCTGTCTGGAGCTACTGTCCTGGGCATTCCTAGGAACTGCTAATAATTCTGAACAAAATCCCCACCCACCACCTCCAGCTAACCATTTAACCTAGAATCCTAACGGCTGGTATCTCTAAGACCCCACTAGGGAACACGTTTGTTGATGGCAGGTATGGCTGTCCTGTGTCTCCTTTTCCAAAATGATGAAGATGTCTTGGGGGTCTAGGAGCTGAGACTGGCCAGAAGAGCCAGAGAACATGGCACAGGCAGTCCTGGGGACCCAAAGCACCCACATTTACTTTTCTTTTGGGGAGGCAGTCAAGGGAACTATTCTACCATACCAGCTTTCCATCCTCACCCTGGAACTTGCTGGGACTACAGGGCGAACATCCATCTCATTGCCCCCTGCTCTGGTGTGGCTTCTTTCCTTTGGTGGAAAGTCAAGAAGGGAAGGGAGTGGTGGTTCCTTTGATGCTAGATCACTTTATACTTCAGGTGGCAGATGTTCTGGGCATGGTCACCCAAGTCGGTGCCACTCATGCCAAAATTTCCTGATAAAGTTACTGAACAGCAACTTTCAAGAAATAATAAATAGGCCCCCGTTACTAAATAAACTCAAAGCATCCTGAAAGTCTAACCCAATGCATGCCTACTAAATGCTAACTGTGCTCTATCCTTGTATTCCAGAGGAGATGGATCCTGTGTTACTAACCATCAGTATTTCTAGTTTCTTCTCTGTGGCTCTCTTGGTCATCTTGGCCTGTGTATTATGGAAAAGAAGGTGACTTTATTCAACTATTTGTGAATATGATTGTGTGGGATCCCAGACACCAGAGCTTGAGCCCCCTGTATTGATGAGAAAACTGCAAAGAGGAATAAGACATTTTAGGAATTATAGTGGCCAGTATCACTTTCCATCCTTAGGTACCAGGGAATTTCCACAGTTGATTTCATAAGAGACAAAAATATATAAACTGAACATAAGGCAAACCTTTTCCCCAAACGAGGAATTCTTTAAGGCAGTGTTTCCCAAGCTGTCCCTCCAAAGTCTTCTAAAGGGTATAGAAGGCATCACCCATGGCAAATGTAGAATGCACTTGAAGTCTTGACTTTCAGCACACAAATTCGTAGTAGTTTTGTACTCTACCCCATGATAGAGCCATGATTGTTTCATCATACAAATGATGTTTTAAACATGCACCAATTATTTAATATTCTAGGAAGATGTCCTCAGCATGGGGCTACATAACTCCAGGATTACAAACACCCTAATTTGTAAAGTACTACCTTAATAGTACTAAGCAATTTCCCTGGGCAACTTAGAAAATATCCTCTACTTCCACTAAAATTAGGGCAAAGGAGTTGCTGCCAGTACAGAGAAGGAATAAGACCAAAACACCTACATTGGGAGTAAATGACTCAGTTCCAGAGCCCCACAAAAAAGCACCTCATTGCAAGCCTTCTTCCCTCTAGGCCTATTTCCCAGAGGTGTATTGTTGTCATGTTTTATTGACACAGTAGAATAATGGCAGTGATCTCTGTTACAACCCTCCTTGGATTAATAGGGTACTGAGGCCCAGAGAAAGCAAGTCACTTGACCATGGTGACCACTTGACCCACCTAGTAGTGGCATAGCCCAGACTAGAAATCTGCTCTTCCAATTCCTGGCTCAGAATACATGGGTAGTCTCACTGTGCCTATGTCCTGTGCCATTTATTTCATCTACTGATGTCCTCTGATTTCAGGATTAAGCCTATTGTGTGGCCCAGTCTCCCGGATCATAAGAAGACTCTTGAACAACTGTGTAAGAAACCAAGAAAGGTAAGTGTTTTGGTGCTTACAAAAGCACTAGTTGGCAGCAACCAAGAATGATATTCCAGGATAAGGAACATTGATCCTCAACTTTTGGTCTTTTATGTGTTCCATAACTAGTGTCCATCATAAGACCCTAGCTGCACCAGTGAACTAAAATGAGATACAAGTCTCAGAACTTCTAGGCTTCCCAGGGCTGGAGGGCACAGCCAGTGGACACTTTAGACTCTGAAGTGTCTCAGCACCTCCAGAAGCAAAGAGTCAACTGAGGAACATGTTGACAATTCTCTGTCAGAAGGTTCTCTAGATCTTTTCCTGAACTGAACATCTGGTAATGCACCTCTCTCTGGTGACATATTAATGCCTTCTCTCTTTTTTTCTGTGCAGAATTTGAATGTGAGTTTCAATCCTGAAAGTTTCTTGGACTGTCAGATTCATAAAGTGGATGGCATTCAATCTCGAGATGAAATGGAAGGCTTTCTGCAAGAAGCTTTTCCTCCACAACCAGAGGAGTCCGAGAAGCAGAGGCTTGGAGGGGGTGTACAGGGCCCCAATTGGTCACCCGAGCATACAGTCATCACCCCAGAAACTTTCAGAGGAGAGTCACCCCTAGAATGCCTGGCTGGGAATGGCAGTGCTTGTGATGCCACTATACTCCCCTCCCCCAGGTCCCCAGAGAGTGGCAAGAATGGGCCTCATGTGTACCAGGACCTACTGCTTAGCCCGGGGACTACGAACAATATCCTACCCCCTCCATTTCCTCTCCAGTCAGGATTCCTGACATTGACCCCTGTTGCTCAGGGGCAACCCATCCTCACCTCCCTGGGACCAAGTCCAGAAGAAGCCTATGTTACCATGTCCAGCTTCTACCAAAACCAGTAAATTGTGAGACACCAAGACTGAACCCACTGTGCCCAACGAAGTTGACTGAGAGAACTCTAGAGCTCCCACTCTCCCTCCCAGAACAAAGAAGAGAAAATTAACAAAACCCCACGCATAGTCTACAGGACTCTGAAACATGGCTTTGACCACTCCTCCCTGGTTCAGTGACCCTCAACATCCTGCTTCTACCATGTTGATTTGGTCACTAGGTTTCAGGTGACCCAGTGATTCAATTATTTAAACAAAGAAGGAAAGAATGTAAGAAAGAGTGAAGAAAATAAGGGAAGCATGAGGAAGGCAAGAAGAGAGCAAGAGAAGGAGGAAGGAAAGGAGAATAAGAATGATGGTTGCCATTGTTAGGACTTCCCATCTATCCAGTGCCATGCAAGTGCTCTACATGCCTTGTCTCATTTCATCCTCACCATAATCCTGGGAGATGGGTGCAATTATTATTATTATTATCTTTTAATAGATAATGAAATTGAGAATCAAGGGGTTAAGTAACTTATCCAAGTAGCTCACTCAGTGGAGGATGGAGCCAAAGTCTGATGGCTGAGAGTCCAGTGGCAGTTCCCTGAGCCAAGAACCTTTCTCTGCACTAGGGACTGCCCCATCCCTGAGTGCCAAGCCTCAGTAATACAGGGTGACCATAGAGCTTATCATCCAAGCTGGTGTGAAATACCAAGGCCAGCCATATCAAAAGAAGGTGAAGAAGGCAAGAAAAAAACACAAAACCCATTCAATTTCATTTTTCGGAAAACAAGCTCAAAAAGAAACTAATTAGAAGCGAGAATTTTTCTTGCTAGTTATCAAGACCACGGTCCTCTTCCTGCCGTCACCCAACTGCATCTGTGCACAATTCCCAGAAGAACCTGTCGCTGACCCTAAACACTTGCACATTTGACCAATGAGTGGGGAATAACCCCTCCCATGTGTATAGACACTACCCCAATCAATGTATCCCCAAATTTTCCTGAGTTGTATAGCCTGAGTTCTATAGCCTTGGATCTTACCATAAACTTCAGGGATAAGGAATTATGAGCACATGCAATGAGTGAACCAACTGTGGCTATGTTACAGAAGATACAGAGAAGAGACATATTATTAACAGTTGACATTTGTCCTCTTACCTTTCTTGGTCTAGATGAATTTCTAGTGACTAGCTCAAACTAAGTCAAGGCAGCTGAGCAATGGCAGCTCAGGGAAGTGCAGCTAACCCCTCTCCCACAGGCCCCCAGACCCTGGCTATTCACAGAACGGCACAGGGCAGAGGCGGCCCAGGGAAGTAAGAAGGACTGGACTTAGGTTCTCCAGGGTTTTGCTTGTGGTTTGACTTTGTTGTTGTTATGTTTCAAATTTTCTTCTTTGTTCTGTTTTTACTTTGTTTATGGGGACTAAACATTTTCAATATTTTAATTTTCCTGGTTTTTTTGTTTTGTTTTGTTTTGTTTTGTGCTGTCTGTGAATGGGGTTTAAAGTTGTCTAATGGACCTTGTCTGTTGGCTTAAAGGACTAGGAGCAATCAGATCATGTTATTCTTCAGATGAATGGGTTATTTTCCAAAGTGCTTTCCTCTGCATCAGTAGCAATAAGTACAATACCATAGTCCCTTAGGTTTGCTTAGTGCTTTTGTGATTTTCAAAGCACTTCCATAAGCATTATCTTCTGTCTTCTTAGTGAACATTTATGAAAAGCCCTGCTATGGGCCTACCATAGTGTTAGGCACAGCAGATCTAAAGACAGATAAGGGTGGCACGCTGCCCCATAAAGTGCAAAATCTAACAAAAATGACAGCTTTGTAAACAAAGAATTATTATAATGTAAAATGCTATAACAGATGTTGGAAGTGTCCTGTTGGAGATATGGACAATGCCACAAAAATGACATAAATTTACATGGAGGAAAAGTAGAATCTGCCTGCTGTGTAAGTAGCAGAAGACATTGTCCACCAGGTGGGCAGGTATTCTTTATCTTTTGTAGAAATGGGGGCCAAGTCTCAAAGAAAAGTTTACACAAAATCTCATGCCTAACCTAGGTCTCTGATACCTTATTCACAGAGGTTCTTTAAAGTGTTTATTATCTTTGACTTATGGAAAACTGGGACACAGAGAAGACAGGTAAATTATTCAACCTCACATGAAGTCAGAACTGGGAGCCATAATTTTGTATCCCTGATGTAAATAGACAATCTCTCAAAGAAATGAAGGGATGACCCTAAAGGAAGGAACATTTAGGTCCCTCCAGCTCTAAAATCCTCTGTTTCAGTGTTGTTCAGCATATGTCACCATTGGAATTTAGTGTCTGTCTGTATTGGAGGCATTTAAAATCCATGTATTATACTCTTGTAATGATAACTGCTGATAAGGCTTGATTATATACTTAAGGACAATGTACAATGCAAAATTACGAATTGGTTCTGCCCAAGCCCTTATTGGATTTTATTAAGAAAGAAAAACTCCTGGTCAGAGACAATGTATAAATCAGAGATGTAAACTGCCATTTCTATATAGCATGAAATGAAAAGACAACTGAGAAATTGGCAGCCAATTTGATCAGACAACCATGTCTGGGTCTGGGGTACCCTGACTTACTGGGTTCATTTTCTACCAGCCTTTGCCTCTTCCTTCAGTGTGTTTTTTAATAGGAATTTGCTTCAGAAAAGCCAAGTATGGGCTGTTTCAAATGTGCATACTTGTGTCTTCTTAATTCTTCTGGAGAGGCTACCAGACTTGCAACTGGCCAGGAAGAAAATGTGGTAAAAGGTCTGGAAATGTTTTAGATCAGGTGGCATTTTTGCCAGTTCAGTGGTTTGTCTTTGGAGTTATTCTTAAAAATATCCATCATTCACTACAGGGAAGGTCTCTGATTTGATTGTTTACTTTCTACATGCATTACAAACATTTTGCAGAGCTGCTAAGTATATAAGTATATGATGTGTGTTACCCTCTCATATTTAATTAAATGCTATAGAACTCTTTGTGGCTGTGCTTGTCTTCTATAAAAACTGTGCATAGAGGGATACCCAAAATGGACCATTTGCTGTCACTTTTTGGGTTTGGACTTTCAGAGGAATCATTTTTTTCAATTAAGTAGGTAATTAATTAACAAATTAATTAATAACAATTTTTTGAGGATCTGCTGTGCACTACTTTGCACTGTGCTAGGCACTGGTGTTACAGAGATGAAATGGGACACTTCCACCTCAAAATTATATAGGGACAAAAACATGTAGGAACAGTTATAATACAATGTCATACTATTGTTTTGAGGCAAAATATCAGCTAGGATTTTTAGCTTTAAGCAAGAGAAATCGATTTTGGCTAATTTGAGCAGAAAAGGAATTTATTAAAGGCTATTAGGGGGCTCACAGAGTATCTGGGAAGGTCAAACTACCATTCTCAGAGGCCACAGAACTACTCCATATCCCTGCCATTGACGCCTTCAAAAAATGAAAATAGCCACCCCCGCTGTGGCCACCCAGCCCCAGGGTCGTCTCAGCAGCAGTGTCCAGTGGCTTCACACCCCTGGCTGCAGGTTTAAAGGCAGAGCTAGTGCCTGACGTGGGAGGCAATAATACCCATCTTGAGTGCCTGGGCCCTAGCAATGGGGAGTGAAAAGAATAACCCATGTTTTCATCTTCTACGTATGAGGTAGACACTGCTTCATAGAGTGGGGCAGTGCCCAAATACAGGAAAGAAGTTCTGCTGCTGGGTGAGAAAAAAAGAACAAAAATAGGTGAAAGATGCATTAAGGAGAAGTGGCAAGAAGTGGCAATGTGAAGGAGGTCACAATCGACAGGGCAGGCAGGATGCAACAGAGTGTGCCAGGGAACGGAGCCTGGAGTCCGGGGAGGGTGTCTCCTGGCAGAGGAAATGCTCCTGCAAAGTAATGGAGCTGGGAGAGCTTACGGAACATTTGGGGAGTTGCCAATATAGTAGGTGACACCTCCTTGCCTGTCTCAGTTGGGAACAGTAATGTATTGGGGTTACTCTGGGGTTACTCCAGAAATTCAGATAAAAGGTGCTTTCATACAAAACTACATATATTCAGCTTGGATATTTTACCTTAATTTAAAACTTACAGCTATGTATTCATTGGTCACTCATTTGTTACGTCGTAGTCCATTCTAGTCCATTCTGGCTGCTATAAAAAATACCCTAGACAGGTTAACTTATAACTTAGAGCACAGATCTATTTCTCACAGTTCTGGAGGCTGGGAAGTCCCAGATCAGGGTGTCAGCATGGCTGGAGTCTGCTGAGGACCCTGTTCCAGGTTGCAGATTTCTAACTTCTCTGTGTCCTCACATGGTGGAAGGGACAAAAGAGGTCCCCTGGGCCTCTTTTATAGGAGCAATAGTCTCATTCATGAGGACTCTGCCCTCATAATCTAACTACGTCCCCAAAGCCCCACCTCCTAATGCCATCATCTTGAGGGTTAATATGGCAACATATGAATTTGGGGGGTTCATAAACATTCAGACCATGGCATGTCACAAGGCCAGGGACATTCTTTTGAGTGTGGGGTTATTAATTATAGTTTCACTTTGTCTTTCTTAGGTAACACACACCAATAATGCATCATCTACTCTTTCTAGTTTTTCTTTCTTTAAAATGGGAAAGGACTTTAAGATTCTTGCAAAGAAATCTAAGTGTAGAGGCCAAGCTTTTTAAAGATTTTTCTGCTCCCCGATCTTTTACCATCACTTTTCCACCCCAATTTCCTAATAATATTCTTTCAACATATCATTACCAAGTCTTCTCAAACCATTTAAAGTAGTTCTCATAGATCAATAGCTGTCTTTCTTTGCATACTCCTATTTCATCAGCTTGCATAATATAATTACAAAAACAAGTCCTACCAGCTTAACCAAGTTTGGGAATGCATACAACTGACCTGGGTGACTTTACATGTCACTTGGTGGGAGCAGAAGAACACGACACACTAGAGGACAGCCTGCTAGCAGCCACATCTCAATGTGGGTATCAGTGTACTTAACAGAGAGGATGGAGACCGCCAGTTCACTCGGCAGGTGGTTCACTGGAAGCTGTCTACAGGCATCCATTTAACTTGACATTCCTAGTCCAGAGAGTCTGCAGAGTAGTGGCTGGAGACAAGGCTTGGTAGAATTGGTGGGGGGCAATGATTAAGCATTTAATGTGCCAGTCTAAGAAGCTGTGACTTAGTTTGCAAAAGATGGAGGCACTTGGCAGGATTTTAATCAGGAGTGTGGCATAATAAATTTTATGTGCATGTGTGTAACAGGTTTCAGGGAGGAATCTTGCTTGATTCAGTAGGATATAGATAGGAAACATTTTTGACGTTTCTCTAATTACTCATCTCCAGAGGTGCTCTGTTGAATTCCCCTTTCTGAGACACATTCCTTTCCATGACCAAAGCTTAATTCAGTCTTGTTTTAAAATGCAGCGTCATATTCTTTTTTTTATTTGATTCAGAAAAATAATTTATGAGTCTCATATCCTAGTCAAAGCCACACACATCCCGGTCATAGGCTTGTGGCAAGAGGGACTTGGAAAGAAAGGAAGATAACGGCTTGTGTTCTCTCTACTCCTCCCCTTCTTCCCCTCCTCCCCCACCTCCTCCCCCCCTTCCTTCTCCTCCTACTTCTTCTTTCTCTTCCTCTTCCTTTCTCTTTTTGACAGCTCACAACACCACATACTTCTTTTCTCGCAGCGTCTGTGGGGCAGGAGTCTGGGCATGGCTTTGCTCAGTCCTCCTCAAAGCAGCAATCAAGAGGTTGGACAGGGCATGGTTCTCGTGGATCCACTTCCGAGCTTACTCGGGTTGTGGCCGAATTCATTTCCTTGTGGTTGTGAGACTGAGAGCTCTGGCTTCTCGCTGGCTGTCAGTCTCAGCTCCTTGTGTGGCACTGCCCACAGCTCTCCCACAACATGGCAACTTGCTGCTTCAAAGCCAGCAAGGGAGACTGAGCCGCTAGCAAGATGGAGTCTATGCAAGTAATATGATCACAGGGTGACATCCCATCACCTGTGCCCAGTTGTACTGGTAAGAAGCAAGTCAGAGGCCCCACCCACACTCAAGGGGAGGGGACTCTACAAAGACATGATTACCAGGACGTGGAGATCGTGGGGCCACATTAAAGTCTGTTTGATACACAAGGTGACTCAATCATGCCAGTTTCAGCTCAGTCTCTTGGTTAGCTCTTCAGTCAAAGTCAGATTTCTTTTTCTTCCATTCTCTCTAGGGTTTTATATACATGGTATTATAGGTTGGATTGTGTCCCCCCAAATTCCTATGTTGAATTCCTAATACCCAATAGCTCAGAATGTGATCTTATTTGGAGAGAGGATCCTTACAGAGGTAATCAAGTTGAAATGAGGTTGTCAGGGTAGACTCTAATCCAGTATGACCTGTGTCCTTATAAAGAAGGGAAATTGGGAGACACAGACACAAAGGGAGAACACCACATGAAGATGAAGGCAGAGATATGGGTTGATGTTTCTACAAGACAAGAAATGCCAAAGATTACCAGAAAATCACCAGTAGCTAAGAAAGAGGTGTGGAACAGATTCTCCCCTGCAACTCTTAGAAGGAACCAACTTTGCTGGCACCTTGATCTCAAACTTCTAGCTTCCAGAACTGTGAGACAATGCATTTCTCTTGTTTAAACCACCCAGTTTGTTGTACTTTGTTATGGCAGCCCTAGAAAACTAATTCACATGGTATTGGGGGAGGAACATCTGGGGTCATGTGACATCTCAGGTGTCCCCTGAGGTCTAGGTTTCTCATCTTGTCTCTGGATAGTGTCCTCTATTGCATCTGCTACTAATGTATGAGGTGCCATTGTGTTTCTTTTAACTTGGATGATCTACATGCTGTCTGTCAACTGGGTCTCGTGTGTTGTCCATGAAGCCTCTTTTGTCCTCCAGACCCCTCTACCCCTTGAAGTACGGGATACATTAGGCTGCTAGCCTGCATCACTCAGGAGTGCCCTGGAATCTCTGAGAAGGCTCAGGTCCATTCTTCAGTCACTGCTCCTCTGCTGCCTTGACACCATGCTCCCTAGGAGCTGCTCCCAGAGGCTCAGAGCCTCTTTCTCCTCCCTCCTTCCTTCCTCTGCTCCTCCGGGGCTAGGAATTGGAAGAATAGAGAAAACAACGTCTTTTTCTGTTGTTGCAATTTTAAGGATATTTTAATCTCAAAGGAACATTTCCATAATAAAATTTTGGAGTGTGAAAAATGACAAGAGAAAGAATTCTGGTAGTGAGAAGTAGAAATAATATATTGAGGAACAGGAACATTTAGTTTAGTTCCCTATCATTCTATATTTTATAATTCTCACCCTTTTTCTTTAAATCTATGGTTTCTTTTAAAGTTTTGGATTTTTGTTTTGTTTTTTCTTTAGCTCTCATTGATTGTCATTGCTTCTCTGGTTAACACTAATTGGTCGTCAGTGCATTCTGTGTACCTGCATCAGACACTAATTGGTCATGTGTGTGGGGTGTGTGTTTGTGTGAGTGTCTGTTTGGGGGACTGTCCAATAGTCCCAACTGCACTTGGCCACCTTTCCTCCTCCCACCCCCTCCTCAAATCCTGCTTTTTCTTGTCTTTTCTGCACCCCCTCCTCAAATCCTGCTTTTTCTTGTCTTTTCTGCTAGGGTTCCCTGGCCACATCCTTAAGAGTCTGATTTAATTGATCTGGCATGGACCCTGAGTATTTACATTAATTTTAAAAATCCTCCAGGTTATTCAAATGTACAACCAGGCTCAAGAACCACTTTTATAAAGGCTGGATATTTCCTGCAATTTGAGCATATGCTTAAAATTGCAGCAACATTCATCAAGTTTATGGCGGTGCCTGGAAAATGCTGCATTTCTATGGCACAGGTAATAAACACAGAGCACACACAGCACATGATTCATCAATTAGCAAACCTGCTCATCAAGTATCAGCATTTTCACTGTACTAACAAAAAAGATAATGTTTAAAGCAGTGGTTCTCAGACTTTGGCCTACATAAAAATCACCTCTTATTCTTCAAATATTAAAAGGTTTCCCGACCACAGGACCTTTGCACCTGCTGTTCTCTGTCTAAAACGTGATTTCTCTGCATCTTTGTGTGACTGGCTCCTTCTTTTTCTCTAGGTCCTACCTTCTATGTCACCTCCTCCCAGAAGTAGTGATGAAAACAAGACCCTCCTCTTAGCTAAACACAGTGCCTAAAATTTAGTAGGCATTCACTCACAAACATGAATAAATGAATCAAAGAATGAATATACATATTAGCGAATGATGTAGTATCAGTCAAACTGTTTCCTCGTCACCATGCAAGACAGAAGATGCCAGGCGAGGCTGTTGAGACACAGGCAGGCACTGCACCCCTGAGAGTGCAACACATTAGCACATCTTCCTATTTATTCCCCTCCAAAATCCCTGTGCAATATTAATTACCTCATTTATTTTTGTTGATTGTTGTTATTATCTCTCTCAAATTCTAAAATTGAAGTTCCATGCAAGTTCCATTATCTTTTTTATTCTTGGAATAAAATGGGTATTTAGTAAGTTCTAGTAGATGAAAGGGAGGAAGAGGAGAGGGAGGAGCTCTTCTGACAAGGAGAAAGTTGGCACAGAGACCTATTTTATCTTAGCCTCATGCTCACTTGGACCTCGTTGTGTCGCCTGTAAGTGGCTAGAAAGGTTAAAAAAAAAACGTCCATTTGCCCCCTCTCTAGTCTGGCTCTACTTATGACCTATTCTCCAACCCACGGGGGGATCATTCTAAGGAGGAAATCTAATCAAGTCCCTTCCCTGACTAAAGCCCTCAGTGTCTTTCATGGCATGGGAGGCTCTTGATAATCTAGTATTAGTTCTTTGTGGCTGCTGTAACAAATTATCACAAACAAAGTGGCTTAAAAGAACACAAATTTATTATCCTACAGATCAGGCGGTCAGAAGTCCAAAATGAGTCTTACAGGGCAAAAATCTGGGTGTCAGCAGGGCTGCGTTACTTCTGGAGGCTACAGGGGAGAATCTACTTCCTTGCTTTTCTCATCTCCTAGAGGCCACTTGTATCCCCTGCCTCCTGGCCGCTTCCTCCATCTTCAGAGTGGGTCACCCAACCTCTGTGCTTGTCATCACAATGCCTTCTCTCACTCTGACCCTCCTGCTGCTTCTTATAAGAACATTGGGTCCACCCTGATAATCCAGCTTAATCTCTCCATCTCAAGATCTTTACATAATTACAGCTACCAACTCCCTTTGGGCACGTAAAGCAACATATTTATATGTTCCCGGGATTAGGAAGCAGACAATTTTGCGGAGGGGAGGAGCATTGGTGAGCCTGCCTTATCTATTTCCTGCCTGCCTTTCTTTCTTTACGTCTTACCATGCTCACTCCACGCTCACTGACAGCCCCAGTTCTCAATCACTGGCCTTTGCACTTACCACTCCCACCGCCTGGCTGATTCCTACTGGTTCCTCTAGACCAGCCTCAGGCATCACCTCTCCTGGGAAGGCATCCTCTCACAGGCTGGGATATGGTTCACCGAGTGCTCCTAATAGCACCTTATGCTTATTCCGATTGTCGCCACACTGATTTGTAATTACACGATTT
>CM052439.1:155269938-155309318 GCA_028533085.1 Varecia variegata | reverse complement strand
AAAAAAAAACTAGCTTACTAGTTTTTTGATGTAGAGTTGCACCCATCTCAAGAAAAAAGTCCCTTGTCCAGCCTGTCATCAGAATAAACGAGAGTTGAGCTTCTCAACAAGAAACAAAGCACAGTGCCTTATGTAATGACTGCTATAATTCTTGTCTGGCAGCACCTGTTTTCATGATTTTTCAATCAATACATATCCTGATCTCAACTTCCAAGTCTGTAAAATAAACCATAAACAAGTGAATTGGTACAAAACGTGGGAAAGTATGTTCGGACCCTGAGTCCAGAGCCACTTAAACACATAAGATCTTAAAGGAGACATTGAACCCAATGCATGTCCCAAACTGGGAGAATGAACATGGCCAGGAACAGAGGAGGCAAAAAGGGACTTCCCTGAGCAATAAGGCAGGGTGGGCATTGCCTCCAGCACCATAACCAGAGGCTAGTCACTAAGTTTATCTCTGGCCCCAGACACACAGAAGGAGAGCTATAGTTTCACTACCTACTTTCCAGCAGCTGGGGCTGCCTTCACTTCTAGTAGCCTTTCATGGGAAGATTCCCACACAATAAGAAGCTGGAGTTTAGTGCTGGGAGGTGGAGGCTTGAAACCAAGAAATGTCAAGATGGAAAATCTGCTTTGGAAAAGCCTATGATCCTAGTCCAGTCACACCCAACCTCCCTGTGCTGGTGGGAACTTCAACGTGATTGGCTGAAAGCAGGAAAGGGAGAGAGAAACATTCCACCAGGGGAGGGCCTGCTGGTACGGTCTGTCTACTCACAGGGCCAGAAGTCCCACATGACATCCGAGAGCACAGCCCAGCCTCAAAACTTCAGCCACAGGAATACTTTGAACAGTCATGGATCGACTGCTCAAACAGCCTCCACTCACACTACTGTTTAAAATGAACACCAAAAATGTCATTTTAAACCTATTTGCCAAAGTGAGGCTTCCCTAAACCCTGAGCAGTGGAACTCACAATTCAATACAATTCAGTTAGAAATTGAGGCTAACACATGGTCTCCTTCTGGTCCCCAAATTAGGACTGAAACACTTAAAGATTTATAGTAAGTCATAAAAATAGATGAATTCTGTCACCTACAAATGGACCATCTAAAAGGAGGTGAAGACAGACTGCGGGTGCATGAATAGATGTTATAACTAAAATGTTCAAACTTTTGTTAATGGTCAAGGAAAAAAACTTAACGATGATTAGACACCTGAGTGTATCAACCACAGCACTAGGAGCTTTGCAAATCTCATTTTATTTCATTCCATTTTAGAGCAAAATAAAAAGCCTCAGAGAAGTCAAGCTCACCGTTGACTACGTGGTGGCTTTATTTCTGCCTGTTTTTTAGCCTTAGAAAATACAGTGTGTTGATATGAAAGAAACACTGAGATGACCATGAAATAAATATAATTTTGGTTTTCGAGCTGCGGTTTAATCCCTTGGAGCCACATGGCTGTCCCCAAGGCCCAGTCCCGGGGTCATACACTTAGAGTTTCCAGGCGGTTTTCATCATGATGATGAAGTACACGTCGGTGTCAATGGACGCGCTGACGCCTGCATAGTAGTTCATAAACTCGTCGGGCGTCACCTGCAGTGGAAAAGTCAGAAACAAAAACGATACTTTGCCTCTGGCTCCTTCAACAGAGGCCCACCTTCCGTACCTGTAAGTATTAATAGAAGGGGAATCTTAGTCAAGAGAGGTGTCTTTTGGTGATCACGGCTGAGCAATAGATCTAAAACAAGAGAAAAAGTAAAGCTGAGGATAGCAGTGAGGGTGGTGGAGGGAAAGAGGAAGAAAGTCTTGCAAGTTTCCAGGCCAACCTAAATGGAAAGTGAGACACTGGCTGTCATCTTTTCTTTAGGGGCAGGAGCCGTCAGTTCTGATAAGGGAGATTGAAACTCAGAGAAAGAAGCAAGTGTTCCTCAACTGCAGTTAAGTCTGTCTGTCTGTGACACATCAGAAACAGCATGTCATGTCCTTCTGTCAAGATTAGCAGGGTTTTTCCTTTCAAAAAATGGAGTTCTGTCCTGCGGGTAAAGAAACAGATTTCCAGTTAAGCACTCCTGGGTTGCATGCTTTTCTAAGACACAAATTACTCATTAAAGGCCCAGAGTGAGTAAAAAGGTTACCCCCAGTTCCACACTTCCCTCCCACCCCATGTTCTCTCTCCACTTTATAACTACGACTGTCTTTCTGGAATTTCAACTGATGTGTTTATCTATGCCAGCATTTTACATTACTTTCCTTTTGGAGAGAAGAAAAACAGTTATTAGTCTTCTTTTATAATAGGAACAGATGATATGTACATTCCAGTTTCACTACACTGGCTGTCATAATTGGTGACACAGGCTGCTATGGGAGCCGAGTGGGGCAATAATAGTATAGGATTTATGACATCAAATTTTATGACGGCTGCAAACCCTAGCAACCTTTATGAGCAGTTGAGAGCTTAGCCTCGATTATTAAAAGTTCATAAATTTGAACATCAACCTTGGATAGGGACTATGCTAATATTTTGCATTACTCTAAATTCTGTCTTGTTTGGATATTTTTCTAACCATAAATGAGCACACAGGCTTACAAGTGTAACTATATTTCACCATAAGAAATCTTAACATACAACTCAATTTGCAAAAGGTAAATTAGGGGCAAATTATCCCCTTTATAAAAGAATTTACCATGGATTTCCTCTACATCAACAATTCTTTTTACATTTAAAATATGACTCAATGTACAAAAGTGTGAATCACATGTCACTTTTCAGAAACATTTTTATTATTTCAATTAAAGGAGATAACCTTGTTAAGCCCTTAGCACAATGCCCAGTTGGTATGTGCTCAGCAAATATTGCCCAGATTCATTATTATGCTAAATGAGGTTCATGTGTATATTACATTTAGTAATCAAGAACAGGCACTTCTGAATCTTTTAGAGCTAAGGACCTCAAATATGAATGTGTATAAAAGTCATCTGGCACACTTATTAAAATTGTAAAGCCTTGGGCTCCACCCAGAAAAACTTGGATTCTGTGGATCTGCAGTGCAACTAGCAATCTGCATTATGAACACACACTCCCTGTTGATGGTCGTGACAGCCAGGGAAGGTCTGTGATATTCGGGTGACATCAAATGTTTTAACTGCTAAAAATCTCAATAATTTTTATGAGTATTTGAGAGCTTCATGTGACCTATTAAGATAAATGTCAAAAAGGGGTGGGGTGGGGACTTTAAATCAGCTGGATCACAACCACTGGCTACTGTGACTTGGGTTAGGGAAAAGGGCAGCTGAGGTTTCCCCTGGTAACAAGGAGGAACCACCTGCAGAAAAAAAGCAAAGACACTCTGGGATCCATGTAGAGTTGGGCTAATTTGGGGAAATGGCAGTTGGCTATTTTTCCACTGACATCTCAGAGATCAAAGGCCAGCAGTACCGAAAGAAAACATGCAGTTCTGTTATTTCTGTCCCTAAGCGTTTGGCTGCCCTACAGAATTTAGACCCCCTTTTCGTTAATCTACCTGCACAATTCCTTAGCCCCAGATAGAGGGCATTTCTCCGTCCCTGTCTGGAGGATGTCAGCAGGAAGGAAAGAGAGGCCCCCTTCCTGTCTCCCGCCCCTTCTCATGGGGTGCATCATAAAGTTTCATGAAAAAGCTTGGGGGAAATTCCCTTCCAAAGGGAAAGATTTATTTTCTCTTCCCATAACCACTCTCTTATTCCATCCCCCTTTCCACTAATCTCTTCCTGTGTGGCAAAGGGGTTGGGAGATAACAAACCCTAGCGTTCTGCTGATGCTGACTGTTGCCAAGGAGACAACGTCCTTCCCTTATCACAAAACTCTTACGTCACCTAAGAGCAGAAGTGGCCCTGGCTTAAAAAATAAGTCCACTTACGTCTGTTGATAAAAGACAGATGACATTTTCATCTCAGCCTAGACACAGTCATGGAAATATAATTCCGTACCCTACCAAGCTATGCATTTGTAACTTGAAGAAAAAAGTTAATGGAGATAAGGTGGTTGCTTTTGTTTCAAGTTCACTTTAGAAATGCAAATTAACCTCAAAGTATACTAAAGAAATCAGAGTGACTTCTGTAATCTAGTGTTCCCTTTATCAAAAGCTGCCTTTAAATGGCACTTCCACAGAGCAAAGTGTGCTGACAAATGATGCTCATAAGAATGAATGCAGAGGCCCTAAAGCATCCTGAAAAGCCTTGTAAATTTGTTCCAGAAAATTGAATTATATCTCATTTTGAAGGTAAATATGCTTTATTATAGTCTAGTTCATTGGAACGCGACTAGCTGAGTGTGGTGAATACGGTAACCATGAAATGGGGTGTTTAATCAAAACACCACATTCTGCAAATGCCAGGTATGTGGATCGCCTAGCAATATATATATACCTATATATGTGTCTATGTGTGTGCACACACACACACATATTTTATTACTTTACTTTTCAACTTTCTAGATGGTTCCCAAGGAAATATTTTACTTCCATTTATAACAAATATGCTATCAATGTGTTCAGATTTTTAAGGTTTGGGACCTATTTCCCATTCCTAATTTCAACCTGAATAGAAGAAATTTCCCTTAGATTAAGCTCTTTTACTTACCAATCCATCTTTGTCATAGGGTGAATCAAAGTTATCCAGAAATTTCCTGAATACTTGCTCCTCGGTCCACTCCCCATTTTGGTATTTTGGATGGTGTTTTACATTATATACCTCGCGAAGGTCTTCAATTGTTATGACACCATCTCCAGTCTTGTCTAACTTTCTAAAAGCTTGCATAATTACTTCTTTTCTGGCTTTGGACATTGGAGGCTACAGACATAGAAAAAGCACACAGAGACATACATGGTCAAATGAGCCTTTTTTTGTACTAGATGTGATGAAATATCTTACTCCCCTCAATGATGAAAAACTGTTTATGTGCCATTAAATAATATGCATTACGATTGTTTTAAAAAATGCCTAAACCTGTTCACAGTCTTCTGCCCATCCCCTCAACAGTGTACTAACAACTTCTAAAAACAAAACCTCAAAATAGCCAACCCAAACCACGTGAAAGACAAACTTAACAAACACACTGATTCACGAGGCCACTTACTCTTAATGTGAGAAGAAATTCATTGAAGTCTATTGTTCCATTTCCATCTCTATCAAACCTCTGAAAAAGCTCTTC
This sequence comes from Varecia variegata, assembly GCA_028533085.1. Classification (NCBI taxonomy): domain Eukaryota; kingdom Metazoa; phylum Chordata; class Mammalia; order Primates; family Lemuridae; genus Varecia; species Varecia variegata. The sequence goes on along the minus strand of CM052439.1, from coordinate 155,304,128 downwards.
TGCCTCTTCCTTTTCCATGACCACAGCATAATCATTTAATCCTTTCACAAATTCTTTGAAATCGAGGGTTCGGTTGTTATTGTCATCCATAATTCGAAACACTCTAAAGAAAATACCCACACAAAAACAAGAAGAAACTCACAAAGAAGAAGGTGTAAGTGTAAAGATTTAAAAAGAAAACCACTGTCAATGTTTTTCAACGTAATATACAAAAGTTTTAGATTCTTCTCTGCACCATCCCTTTCAAAATTGGAGAGCCTCTTCCCAGCCCATCATAAAGGAAATTAAACCTTTAAACACACACACACACACACACACACACACACAGTGTGAGTCTAATTATATGACATTCTGAAAAAGGCAAAAATGAACTACAGAGATAGTAAGAAGATGAGGCAGAGAGGAGAGAGTTGAAGTGGCAAGCACAGGGGATTTGTAGGGCAATGAAACCATGCTGTATGATACTACGATGGTGGATACCCGGCAGTATGCATCTCCTAAAACCCATAGAACTTTACAGCACAAAGAGGAAACCTTAATGTGGATGGACTTTTAAAAAAACAATTAGGAAGTCAGGGGACCCCAGGAAGGAATGCAAATTGTGACAAAAGAATCTCACTGTATTACAAAAGTATGAACCACTTCACTGAAAGGGGTGGGAGAGAAAGGTGCTGATTTAAATAACTTTGGAAATGAGTGGTGTCTGTAAGACTAAAGTAATCGCACACAATCACTGTACTCTAGCTGATATTCTGATACTGCTGTACATGTACACTGGAATCGGACAACCAAGCAAGGGGAAGAGAAAGAACGGGAGCGGGGTGCTCACAGCTGAATGGGAACTTACGGATAAGCTAGGGGAGGAGTCTCAAATGATCCATGCGGTAATGGATTGAGTTGGAGACAGCAGTATGGACTCACGTGTAGCTTAATATGGACATAGATTGTTACATATAAAAATATTTATAGATATGTGTATATACACAGGTTAGTATACACACATATATTTCCTTGTTCTGTCAGCTGAGAAGACCTAGAAATAACAACACCCCAGTAACAATAAGCACATCTAGGACCTAAATCTTGGTTTCTAAATCCATTCTCCTATGAAAAGAACAGAGCTTCTTGGAGAAATGGCTGATTCTAGGATTGAGGCAAGAAATATACAAAATAAGCTTGGAGAATCTTGTAGTATCAGAAATTAAGGAAATGCTAAAAATTGAACAACTGCAGTGGTGGAGATATGTTAAAGGGACATAGGAGCCAGCTGCAAGAGTTCCCAAGGCCAAAGCTGGAACAATTCGATCAATATAACAATGTTGGATTATAACCCAAAATAGAAAACAAATATCCATGAGTGCATATTGGTTTAAATAAATAATGGAATAAATAAATAAACTGAGGAGAAAAGACACATTTCCCTTACAGAAAAATTCCAGATAAGTTATGTACATACTCTGCCCTCCAGGAGGGGAAGCATACTCCCACTCCCTAAGCCTGGGCTCTGCACAGATGCTTCCTTCCAAAAGCACAGTATGGGGAGGGTGGGGGGAGTAATTTCATTGGAGGAGCCTGACAAACACTACCTCAATCAGGTGATCACGGTCAACATCAACAGAAATAAACCACATCGATCGCACTCATCCTTGTGTTGAGGTCATCAAAATGGCACTTGACCTCTGTGGTCCCCAAAACCAGTAACTCTAGTCTAATCATGAAAAAATAATCAGACAAGTTCCAATGGAAGGGCATCCTACAAAATACTTGACCTGTCAAGATCATCAGAAACAAGCAAAGTTAGAGACACTATCATAACCAGGAGAAGTCTAAGGAAACATGACAAGTACATACAACGCAGTATCCCAGATGGGATCCTGCAACAGAAAAGGACACGAGGTAAAAACTAAGGGCATATGAACAGATTGTGGTCCTTACTCAATAATAATTTATCAATATTGGTTCATTACTTGTAGCAAATGTACTATACTAATGTCGAATGTTAATAATAAGAAACTGGATGAGGGTGTTATGTGGGAACCCTCTGTAGTATCTTCATAATTTTACCATAAATCTGAAACTGTTCTAAAAAGCAGTCTATTTAAAAAATAAAAACATGTAACATTTTTCAAGCTCTGATCTTTGCTAATAGACCCAAAGGACCCAAAATCTTCCCATCTCCCAATTAAAGGAAAGCAGAAAATGCAGATAAGTACTTCGAAAACCCTATTGTACCTATTTTTCTGGATAATGTCTCCACTTAGCATAAAATGTAAAGATGGATTCTCATTTTTTAAACATACATCCACTGACCGCCCAAAACGTACGGACACTGTGCTAGCTGCAAATAGCCTCACTTGGAAACATGCCTCATTATTTCCAGGTATGTCTGATCACCTCCAAATATGTGATGTCCATATCTTTTTCTATGGAAGAAATCATACATATTCTTTTTTCCACAGTATTTTATTTATTTATTTATTTATTCATTTTTTAATTTTTAATTTTTTTTATCTCAGCATCTTACAGGGGTACAAATGTTTAGGTTACATATATTGCCTTTGCTGTAATAAATGTTGGCGTGGATGCAGAGAGATAGGAACACTGATATCTTCTAATTGTGTTTAATTATAATGCTTGAGGTCCTTCTCATCACACCACATTGTGACCTCACTCTTTGCTACACATTCCCTCTTCCTCCACCATCCACCACTATCCACAGCACATCTACAAAAATTTTATATTTTGCTGGGAGTCTATCACACAGAAAGAGTTCTTAACTGGGATTCAGAAAACCTGTTCTTGATTTCCAGTTCTACCACTAAAACTACCTGTGTGATCTTGGGCACATTTTATAACCTCTGAGTCTCAGTTTTCTTTCTTTTCTTTTTTTTTAATTAAGATAGCATCTCACTCTGTTGCCTAGGCTAGAGTACAATGACACAATCATAGCTCACTGCAACCTCAAACTCCTGGGCTCAAGTGATCCTCCCATTTCATCCTCCCAAATAGCTGGGACTATAGGCTTGTACCACCAAGCCTGGATAATTTTTTTATTTTTATTTTTTGTAGAGATGGAAGTCTTACTGTTGCCCAGGCTGGTCTAGAACTCCTGGCCTCAAGCAATCCTCCCACTCGGCCTCCCTAAGGGCTAGGATTGTAGACGTGAGCCACTGTGCCCAGCCTGAGTCTTGTTTTTCTATAAGGGACTCTAATGGTTGATTTTAAGTTCCTTATTAATGCTAAAATAATGTATAATTGTCAAGTTGCAACTTGTACTTTTTCAATGTTAGGTATATGTAATAATGACAAATTCCTATTCTTTTGTAGTTCACATTTCTCGTTTAAAAAACAAGAAAGAACACTTTGAATAAGGGATCGCATCCATGGGCTGTACGAGAGCAGAGACCCTGACAGTTTTGTTTACTACTATATGTTTGCCATTTAGTGGTGACTCTCAATATTCGTTGACTGGATGAATGAATGAATAAATTAACTAATGAACATACAGCAGTGTGACAGAAAGTGAACTTACCAGTTTCCTTGTAAAACATAAATAAATTTGAAATAAATAATGTATCATGAAACTACCATGTGTTATTCAATAAAATTCATTGGTTAGGCATTTATAATGTGCCACACATTGCATTAAGCCTGTGAGGAGGAATCCAAAGTTGAATGACACTCAGTCTCTGTCCTCAAGAAATTTATTGAGAGAGAGAGAGACAGAGAGAGAGAGAGAAACTAAGAAAAATGATCAGTGGCTTTGACTGAAGGGAGACAGCACTCATTTCAGACCAGCAGCAGTTTCTAGGGTATTGGGGGATTTGAGAAAGCTAAAGTACAGCTCTGAAGAAAGAAATAATGAAATTCAGATAGAAAGTTGGGTTAATGGCAGAATCCGAAGAATTTTAAATGCTCTTAAACACTAAAGAGTTTGAGCTTTATTATAATGATGAGAAGTGACATTATCAAAATAACCGTTTAAGTGAACTTCAGCAATAGTGGGTTGAGTGACTTGAGGACTGAAAGCTCAGAAGCAAAGGAACCAGTAAGAATACTATACTATAGTAAGAGTCTGGGGGAAAGATGTTGAGTGTCTGCACTTGAGCAATTGAGATGAAAATAAGAAAAGAGATTGCAAGATACTGTAGAAAAAGAGGAGTCAATGTGGTGGGTTAAAGATGATTCTAAAGTTTCCCACCCAAGGAACTGGAAGAGTGGAGATACCATTAAAAGAATAGGGACTGCAGGGGAAGCTCTGTTTGCAAGAGGGGAAGCTGACTTTTGTTTTGTCTTGAATAGTAAGGCAACTATGTAGAGATATTCACTGGGTAGTTGGTTAGTTAGCTAGTGTCCTTCCAGGTAAAAGAAAAGAATAAATTGTGAAATGAGTTTGGAGCTCAGGAGAGGACTCAATGCCAAGAATGTGGCCAGGGGCCAGGGTAAAGATGATCTAATTCAGGAGAGGGTGAGAGGTATGGTGAATTCAAGATAATGACAATAGATTTTGAAAAATGTCTATATTTACAAAGTAACTGGAAATGACTGAGGAAGAACATATACTGTTGAAAACCACCAGAATTTTGTGTTAAAAATGAAGATATGAAGGTGATGATAAAGTCGTCCTGATCTCGGCCAGGATGAGGACTCAAGTCAAGGTGGAGAGACGGTTCCAGGAGCCAACACTGCACAGAGTGTCGAGTGTCCTGGAGGTGAGCAGGTGGGAGAGTCGAACCTGGAGAGATGTCTTTCAAAGTCAGGATTTATGGAGAAGGGATAAATCAACAAAGTGGCGGGGCGGGGTGGGGGGAGGATATTACCTGGGATCAGGGGTTACACTGAATAAGAGTGTTTAGCCATCAATTGACCCCAAGGCAGGGGTAGAGGGGAAGGAGCAGCCTCCCATACAGTTGAGGAGAGACTTGGGGAAGGGTGAGGCCAGTAAGGTGGGCAGAAGGCACGTTCAGGCCAAAGGCTGAGGATAAGATGGCGTCTGTTCACAGTAGACTGGCTCACAGTGGAAGGGCTGGCGCAGGTGCAGGCTGCAGCGGGTGTGGGGTGGGGGTGGCATGGGCAGCAGGAGGGATCGAATTGAGTGGACCAGGGAGTGGAAGAGGGCAGGGTTCCTCCAAGGTGTACACCAAGGACAATGATGTGGACCCAGGACAAAAGAGATCGAGGATGAAGTGACACAATATTGAGGCAAAGTGGGCTAGTCTTGCCATTAGACTGTGACAGCCTGGCCATCAGGGTCCACATACAAACAGCCTGGGCTTCTCCTAGAGAGCTGGGCTTAGTCAGAGACTTGAGACTGCTCCAAACGGTATCCCAGATGCTCAGTGCCTCACCGGAAGTGAAGGCTTCCCAGCCCCTGGGTGCAAGGTTGGATTTTCCTCCCATGGGCATCCTGTACTTCTCTAGCATATCTCACAGTGAGAGGCCATTTACTGCACTCTTATTCTCCTCGGTCTGAGTCCTCCCCGGGCGCTGAAGACGCTTGTCCACCCATGAACCCCTTGAGATGTGTGCAAGTCCTGGCCCAGGGCAGGCGCCCGATGTAGATTATTGCAATGCACAAGGACTGCCCACAGGAGGCTCACGGTCTCCTTTCCCCTCGAGCTTCTCAGTCCTCGGGACTTCACACTGTCAGAGGGCCACAAACAGGACCTACCCAGCTGGGAGAACCCCACTGCAGTGAGCTGTCAGTTATCTGACAAGCAATTCCAGCATCCCTAGAGGTGAGTGAGACATGACTGCCTGAGAGCAAGACTCCAAATTCTGCAATCACTAAATCACCGTTCCTTCCTCCCTCTTCCAACATGCTTCTATTATCACAGCTTCGGGGAGCTTGTCTCCATTGTCCTGCTGGGCATCTCTGCTACTGGGCATGCCTCTCCTTTACCCACGTTGTCCCAGCAGCTGCGCTATCCTGGAGCAGACATGGGTCTTGCTGAATCTAGACTAAGAACCAAAAACTATCACAAGGGACCTCAGAGATCAACTCTTCCAAACTCTGCATTTTGCAAATAAAGTACTGAGTCCCTGTGAGGAAACGACTTGCCCAAGACCACGCAGCCAACGTCAGCCCCACCTGGCCATGCCTGCCTTTCTACCCGATCCCTGCCACCCCGCGGCCCACCCTACCTGCCGAGTCCTTTGATGCCGGCAGAGCCCCTGGCCAGGCACTGCAGTCGGAGTCTTTCAATGGGGTCGGTGGCTGTGGTGAGCTTTTTCTTGGCTTGAATTGCCATCTCTCGGTCGTGGCGCGCTGTCCCCGCCATCTGAGGGGGAATTCACAGCACGTTAGCAGAGCTCAGGCCTCACCACCTGCCTCTGGCTGAACAGGCGACAGCAGCCTCACTGAGAAGGAAATTTACAGCCTGCTGTATTATCAAACCTCCCAGGAATAGCCTTAAACCTCCCAGAATTTCCAATTTTTAACTATGCCAACTGTGTGCCTGGCCTATTTATTACTTACTTATCTAGTCCTGAGGATATCTGGTTTCTCCAGCCTGGACAACAGTCTTAAATATACCACCATTTCCCAATGTGCTTTAATCTTTCTGAAGCCCTCTTCCCTCCATAAAAAAGTCGCACAATTTCTCTGCAGTCTCTTTTTTGAACGAACTTTATGCGCCATATTCTTTTATTTAGAATTTTCCATATTTTCTTGACCCCACATTTACTATTCTCCTCTTTGGTCTAAACTTTGATTTGTGTTGCTTGTATCTTGATTGAGATTCTCAACATTTGGGCCTTAATGATTTTTACTAGTAATTATATCATCTCCTCGAACAATGGACAAAGTTCTCAGGACAGAAAAAAATGGTAAAAGGACATTATCTCTCTCCTGACAAATATATACAAGATCTCTTTTTTCTACAGTTTGTCTTTTGTGTCTTAACTATTAAGAAACAGGGGAGAGGGTGGGTGCCGCGAAGTACTGCCTCCTGAGTGGTCCCCGAGGAGCCTACAAACTTGACTTCTCAGAACTTGCACAACAGTGAGCAGAGCACTGGGCTGGGAGCCTGGAGACCCAGATTCTAGTCCTGATTCTTCAATCCCCCACCCCAACCTGCTAATCCAGTGACATCTGAGTGGGTCTCAGGGCCTTTGTCTCTTCCTCTGCTAAATGGAAGATTGAGTTAGATGGTCTTTGAATTCCATCCCATCTCCAAAAAACACTAATCCTCATGAGTCCACTGACCTAGTAAATGGAGGATTCTAGACGTCACTTTAATGTGAACTGTGAATGAAAACACCAAGGAGTGAGAGGGTGTGAAGGTGTGTTTAAGGTATAGAAAAATGATGTTAGAATGGTTAGAACGGTTCCACCCTGGGTTCAAAGGCTTCTTCCCTGGCCAAATTTTGGCACTTCCTCTGAGTACTCCATTAGGACGAAATTAGTTTCATCAAAGATGGAAACCCTTGGATTTGTGCATCTCTTGTGCTCCCCGAATGCAAGCTGAAGGGTCTCCTTTTCAAAGGACTCATTTACCTTTTGGGGAAGGGAATCTAAAGCCAAAACTGAGGCCAAAATAGATAATCCAGGGATGCACACACTTAACTTGGCCCACTTCCTGCAGCCGCCCACCAGCCAGCATACAGGATCCCTCCTTCTTTCCGTTCACCCCAATTCCCACTGTATGGGTGAAGAGGGTAGTAATTCCTCTCAGTTCTCTTGAACCTGGAGCTGAGAAGGAGGCCTTTGCCTGCCTGAGTCCCAGCCACTTTACTTCTCATTAGGAAAAAATTGTTTTGTCTAAAGCTACGCAGAGCCTTCCTCTGCCCCCAGAATTCCAGATGGTGGCACACACCACTCTGAGACACCTCCACCTCCAGTTGTGTCAGGCACGTACAAAGAGCATGTTCCAATTCTCATCCAGCAGGGACATCTGCAGCCCAGATTGTTTGCCTTCCTGGCAGCATTAGTTTTCTTGAAACTTGCATTTGCCTATTACTAGTTTGTCACCTGGCCTCAAGCTGGCAATTCCCAGAGCTCATCCCTGGCTTCCAGCCCTAACTCTACACCAACGACATCCCTCAATCACAGCCAGGTCCTGTGTTCACGCGCAAGAACACAATTCACTCATCTAGCCATCTCCTGCTCCTTTACTCATCCTTTCATAAGCCATCTCTTGCCTTGACCATATTCTGCTAGTGGCAGCAGTCCTAGCCACCCCCCAACGACTCCAGTCCCACTATGGAAGCAGAAACTGGCATCAACAGCACACCCTCCTCATTCTCTAGACCCACCCAGGGTCATGCTCCATCCTGGGACCACTGTTGTCTTTCCTGCCCCTTCACCTTGCTTTGCAATACTTGCCCATTGGCTGTCCCCAGCCAGCCACCTCCCATCCTCATTTCCCCCTACTCTCCCCTACCTTGTCCACTCCACCCGATTTGCTCTTGTTTTTCCAGACTATCCATGACAGCAAGTGAGGAATGAAGAGAAACACAGACCAAAAGCCAGTAGTGGGAGGAAAGTGAGCTCTGGCTCCCAGATCTGAGACAGATTCCAAGTGGGGCCTTCTTTGCAAACCTTCTGAATATTAAAGGCATCCATTGTGCCCCCATTAAGTGGTAAGTATGTATCTAGTCCTGGCAAAACCCCTGCGAGCTGAACTGAAAACAGGAATTCAAACAAATACATATATGCCCATGTTCATAGCAGCATTATTCCCAACAGCCAAAAGGTAGAAACAACCCCAATGTCCATCCATGGATAAATGGATAAACAAACTGTGAAATATTATTCAGCCATAAAAAAGAATGAAGTATTCATATACGCTATATTGTGGATGAACCTTAACCATATTATGCTAAGTGCAAGAAGTCAGACACAAAATGTCATACATAATTTGATTTCACTTCTGTGAAATGTCCAGAATAGCTAAATTCATAGAGACAGAAAGCAAATTAGTAGTTGCCTGGGGCTGGGTGGGGGTAGGCAACGAGGAGAAACTGTTTAGTGGGTATAGAGTTTGCTTTTGGGGTGACGAAAATGTTTTGGAACTTGATAAAGGTTGTAGTTAATCAATATTATGAATGTACTGTATATTTTAAAATGGCTAATTTTATGTTATGTGAACTTCAACTCCGTTTTTTAAAAAAAATGAGCAGATGTTAATTAGGTAGATTTAGACATTTCGCGATTACACATACTTCAAAACATCATGTTATACAATGTAAATACATATAATTTTATCTGTCGATTTAAAAAATAAATTAAAAAGTGTGCCAGGCACATGATCATCTTGGCAAAAGGGATAGCTAAAGTGTAAAAAAAAAAAAAAAGCCCATGAGCTAGTCACAACTATCATTTGTATTTCACAGATCAATAAATTGAAGTGCAGAGGAATCAGGTCACTTCACTTGCACAGGTCACACAGCCATGTGGCTCACAATCCACACACTGTTCGGACTGCAAGACCCTGAGGATCTCCCAGAGCGATCTCCTCATTTTGCAGACTTGGAAACTAAGGCTTGGGTTGGTAAAGTGACTTTCCCAACAGTCCTGGCCAGCACCAAACACAGGGCTTCTGGTTCCCAAGCAGGGCTCTTTCTACTCCACCACAATTGTGAATAATACGTAAGAATGTCAGAGCACAATTTGACGGAGCTCTCTCATAGGAAAACAGGACAGAGTCCAGGAAAAGGGGGACAGAGAGTCCCATATCCCAAGCTGTCCTGCTTCCTGTTACCTCTGGAGTCTAATTTTATAAATACAGGGGGAAAAAAATTACATTTCTCCTGCCACCCTACCATGGGAACTGAGATGCCCATATTAACCATCCTTCTTAGTCATTTAAATATATAGTGGCCCAGTTCATCAGGCACTATCTAATATTCATCGTGTACTATTTTCAGGGCACTATGCAGGGGCAGGGGGTGGGGGTGTGAGGGATTACTAGGAGGACCAAGCTTTTGAATAGCTTAGAATCTTAGTAAGTTTGAATTCTGATGACAGGGATTTAAGCAGAACAGAAAACATGAAGTTTACCAAAACCTGCGTCTTTTGAGGCGGGCAGGATTGGATAGGGTCTTGGTGAAGAAGGGCGATGCTGAGAGCTTCTGAAGCACCAGGGCAGGAGTCTGTCCCCAAATGTACATCACGACATCACAGCACTGACAAAGTGTCCCCGACTCCAGAAGACCCTCTCTTTTTTTTTCCTTTCTTCTGTACATAGCATATTTTTTTTAATTTCAGTATACTATGGGGGTACAAAAGTTTAGGTTACGTATATTGCCCTCCCCTCCCACCCATCAGATCTTCAAGCGTGTCCATCCCCTAGACGTTGCGCATCGCAGTCATTATGTATGTATACACCCATCCCCTGCCACATCTGCCCGACACCCGATTAATGTTATTCCTAAATGTGCTCGTAGGGGATGGAAGACCCTCTCTTAAACATCCAGGAGCCGAATGGTGACCAGAGCCGGCATCCCCGCCAGGCCGGTGCAGGGCCCCGGCGGTGCTGCGCTCCCGACGGCGCGGCCGCAGCGCCACCACGTGTCGGCCCGGCGTCGGCACACTTGCCCGCGGGCGTGTGGCCGTCCATTCCCTCAGCAAAGGTGGGCTAAGAGCTTAGTGAGCGCGAGCACTGCGCCAGGGGTGCGGCGACACAGGGAGGAAGACAGCGCTTACAGCCTGGAAGCGGGGCGGGGGGCCGCAATGTCACTACTGAGCTGCAACACATCACAAGAGCGCAGCTAGCCCGGCTTGGGAGTGGGCTTCCTGGAGACTCCCGTGATGTCCACGCTTTGATCCTAACGGAAGGTGGAAGTTATCTAGGCTGGGGCCGTCGGCGAGAAGGAAGGGCACTGTATATTTTAGACCAAGATGTACCAGTGCTTAGGCCAAAGTGAAAGAAATTAGTATAATTAGAAAAATACAAGGATTTTAGCATGATTGGAGAAGAGGAGGATGGGGGCAGGGGGAGATGAAGATTGGGAAGATGGGGAGGGAGTATGAAAGGGGAAATTTGGGGAAATGAAACTGAGCAGGTAAGCAAGCACCAGGCCCCAAAGAGCCTGGGGCGCCATGGTGGGGGTTGCATTTTGTACTGAGAGCGACAGGCGACCGACCACACAGGCTTCTGAAAGGGGAATGATAGTTTGTATCCTAAAGTGTAGCGAGTGAACAGGAAGGTGGGACAGGCTGCCAGTAGGAGACTGTGTATCCAGGCGCGCTGCCTGGACAGTGTGGACAGAGGGACACGGGGACATTCAAGATGGCAAGAGACAACGGTGCAGTTTGAGGGAGAGGGAGGGGCAGGCACCCAGAGCTCCCGCTTGCGGCTCCCCACCCCCAATCCCAGTGACTGGTAGGAGGGGACATTCACAGAGGCCTGGAGATCTGGGGGCATAGGCTGAGTGGAGGCGCCGGCAGCAAAGCGAAAGGAGACGTGGTAGCGATGGTCCCAGCGAAGGCTGCCTCGTTCCACTATCCTGGTGCACAACGGCCCGCCACTGCCAAACTCTGTCTGCCTGGATTTTGAAACTCCTTGTAGGACAGGTTGTGGAAAGTCTAAAATGCATGGAGATCTGTCTCTTCATGGTTTTCAGTAGGGTTCTGGGACAAATTTCAGCTGACCCTTAAGAGAAGAGGGAAATGTGCAAGCCTAACCCCAGCCTGCACTTTAGCCACTTTAGCACTTTATTTGGTTGTCTTTGGTGCCCTCTGGTGGCAGTAAGCTGCATTGCATCTCCCCTCTCCCTCTCTTTTCTCTCAATGCTGGGTTAAGGGTCTACAGCCAGCCTGCAGAGGAGTGGATCTTACTGCCGGGAAGGCTACCCTCATTGATACAGATACTGTAAAGCACCAAGGGCTTCCACATACTCTTTCTTGCAAAATCCAGAGGAAACTTCTCACCGCCCCCCCGCCCCCCGAAAAAAAAATCGCCCTCCTTTGTTTTCTCTGACACTGCACTCCTGGTTTTCCTTTCAGGAAAGGCATGGCTGCTTGAAAGAGCCCAGGGAACCGACGCAGCTTTAGTCCTCGCGGATGAACTTTGGAGGAGAGTTAACCTGTGTTAATGTGGAGAGGGAGGGACAGAGTTAGGGTAACTTGAAGGCACAGCAAGTGTCACGGACGAGCAGAGATGTGCTGAGTGAGGATGGAAGCAGGCTCCCGCCTGGCAGGGCTGTGCACCGCAACGGCTGGACCAGGTTTTGCCTGGACAGCCTTTCTTTGCACCCCACTGCTTGGAATGCTGAGAGAGGGACAGCATGCGCTATGAGGGAGCTGTCCTGCTGAGGAGGTCACGGAAGTCCAGCCGTGTGAAACAGCGACGATCTGCAGAGCAGTCCAGTTTTTCCAAACGCCCATCCTGCCTCTTGTCACCGTCAAGCCCGTTTTCCCCACAGCCAGGCTATGTAATGATTTTTGCCTTAGGAACATTTTTAGGCATTTCTGTGATTGTTAAATACCTGGGCATGACATTAGCCATTTTCAATAGGAAGGGACCTGGGGCTGCTACAATAGCTCCATGTGATTTTAAAACATTCTACTATGTAGGGAGAAGAAAGGAGAAAGGCAATAGAGAGAGCAGGCAGCAGGTGATTAAACTTGTAGGGCTTCAAAAGCTAGTTCCGAAGAAGTGTGAAATATTTGCCTCCTCTTAAGTTCTCAACCAAGTCAAAACGTTCCCCATCTCTGCCAGCTGGGGCTTGGTCCTGAGCTTCAAGACTTGTCCCCCAGGGGGATGGGGACAACAGGATGTGGGTTTCACTATTTCTCTCTCTACTTGGAAACTGGATCTAAAATTGAAATTTTGATTTAGACTCAGTACCATCTACACTGACTCCAGCCTGTTCAATAAACTAATTATTACTACCAAGTAGATGGCAGTCCCTCTGAAATAAATATTGCATTTCAGGTGTCTTAGCACAGCTGTGCTGATGTAACAAAATACTATAGACTGGGTAACTTATAAACAATATACATTTATTTCTCACAGCTTTGGAGGCTGGGAAGTCCAAGGTTACAGTACCCGCAGATTTGGTGTCTAGTGACAGCTTCTTTCTCTGTTTGCGAGATGGTGCCTTGAACCCTGCATCCTCCAGAGGGGACAAATGCTGTGTCCTCATAAGGCAGAAAAAATGGAAAGGCTGAACACTTTGTGAAGCCACTTTTATAAGGGCCTTAATCTCAATCATGAAGGAGGCACTGTTGTCAACTAATCATCTCCTAAAGGCCACACCACTTAATACTATCGCATTGGGGATTAAGTTTCAGCATGAATTTCAAATATTCAAACCATAGCACCAGGTGTTGAGAATAGCCTAGCAGGTAGGTAGGAAGGGAATAAATATTGATGTGCCCCCCACCTCCAACCCCAGACACTGAAATTGAAGACTCAGACTGTTTGGAGACTTGGTTTTTACAGTAGAGGACTTGGAAGCCCCAGAAAAGGGCATGTGTCAGTGTCGTTGACATTGTGAGAGTTACTTCATTGAGTCCATCTGAGCTGAATTCAAATGAACATGCTTTTAGCACCACTAGCTACACAAGGCACTGCGCTAGTTCTTCAGGTGACATTATAGAGCAATGGTTCCTAACTCAACTTGTGGTTGCCCCCTGGAGACATTTTTGGTTGTTGCAATGCAAGTAGGGTAGAGTGTTACTGGCATCTCATGGGTGGAGGCAAGGAATGCCACTAAATGTCCTGCAATACACAAGAAAGCCCCTGGCAACAAGGAATTATCCAGTCTAAGATGCCCATAGTACTGAGGTTGAGAAGCCCTGCTATAGAGAAAGACCTGGGACCACGGTGGGTGCTGTTTAAAAATGAAGATGCCCGTACCCCTCACCAAACAGTAAATTAGACTCTCTAGGTGTGGATGCTGCAGAAATGCATTTTAATGTTTTCAGCTGGTTTTAATGCACACCTAGGTTTGAGAACATAAGCTATAGGAAATAGCTAGTAAGAGGAGTAAGGCCTTATGGGTAAAGCCTATAACATTAAACAGGATAAGATAAAGGCATGAAATGAAAAAAGTGGTAGTAATAATTGTAACTATGCTAGGGCCAAGCCCTTAGCTAAGGACTTTGCACACATTAACACATTGCCTCATGTGGTGGGTGCTATCAAATATTACTGCCCTGTTACAGTAAATCAACAGAGATCCAGAGGCCCCGGGTCACTTGCCTGAGGATGCGCCACTAGGGAGTGGCAGAGCCAGGGCTGAGCTGCAGTTCTTTCTAAGTCACCACACTCAACAGCAACGTCAAGGTGCTGATAAATTGCTTTGGGGACTCAGAGAAGGTCTGTGCAATGGATGAAGGAAAGGAAATGCTTCAGGGAAAAGACTGCCTTGGAGTACTGGTAGGACTTCCCCAGAGCACAGGGTGAGGACAACACTGCAAAACAAGCCAGGCCACTTGCGGGTCCCTAAGCACAACCCTTCTCCCACCTCAGGTCCTTGCTTGGGTTTTTAAAACTTTAGGTCTCAGTGTAAACTCCGTCTGGTTGACATGAACGATTTTACTGAATCTCTTCTTCTTGCAGCAATAGATTTTTGTTTATTTCATTGTTTTAATAAAGTGATGTGTGAGGTTTTTTTGGACTAAACTCAAAACTCCTGTACTGATTATCTTTCACATCATTTACTATTTTCCCACAAATTATTTTTAAAATTTTTTATGCAACGTATGAATATATGAAACACCTATTTTTCATTTGGATTACCAGCTTGCATGTACCACTAAAAGTATTTAATGCATACTTAAGTGGCATGAACATACTGTGGAAATAAGATGTCACTGAAGTCTGGCACCTTACCAAATTTTCTCTGTTTCAAATTCATGTTGCAGCCACTGTCAATAGGCAGGTTTTCCTAGAGCCCATTTCTGCTAAATCACAGTATTTAATTCTTTCTGCTGATCTTTGGGATGTGAATTAAGTCCTCATTTTAATATTTACAATATGGTACATTTAAAAAATAATCTCTCCCATAAATATCATTGTTATAAAATGTTTACTTCATACATCTTCGTATTTCATTTTATTCACTGAACCAGGATTGGGAAATAAGGTAAAGGTGTAATGTTCAAGGAGGCACTTAGTCTCTGGAGGGTGCAAATGTCACCCTACACTTGCCCAAGCCTGAGAGTGAGTGTTTCCTTAAATATTATACCCTAGGCACCTACTTTGTCTTGCCCTAGTCTTGGTTCTGCATTCAACATGTGTTTATTCAATACCTAATACGTGCCACACAATAGCAATGGGTGAAACAGTCAAGGTTCTGACCCTTGGAAGTTTACGTTCTTACAGGTAGTTTTAACCTTGGAGAATTTGAATTACAGCTGACTTTCCAGACACTGCCAACTGGCTGATTCAAATGTCATTCTGCTCCCCTTTTTCTCTGTTGCATTCCACTTTCAGCTAGGTGGACATGGGAACCAGTTCTGGCCAAAGAGATCCAACCAAATGTAATTGCTGAGGGCTCTGGGATAGCTCTCTCAACTCTTTTGCCTTCCTCATGCCTTGAATGAGAATGTGATGTCTGGAGCTGTGGCAGCCTCTATGCAAGCATGAGGGAAGGACCAAGGCAATCATAGCCATCCCAACTTAAAGCCCTATCATCACTGAGCTGCTGAATTAATGTCACAACTTTCTGAAGCCATATTTCTATCATGTGAGAAACACAATCCCTTTGTATTGTTTATTCAATCTGTTGTTGGTTATATCTTCTATTTCTTGCAGACAAAAGTATTCCTAACTGATACAATTGGCAAAAGCTTATTCCTGTGGGATTTGGGTTGACCCTGGGTATTGATCTTTACCAAGGTAAAATAACTAGCAATCCACAGTGAGGAGAGACTCAGCTCCCCCTGAGAATCAGGAAGAGAGAGAAAGTCACTCCATTATAACCTCTACTCTCCATAAAATGTTGTTGTCAGTTAGTAGCTTCTCCAGCACTTTTGATTACAAAAGAGTGAAAAAAAAAAACCTGCTTAGCACAATATTAAAGAACTTATGTAACTAACACAATGTGCTGAAAAGCCAGGTTTAAGAAAACACAGGGTCCCGGAGGTAACAGGGTCCTTGTCATAATAAGCATCCTCTGGGAGTGTCAGGAGGCACGAGTTCTGTCACCAGCACCCTCCTTGATGTCTCCTGCATTGCACTCCTCCCTCTTCTGTGAGTCTCTGGGGTTTTTTCCAGGAAATTACTTACAATCTATTCTGAGTCAGGTCAGCCTGCCAGACGCAAGATCTTAAAGAAACAAAGTAAGAAGAAATCTAAACTACACAAAAGTAAGCAAAGATTTGGTGGATTGTATAAAATGCAAAATAAATTAATGAATAAAATCAAGAGAAAATAAAAATAAAACTTTTGTTTCCAAACTACTTGGTTTTAATGACTATGCTCTTAAAAACCAACCAGGTAACTTCTAAATATTCCGTTTTTCAGATGCCATGAGGCCTTGGCCTCAGACAGAGATGTCTAGCCCACTGCAAGGATGAGGCCCTGGTGCATCTTCCACCATCCTGGTAGATTGAGATAAAGCCAAAACTCTGGCTAACATGTGCCCTTGTGCAGTCACAAGTCACCGAAATCATTTAGTAACTATTTTGCAGTTACTTAGAATGAAAGCTTCTTTTGGAGTCATTGTCTACATCAATGAAAAAAAAAATGAAAAGGTGGCTAAAGAGTTAGAAAACATAATAAAGGATAAAACAGAACTTAAAGAAATGAAAGAGTCATTTAGAGAATTTCAAAATACAGCAGAAATCTTCAACACCAGGCCGAACCAGCAGTGTTTGGGTAGAATGTTCTGTAAATACCTGTTAGTCCGTTTGTGCTAGAGTCCCATCGTTATCGATTTTCTGCTTCAGTGATCTGTCCAGCTCTGTCAGTGGGGTGTTGAAGTCCCCAGCACTTACAATGCTACTGTTCATCTCTTTGCTTTATGATCTAGTAGGATTTGCTTTATGAATCTGGGAGCTCCTGTGTTCGGTGCAAAAGACAAGAAGCATGCACTTCCCAGCCAAATCAACCCCTTTTTACGTGGTTCCCAGAAGACTAACCCAACT
Organism: Varecia variegata; assembly: GCA_028533085.1. Taxonomy (NCBI): domain Eukaryota; kingdom Metazoa; phylum Chordata; class Mammalia; order Primates; family Lemuridae; genus Varecia; species Varecia variegata. The sequence goes on along the minus strand of CM052439.1, from coordinate 155,287,084 downwards.
CCTTCTACTTAAATCTTATTGGCGACCCCTGCAAAGGAGTCTGGGAAACCTAATTTTTGGCTGGATGGTTTTCCGTCTCCCAGTTTCTTTTTGTAAAGAAGAAGAGACAGGCTATTGAACAGGCAACTTACAGTTTCTGCCTCACTTGGCAGAAGAAATAGAATCATTCCAAAAATAAGAGTGTGATCACATCCAGATCAGCTTATTCCACAAAGCCACCTGGAACCTGAAGGTTTGTAGACATATGGAGCAACCAGACCAACCTGGTGGAGAAGACTGAGGTAAGCCCTAAGAGCAGAAGTCAGCACATTGATGATTGCTTGCTTATCAACCTGTGTCCGTCCAAAGCAAATAAGGCTCACCTTTCCATGGACGGTTATGAAGCATACCCTGAGTTCAGGCAAACATAACCTAAAATTATCTAGACCTGGGGCCATCAAACCACACCCCTTGGGCCAAATGTGGCCCTCCACCTGGTTTTGTAAATAAAGTTTATTGGAAAACAGCCATGCACAAATGTTTATGTATTGTTTTCAACTATTTGAAAACAATAGCTGTAAACTATTGTTTACAGCTGTTTTCAACTATAACCGCAAAGTTGAATAGTTGTGCCAGAGACCTTCTAGCCCACAAATCCTAAAACAGTTACTATCTGGCCCCATATAGAAGCAATTTGCTGACCTCTGGGACCATACTTAAGAGCAACAGCAGTAGAAAACATTTAGTGAGCACTTATTCTGCACCATACTCCCCTGCTAAAGGAGTGGCCTGTCTTTTGCAAATTATTCACAATCAGTTCATTTAGAACAGAAAATTTGTCTGGCACAAAGTAAGTCTTAATAATAACTCTTGTCATTTGCAGACATAGCTACACCCATTTTACAAAGTAAGGAAACTGAAGTACAGAGAGATTTAGGGATTGTACCAGTTCATAAGTAGGCAACAAAACCAAGATTCTGAGCAGGGTATTTTGCACCTGCCACCTCCCAGAAATATTTTGTAAATTACTTGCAACATTCCAGAACACATTTATTTTTAAACAAGGAATGCCTGCAGTTGCCAGAGAGCATTTATATATAAAAGCTGAGGCAAGCTCATTAACAATATTGAATCCAAAGCACACTTAGGAAGAACAACTGATGTTGTTGGCTACTGGAGCGTTTTGATTTCTCCTCCCTCTGCATGAACGTCTCCAGTTGGGGTCAGAAGGCCAACTGCACAGGTGAGAAACACAAAGAAGAGCTTCCAAAGAAAGTAAAAACAGCTTTCATCTACCTCTCAGCCACGGACTGTCCTGCTCTCTCAAACTACACTTCTCAGTTCACAGTATTTGGAAAATTTTAATTCTATTTGACTTCAGACTATAAGAAGACATAAAAAGATTTAAAAACTATTCTTAGGTTGGAGGGAAAACAAGCTGCTGCATGGGAATGGAATTATGGCTAGATATGCCAGAGAAGCTGCTCCAGAGAATATCGTGAACGGAGCAAATTTTCGTGGGCATTGGGAGTGCCAACCAACAGGCGGCCATTTCCACAGTTTAGTACCTTATAATGCCATCTTCTCCCAAATGCCAACTTATTTGTTTCTGAAATATAGAAAACTGCTCTTAAGAACCTTAATATTTTTTCTTTATACAAAGCTGTCTGAGATCAGAATAAAGATCAAAACTTTCCACGGAAAATTCTTATTTAATTCATAAACTAGAGAGATTAAAGCAACAGCTGAAGCCAAGAGTTATTGCACAGACCAATCATGCCCACTCCCTGTTCCCGAGCACCTCGCCACCACCACAGCTTACTGGGAGAGGCTGGCCCTCTTGGGGCCACGAGAACCTTCCTTGCAGAGACGCCCAGACTTGGTTCCTTCCTTGATTCCTTATTCCGTTATCGATCTCCTCATCGTGAGCGGCCTCTGAACTATCTTCACTGCTGAGCTGAATGTTGGCTGCCCTGGTTCCTCCCCTGATCTGTTCCCCGCCCACATCCGTGCTAGGAGAGGCTGACCTCTCTACATGAACTGCATCAGCCAGACTTCCTTGCTCCCTGGCCTCTGGGTGGGTTCCGCCACTGAGGGGCATCAGCAGGAGAGGGCGGGAGGAGACAGAGGCCGGGCTATTTATTCCCCCAGCTTCCTCTCTGCCAAGGAAGTTTGTCAACGACTGCAATCCTCCACCAAAGGCAGCCCTCCCCACTGCAGCGCTCTTGCTGAGACCTGGTAACTGCTCCTCCTCTTGCCCGCTCAGGCCCATAGGTAGCACCCTCCTTTCCGTCCCTCCTCGCTGTGGCATCCCTGGGTGTCTATAGATAGACCCCTTATGTGTATATAAACCCCTCGGCCTATCCACACCTTTGTGAATTGTCTTTCATTAACTCTTTTCTGTTACTACTTTTGAATGTGCCATCCGTTTCCTGCCAAGACACTGATTGGTACAGTGTTTTTGTCCTTCCTGGTACCTGATTTTTCATAAGGAACTCCACTCCTCCTGTAGTCTCAGATGAAAGCGCTTCTTACCCCACATGCTAAATACTAAGGAACCTTGTGGTTTTTAAGGTGCACCCTGTCACCTCCCCATCGTGACCCATTCTCCTATCCTTCTCTGTTTTTTTTATTTCAGAATATTATGGAGGTACAAACATTTCAAAGAAAATTAAATATTTAGGAATATATTTAATGAAGGAGGTGAGAGACCTAGATAGGGAGAACAATGAAACACTGAGAAAAGAAATTGTAGATGTAAACAGATGGAAAACCCTACCATGCACATGGATTGGCAGAATCAATATTGTTAAAATGTCCATACTACCTAAAGTGATCTACAGAATTGATGCAATCCCTATCAAAATACCATCATAATTCTTTGCAGATCTAGAAAAAATAATTCTATGTTTCATATGGAACCAGAGAAGACCTCATATAGCCAAAGCAATCTTAAGCAAAAAGAACAAATTGGAAGGCATCAGTCTACCAGACTTCAGACTTTACTACAAGGATATAGTAAAAAAAGCATGGTTCCATCCTTCTCTGAAGCACAGCCCAGCTGGACAAACTGCCTATGCCCCTCTTAGGCTCTGTCATTTTATAAATCACTGAGACTGAATCTAGCCTCAGAGAAGTCCTCTCCATTCCAAGTGCCCCCATCAATCTGGGCAAACTCAGAGCTTATCTAGACAATCCATCCAACAGGCAGCCACGAAGCTCCTGGAGATCCCTGATTTGTACCAACTTTAACTGCTTACTGTCTTAGTATTCCCTTCCAAGACCATGTTTTATATTTTGTCTCCAGCCAAAGCTGTTGTCCTCTGAAAGTTCAGTATTCAACATTAACTTTCTGTGCACCATTCAGTTCCATTAGTCCAACTTGTTTGTGACTTAAAGGGACTTCTAGTCCGTTGACCCTGTGTTTTTCACCCCAGCCTTTACCTGCCCCATTCTCCCTTTTCGATCCATTTCCTTCGCTATCCATTCTACACACTTTGTGCATCATTCTGACCACTCCTTGCCAGCACCCTCTTTCTCACCCCTCACTTGTCAGTCTCCCACCCAAACAATTACCTAACTTGGCTCAATTTGCCCACGCTCGCTCTCCTTATAGACAGACTATGAAGTGCAACCAGGCAAACCCACATGCCAGCATGAAGGGTGCCACTGCATTTATTCTTTAACCACAGTGGGCCTTTGGAAACACTCAACTATACTTTAACATGATGTTGGTCAGATTCTTCTTCCAATCTTCTCAGAGGCTAATTCAAACCTTTGCCATTCTTGGCTACATCTTGTCTTAAAAGTCGCAGAAAAAGCAGAGTCACCGGATATGAACAAACTCACACCACCCTCCTCCAAATCTATAAAGGTGTAGCTTTTAGACCACCCTACTTCATTCTTCCTCTCCCTGCGGGAGTGCTGAACTCCCTCCAGTCTAACAATACCCTTTCCACCTGCAGCACCTTTGGGATGCTGTCATCAGTTATGCCCTTTTCCTCCTCTCCATTAGCTTCTCTGTTTAGTTCATGTATCTGCTGTGGTCCCTCAATCCTGGACTCCCTCCAGCTATCACCCTTCAAAGCCAAACTACTTGAAAGAGTCTCCAGTTTCTCCACTTTCTCATGCTCCGTTCACACTTCAGTCCACTGCACTACAATGAGCATACTCTCGATAAGCCATAGTGGGCCTGATTGCCAACTTCGACAGTCATTAGTCCCTAGTTCACTCAACTCTCTGATTAATCACATCAACTCTCCGACATAACTCTGAACAAGCCATGTCAGTACACTTTAATAAGCATGCAGATTCTTACTCTGATTCTAAGTTGTCAGTTCAGCAGGGTAAGGCAGAAATAACACAAGCTTTGAATGTCAGACAAAGCGAAGTCTGCATAAAAGCTCTGTCTTTTCATTGCTTTGTGACTTGGAGATGTTGGACCCCCCTGAAGCTCAGTTTTATCAGTGAACATCCGGGTAGTTATAGCAACTCACCCAAACACTTGATGTTCAAGTACTTAGTACATAGTGATTGCTCAATAATGTTTATTTCTTTCCCCTTTACTGGATGAAATTTATTTTTGTACATTTTTATCTGAGCATTTCTTCACAAAGATTACAAAAGTCTCTCCCAGTACCAAACTATTTCCTCCATGAACTGACAGCCCAGTGATGGCCTCTCTAGTCCAGGACCTCTCAACAACTTTCAGGTTTTCTTTCTAGAAAGTAACATCTACTGTCTTTTCTTGGCTAAAACATGGAAAAGTAACCAAATCGATAGAAGAGATAAAAAATTGATTTACCTTAAATCCTAACCTGTTGCCACCAGTTGCTTGGAGCTGAAACTATGGACGCTTTCTCTTGCACCTGGGAAAACTGGTCCCTCCCTTGCCCCATGCCTCCTCCCTCTTACCTGTCTTCCTCAGACATCCTGGTCCACCCATTTCGTGCTAATTGGATAGCCCAGGAATCACTGCTGCAGGCACACAGCCTGGTTGGCTCAGCTCACTGTCAATCCGTACTCTCGCCCTGCCTTTTCCCATGTTTACACTCTTGTTGCCAAGGAAATCCCAGCGACTATGAAAGCCCAAGCTGTTTCCACAGGGAGAGAAGCCAGAGGGAAGTTTAGCTGGCAAGTTTAGCACAGCATCAAACCCTACCTCCTATGTTTTATGAGGTAGTATTCAGCAAATTATCTTCCTTCTTTTAGGCAGTCCCTTCCTGCCCTCTACTGTCCCCAGAAGCTTTACTGCTAGGGTCCCTTATTACCAGGTGGAACTTAAAATCACAACTCTCTGGAGCAGCCAGGTGTTATTATAGGTGATTCCAAATCCTCCCTCCTTCTCTGCATTCACACACTAAGCTGATGCCATTTCTGCTATTTCCATCCTTGGTTTCTTCTCTTCTTTTCTCATTTCTTCTCTTTTCACTTCTCTTTTTTATGAATTCATTGGCCTTTACTGTACCAGATAAGAAGCATTCTAGTGGCCTGTTTAGAGGAAAATATCTAAATTATGCTCTCTTTCATTGTCTATCTATGACATCCACCCTACCCTCGCCATTCTCTCCCCTATGCCCCTGCTCTGAGGAGCAGGCAGGTGTAATTATAGGTGATTCAAATCTTCTCTCTCTCTCTGTCTCTCACACATACACACACACACACACACACACACACACACATGTGCATGTGCACGCTTCTGCATGTGACATGATCCTGGCTGTGTGCACCATCCTTGCAGCATGAGAACTCACAGAACTGAATTGTGCCAGGCACCCAGCTCTGCAGAATACCAGGCAAATTTTTCTGTGGATCTGGCAAGGAGTTGAGCCCTTTACTATTTCTGCAGGGAGTATATGTAACTTCACCTTTTTGTTTGGATTGCTTCAAGATATGTTTTACAACACCAGAATTATGCAATCAGAGCAATGGTTCTTTCAGGGCAAGCCCATGTCTCTAATGTTTTCTTCTCAAAGAGTGAACTCACCAGATATCATTAAGTATCTGAAACTTTTAAGGACGAACTGAAATCCCCATCTGAGATTACAAAAGCAAATATAAGTGCACAAGCATTGGAATGTGAAATGTTTTCTGTGATCCATCTACTAGAGAGACAGTTTGCTGTAGTAATTTAAGACAGGCGATAAAAAGTAAAAAACAAACAAACGAAGCAAACTAACAATAAACAGGGAAGGGGGAGCTATGGACAACGTGAGAGAGCCACCGTACAAGCCTCGATGCTCTGCATTCAGGTTTTACTGAAGAAAGAAAAAACAAACAAAAAGTATTGTGTATTTAAGCCAAGCTTTTGCTTGTTTCTGTTACTAGCAGCTGATGTAATTCTCAAGGGTTCACTACATATAGGAATATTCTCTGCCAGATCTGGTTCAGAAAACTGGATCTGAGTTTCTGGCATTGGTTATCTGATAGGATTAATTATATTTTAAAGCACTAATGATTCTTTCCAGTGGTAAAGAGAGCACTGATAGTCCATGGTGTGATGTAGCAAAAGGAAACGCAATATATCACTACTGGATTCCTAGTTCAATGTTTATAAAGGGCAAGGTTATGGACAGCCGTGGTACCTTAGGATATTTTAGTCAAACCAGTGAACATAAAGAGGATGACTGGCTGCTCCTAACTGTGCTGGGCAGAGTGAAGAAAGAGAAGGATGAGCTCAGGGCTTCAAATTCCAAATTTAAGTTCCACATAAATGATCTGAAAGTTTCTATGTCTTCTCTGAAGAACACACTTACTTCCTACTCTTGCCAGGCTGGGGTTTCAGAAAAGCAAATCCAGCGTTTTATCCTGAGTGTGGCTGAATTACAATGCAAATTGAATTCCCAACCAGGCAAGGTGTCTTCTGCTAAACTGAGGAAATTGATTGGGAAGTAATGTGATTTGGATAATTGGATAGAAACATATAGACAGATCCTGATGAAGCAGAAGACATTGAACCTCTCAATTCATCTGAACTTTCTTTGCTAATAGAAGAACTCCTTCTATCCTTATCTGAGAAGCTTCATCCTGACTTGTCAGAAGAAACTGTACTGGCACCCTTGAAGTATTTTACTTGGAAGACACTACTGATTCTCCTCAGAACCTACTCCCACAGAACATCTTGGCTTCTAGATCTATAACTAGGTCGTACTCCCGCAGGCTTGAAAGGGAGAAGTAAACATTGTGACCCACTAGAAGATACCCTACACATCAAAAGAAATGCATGCTTTTTTTTGCAATTCATACAGAAAGAAATATGGTGAATATGTGTGGGGATGTATCTTAATAGTATGGGATAACAATAGAAGGAATATAAATTGTATAAGAATAAGTTTATTGCTATGGGTCTGCAAAGCACAGAGTCTTGATTCGGTGTTGCAGCTCGATGGGTCAGATGGAGCTCTGTTTGGTTGAGTTAAAGACGGACTATAGGGTGGCACACGTTAATGAATTTGAAGTGCTAGAACTGCCTTGGGACACTGTAGAGGAATGTACTCAAATGCTTAGGGAGACTGAAATGTTAGACTGGATTTATCATGTAAGATCTCATTACCAAGGGAAATTGGGTTGCTACTACACACTGGCAGAAAAGAAAACCAAGTCTGGAATACAGGAGAGCTTTTAGTATGTCTCTAAATATTTTCATGCCCTATTATTAAAGTCAATGAAAAACTACAACCTAATTCAGGAAGAAAAACTGATAGCTCAAACTCCCCAGGAATGGAGGTTTGGATCTCCCCTATCAGGCAAAGATAATGGAGGTGCTTGCTGAGGGAAAAAGGAATACGGAATATGTATAAACATTAGCTATTGCCACATGACCAGTTGCATGAACAAGGACTGTAAACATTATGATTATAAAGGAATACTATAAAGTTTACATGCCAATAAATTATATAACATAGATGAGATGGGCAAATACCTAAAAGGACACAAATTACCAAAGTCAACTAAAGAGGAAACAGATGATCTGAATAGGACTATAGAGAATAATGTTGCCCACTTGGGTAAAGAACTCTGGCAGTGTCTTGCCACCTAAATACCCAATATATAAATTAAAGTTACACATGTCTCTGCACATGCTAAAGATACAACACACAGCCCTCACAAGACACCCCTTATTCCCTTCAGGCTTCCAGACATTACTGATAGTGATGAAGGCACCAACTTCACTTCTCAACATGAACAACATGGGGCTTTTTTGAAAAAGGAGTTCAGTGAAACTTTCAACTCCTTCACCACCTTCAGGCTACAGATCTTATGGAGTGTCCTAGTGGTTTACTTAATCAAATTAAGTAAATCAAATTAAGGTTCAAATTCAAATAAATACCAAATGGCACATTCCACTCAACAGTCAAACATCGAAGAGGAATTGGAATAGGGTCTGCATTTATTTCTGATCCTTGGCTGCTGGCATCTTTGACACTGCACCCGCTCCCTTCCTCTTCTGCCCCACTCTGGGCAAGCTAATAAGAAAGCCTGGGTGCTCCCTCCTTTGGGACCAGCAAGAAGTTCAAGCCAGACAAGGGGATCCTCGCTCCAGCCCTGCCCTCTAACCACCAGAAAACCCCAAACCACTCTCCTTTTCCTACTCTCTCAATTCCTTCTTAGACCGACTTGAGAGATGCCTTACTCTCCCCAGGCAACCTCAGCAGGTTATTAATAAACCTGTTCATAAACTCTTGATATGTGTGTTCTGTCTTAAACCTCAACATCCGATCCTAATTACCAGTGGAGGAGTCCATCCTATCTCTGAGAGTGAGTAAAACAATTTGGGAAGAAATAATAGTGATTTTACTCAAACTCTTCCAAGAAAATTAAAGAGAAGGAACACTTCTCTATTCATTCTATGGGGCCAGCATCACCCCAATACCAAAGTCAGAAGAGTCACCACAACAAAAGTACAGGACAATATCCCTGATGAACACAAATGTAAAGTTTTAAGCTAAAATTAAGTGGACAGTCAAAAAGTATATAAAAAGGAAAACACAACTTGACCAAGTAGAGTTTATCCCTGTAACACGAGTTTATTCCTGGTTAGTTTAACATTTGAAATTCCATCGATGAAACTCATCATATTAATAGGATATACAAGAAAACTCAGAAGTTCATAACAATATATGTTCAAAAAAAGCATGAAATTAAATTTCATCAAAATTAAAAATGTGCTGTTCAAAAGACACTGCAAAGAGAGTGAAAGGGTAAGTCAGAGACTGGGAAAGAATATTTGCAAAGCACGAAACTGATGAAGTACTTACATCTAGAATATATAAAGAACTCTGGAAACTCAAAAATAAGAAAACAAGTGACCCAATTTTAAAATGAGCAAAAGACTTGACAAACACTTAAGCAGTGATAATACATGGATGGTAAATAAACATAAGAGAAGATGTTCAGTGTCATTAGTCATTCAAGAAATACGAATTAAAACCACAATAAAATACTACTACATATGTATTAGAATGGTCAAAATTAAAAAGATTGTAGCAGTGTGGACAAGGAAGTACAGTACCTGGAAATGTAAAATAGTACAGCCACTTCGGAAAATGGTTTGGCAGTTCTTAAAAAGTTAAATATGCACCTACTGTGTGACTCAGCCACTATACACCTCGCTATTTTGCCAAGAGAAAATAAAGTATATGTTCCTACAAAGACCAGTATACAAATAGTCATAGAAAATTTATCTTTAGTATACAATATCCATAGGAAATTTATTTTTACTAACCCCAAACTGGAAACAACGCTAATGTCCTTCAACAGACAGCTGGATAAGCACACTGTGGTAATCCTTACAATAGAGTACTATTATACAATAAATACAAATAAATTATTCATATATACAACATGAATGAATCTCAGAATAATCATGCTGAGGAAAACAAGCCAATATAAAAAGAGAACATAACTTATGATCACATTTACATAAACTCTAGAAGATGCAAACTAGAGAATAGTGACATACAGTGATTAACTAGCACTGGAGCCTAAAAGGGGAGGCCAAGAGGGGACATTAAGAAAGACACTAGAAATCATTTGGGGGTTATGAATATATTCATTATCCTGTAAATGTTGATGGACTCACAATTATATATATATATGTGTATGTGTATGTGTGTATATATATATCTCCAAACATATCAAATTGTATATTTTAAACATGTGTGCACTTTATTATATGCCAAATTTTATTTGAAGAAGTGTTTTTTTTTTTACAAATGAAGGTAAGGAACTTCAATCTGTGACCATGAGAAAGTGACAAGAACAAAATTTACCTCTCTGCTTTAAACAACTAAACAAGCCAGACAAAATATATGCAAAATATTTTTTAGGCATTGAACACCAGACAGTGCAGGACATTGAAACTGGCTGGAGAGAATTTCCAGGGTTTAGCTCATGGAGGGGGCACCCAAATCTAGCTCAGCCATCTCCCTGAGTGGAGGAGAGTGAGTTCAGATTTTGGGGAGGACAACGCAGACAGAATTTTCAAGGCAGAATGCCAGAGAACAGAAAGCTACACAGATAGACATTTCTAGAACTAGAGTGCTCAGCTGAGAACAGTTCAATGTATACATGTGAGGAAACTGTATGAGGCCAGGAATGACCACCAGAAATGATAAAGTAGGAAAAACCCAGAGCTCTTGCAGGATCTCTCTCTAAGCCCCTACTCTTTCTTGACTCAATTCTTCATTTTTAGTGCAGATCTAAAGATAACTTCTCCATTCAGCAGGATGCAGTGCCATTTTGACTATCATCTAAGGCGTTAGTTATCTTGATTCTCTGTCCATGGGTTCTGATATTCAGAAGAAAGATGATTCTATTTTATTAAGTTCCATAAGCCTCAACAATACGAAATTGACTTCCCCTTTTTGACAATAGGTAACGATATTGTACATTTAACCCCCCAGGACTAAAATGACCACCATTTATAGAGAAAGAGAGAAGCTCAGTAGTCCGATCAAAAGTCTGAAATTCAGCTTAGAGGCTTCCTTATATTATCTGCTGACCTGCCCTCCTGCCCACTCACCCAAAGAAGGCAGAACTTGCAGTGCTGGAAGGGGTGAAAGATTCTCTAGTCAGAAGATTTCTCTAGTCAGAAACCCATCTGAATGTTTGTAGCCAACCCCTAAGGATCACTGATTTTGGCCTGTCCCCAAAATCACAAGGACTCATTATTTGGGAATGTCCATCTTGTAGACTGGCAAAGTAGGCTGTTTTAGGGAAAGGAAAATATCCAGAATTTAAGACAATTAAATTCTCTCTCACTTGTAATTTCAGTTATGGGTGGGAGCAATACTTCATTTAAGTATTAAAAGCCTTTGCTACATCAGTATTTCTAAGTCATTTATTTATTAAAGTTGTAATAAATAATCAAAATAGGAAAAGTTATCCAAAGAGGTATGGAATAACAAGTCCAAACATTTCAATACACTGAGCTGGATATCAGGCCAGCAAAAATAATTCAGTTGTGTGTTTTTCTTATTTTCAGACTTCTACTCAAGTTCCAATACAGAAGAGAAGAACAAATATTCCATTTCAAAATCTCAGTAGTATCCAAGGATAGGGGAATATTGGAAAAACTCTGGACTATTAAAACATAGAACCAAGGAAAAAACTGAAGGGATCCTTGAACGCCTCTTCATAGATTTTGGTTGGCATGGTTTGTTAAAGAGGTAGAAGGTCTGGAGCTTTCAGCAGTTTTCAAAAACCGTAAGAACCACCGAAATGAGAGGATCATATGCTACAGCTGTTAAGTCAAGGCAGATACAAAGGGATATGTACATAAATGATATCAAATGAACAATATGGAACCCAGTCTAGAAGGTGATGAAAAGTACTTTAAAATTGTCTGAAAAATAACAAAGCCTGAGATTCACCTTCAGAGTATTATAATTTCTTGGACTTTTATTCATCATAGATGCTTACATTTTGATTTTTTTTTAAATCAAAGCCTCAGCAACAATTTCAGATTGAGCAATCCAGAAGGTTAAAGTCCCAGATCCACTCAACTCTGTTATTAACCTGCCATGTGACCTTAAGCAAATATTTAAGTTCTCTTGCCTTCTGTGACCTTGTCTGTCAACAAAGAAAAATTGATAAGTTTCATTTTGATTAAAACTCTTTGAATTTAATGGCTCAGTTAAGAACTTCTAATGTCACTATGCATAACTCAGGGACAGCCACTGATTTTTCAAGAATATGAGGCCATCTCAATGGTTGCTTCTGATCCTAATGCATAAGTAAGAGGCTCCCTGGGAAAGATTCCTTAAATTTCAGGTCTTAACAAGAGTAGGAAGTAACCTATAAGATATGAAAAACAGTTGTCCTTACACAATAGAAGTCTTAAATGTCATCAGACATTTCTGTTCAATACAAATTTAAGCCACACTATTTCTCAAGCACAGTATTTCTCAAAATGATCACTAACAATGGTGGAGAGATGCCATGAAATATAGTACGTGGAGGCCCAGTCTACACAGCTTAATAAGATGTCCAACATTCAATGTATGCACACATACACACTGTATTTTATATATATATTTAAATTTTTGTGTGTTATGAAGTTTTGATATCTTAAAAATTCCTTTCTGGCTGGGGAGAGACTGCCCGTCTCTGGGCTAGCCAATTCTTAGAGATAACAAAGGGCTGGCTGGGAGCACGTCTTTGATATGCAAACTAACCAATCCAGAACTATATCTCTTCTATCTGGCCCACACGCCTCAGGAGGCAACATGCCTCTGCCTTAAACACCCAGAGCCAGGTACCAGACAACTAGCAACCACCCCTATAGCCCAAAGCCCACCAGAATTATGTAAAGTAACCCATCCTAAACTGTTCACCCTGCCTTGTGTTGCCTCTCCCTAGGAAACTCCGATAAAGTCTCTGGCCACACACTTTCCTCTGGTTCTTGTCTTCTGCCTCCTGACCACCCTTGTGTCTTTCCCACGTAGCCATGCATGGTGCCTCCCGTCACGAGGACCTGTGACTATAACAAACTTTGTTTTTCTGAGCTTCTCCTCTGTCTCCTCTAGTGGCCACACCTGACTTACCATCTCGTAAAAGAATACAAAACACACACACCTATGTACACACAAATACAGGCATGTACACTAACACATACTTTTTCATTCTTTCAGTTGGGGTTCTCATGGATGCTTTCCCCTCAATTTTAAGAATGCTCTATACAATGGGGTTGAGTATGGTGAGCTACAATCTGTGAACTAAAATAAAATGTTAAGGCTCCCCCCAACCTGTTGACTGAATGGACCCCCTCTTGGCCAAGGGGATACCCTAAAACTGAGTTGGTAGCCATGAGAAGGGAGGGAAGACATGCCTCATCATGCCCCTGTCCCTTCTTGGAGATATCCTTTGTAACTCATTAACAGGCCTAAGGCTTTGCAAGATAAACCTCATATATAATAATATATATATAACAAATCATTTGAGTCTGGGTACCTGTCTGGTGGCTTGTCTCTGATTAACAAACTTCCTGATCTTAAAACATTCCAAGCCTTTAGACAAAGCTTCATTTCTTTAACCCATTACAAATCTTACAAATCGTAGCGTCTTTAAACCCACCTATAACCTGTAAGCACATACCCGTTTGAGATGTCCCACCCTTTTTGGCCCAAACCAATATATGCCTTCCATGTATTGATTTATGACTTTACGTATAATTCCTGGCTCCCTGAAATGTATAAACCTAAACTGTTACCCAACCACAGCAAGTTCACTTGCTCAAGGCTTCTTGGGCATGGTTCCAGCCCATGGTCCTCAAATTTGGCTCAGAATAAACCTCTTTAAATTATTTTACAGAGTTTGGCTTTTTTTCCTTTGACAGATCTCCTTAATGCATGGCTTTGGTTGTTTGGTGATGGAGTTAGGGGTTTGCATCGTCCAACTTCCTGCTTGTCTCTCATCTGCAGTCCTGCAGATTTCCTCCTACTGCTTGTTTTTCCTTTACCACCCGGTATCCAAATAGTAGCTCCCCCTTCCCTTTCACCTTCTCCCTCAGAAATGGAGCCTTCTCAAGACTGTTACTTTGGGTCCCTACTGCTTTTTGTCCCATTCTTGTCATCGAAGCTTTGCTCTACTAAGGACTCTTTCTCAGAATTTTCATATGTCGTACACATTTTCTCTGCCTGGGCATACTTTTAGCTCACCCCTGGGCCATCTGCAGTCCTTTTTTCTGTACTGCAGGAACGTTCTCTATGTGGCCTTGGGCTGACCCAGTTCTCCTCTCATTTCTTGCTTGTAGTTCCAATAACCGTAGAGTAGTATATTGGAAATGTAGCATCTTACAATGGGGAGGGACTGGCCAGGACAGCTGGGGCTCTGTTCCAGTCCCGCCAGAACAGGATGTCCTTCAGTGCTTTAACCAAGTCTGTCACATTGCTCTCAGGTATAACACCTGGGGGAGCTGCTTTCTGGGGTCCCTTGAAGGAGCTCAGAAAATTTCACCCCAAAATAAAATGCCTTGGTATTTTGAATTAAAGGCCCTTAGAGATTAGCAGGCCCTTGGGAGGAGCTTTCTCTCTATCTGTATAACCAGATGGACCCATCAAAAGAACAATGGGCTTCCCTTCTCTTCCTTGTTATCTCACTACATTGCAGGAAAGAAAATCAAGAATACAACCAGACCTGGCCCAAATCATGTTAAACATAATATCTGCCTCTTAGGTTAATTTACAAGTCAATCTGTTTCCCCCAACCATTCATCCTCCCTAGCAACCATTTATTGCCCCTAAACAGAACTACCTATATTTCTCATCTCCCACTATCCTCTAAAAGGAGTGTATAAAAATTTCTGGATCCCACTGGGATACTGGGTAATCTCTCTGTGATTATCCTTGTGCACATGGTAAATAAATCTCTTCCTCTTATTTATCTGCCTTAATTGTGAGTTGATCTTTCAGCAAACTTATGGGGGAAGGGGGAAGTTTCCCTCACCCCCACACCCTTATCTGCTGTGCAAATGCAACATGTAAAGTTAAGACTCCATAAATACTAGGCAGCCTTCCTGAGCTCTAGGTAACTGGTCCCCATTTTGGGTGCCAGTGACTGTGGCTCCCACCACTGAGCGCATTATAGACATAGACATTTTGGCTGCTGTGGCAAAGAACATATCTGCCGCCTGAGAGGTTATGTCTCCTCACAGCCAAGAATTTGAGCCCTGAACAATGGGGCATATCCACTCCTGCCTATTACCTAAGCTACCCAAGCCCCAGTGGGTTATTCAACAAAAGCTGTACTGCATACTGAGTGCAGAATTGCACATTGCTTTGTTAATTCAGGGCTTGATACAAAACATCCTATTACAATGTAACGGCCCAATTTGGCTAGTCAAAAAGGCCTTCAGGGCATGAAGACTAACAATAGACTATTGCAGGCTGAATGCCAAGGCTACCTAGGCTGGATGACAAAAATGTTTCCCAGATATAGTCAGGCAAAAATCATCAGCCCTGGCTGCACCCACTAATGAAAAGGAGGGTCAACAACTGATAGGCCTCTTTGGATACTGGAGACAGTATGGATATTTTTTTGTCCCCCTTAGTCAGGGTGACCCACAAAGTTTCCAACTTTGAATGGGGTCCTTGGCAGCAACAGGCCTTGGAAGCCATTCAACACGCCATGCCGCAGGGTCTGCCTTTGGAAAAACATTGGAGCCTGCTAGCCCGATGGAATTACAAGTGTTTGCAACTGCCATGCACGCTGAATAGAGTCTCTGGAAACAAAAACCTGCCCCCGGAGAGCAGCAGCCTCTTGGATTTTGGAGATGTAAGTTGCCTGAGGCAGCCACTAGAAATGCCTCTTTTGAATGGCAACACTTTGCTAGCCACTGGGTACTGGTGGAAACTGAACAACTTATGGCCAGAGTGCCATATGTAACATTGTGACCTGAACTGCCCATTCTTACTTGGATGCTTACAAACCACACCAAAAAAGCTAGACAGACCCAACGGAGCCTGAGTATCAAATTGAAATGGTATATTAAAGATAGGGCCCTAACCAGGACCCCAAAGGATAAATAGGCTCCATGAACAAATGGCTAGTTTACCAGAAGGAGCCAAGCAACCTGTAGGGGATGCTCTGGCTCCTCCTGTGTCTACCTGGAGCCCGAGACTCAAGATATTTCTACTGTAGAATGTGCTGGATATGCAACATATGATACAGAGAGGAACTGGTTGGAACAGCCTGGCTGTGTTCCAGTTCTGCCAGAACAGGATATCCTTTAACTCTTTAATCTGGTGAGTCATGTTACCCCCTGGGGTATAAACCCACGGGGTGCTGCCTCCCCAGGTCCCTCAGCTGAGAAGTGGGGAACAGGCAGATGAGATTCCAACCAGCCCTGGCAGCCCCTGAGCACTGGGTGGCCAACTGGCAATGGTTGTGAGGCATCTGAAGTCCCTTGCTGACTATCTGTAAGTCATTACCCTTTTCACCTAACTTGTGTGTGGAAGTGTCTGTCTCACTGGACTCAGACAAGCTGTTAACCAGGATACAGTGAACTGCTTCACACATACTATTTTTCCAGATGCACTAGCTCAACACAAAGGCTTGTAAGAGGAGTTCAGCAGATAGCTCTGTTACAATCTGGTATTTGTTGCTGTTTTCTCTTCTCATTAATCTTTCTAGTGCATATGTCACCTAATTACATTCTCAAATTGTGGAAGTCCCAGAAGGGGAAAGTCCCTGTGACATGCTCCATTTCCTCCATTCTGACGCCTACATTAGTAGTTTCTAAACCTTAATGCCAGCCAAAAGGGAGAAAAGTTAGCAAAGATGCGGTAGGCTTAATAAAAGAACACCATGCATGAATTCTCAGGTGAAATCTAGCACCTGTTAGTAAGTCTGAAGTCCCCATTCTCCTACACATGTGGGGACATTTTGATGGGGATACATATCTCCTACTCATTAGTACCAAATCTTTTACACAGAGGACTTCAGAACCATACTGACGAAAAAGAGAATCCATTTAGAAATCACATTTCTACACAACACTAAAGAAGGTGGGTTTCATCCTTCTTATACCACTTTAAGGCTCCGTACCCACTGGTCTGTGACAACACGCAGCCCTCTCTGTGCTGTCCTTGGCTTCATGTCTCCTTCAGCTTCCTGGCCCCACGCAGCCACCTGGACACCACACCCAGCAGCTTCCCACAAAGCCACA
>CM052439.1:155249491-155269438 GCA_028533085.1 Varecia variegata | reverse complement strand
TTTTTTTATATGTTTGCTGGCCATCACTTTGTCTTCTTTTGAAAAGTTTCTGTTCATTTCCTTTGCCCATTTATTGATGGGGTTGTTTGATTTTTTCTTGTTGATTTTTTTAAGTTCTATATAGATTCTTGTTATCCGCCCTTTATCTGATGTGTGAAGAGCAAATATTTTCTCCCATTCTGTAGGCTATCTATTCACTCTAACGATAGTTTCCTTGGCTGTGCAAAGGCTTTTTAATTTGATCAGATCCCATTTATTTATTTTTGTTGCTGCAGTGATTGCTGTGGGTGTCTTCTTCAAAAATTCTTTGCCTAGGCTGATGTCTGAAAGGGTCTTCCCAATATCTTCTTCTAGAATTCTCAAGGTTTCATGCCTTAGGTTTAAGTCTATTATCCATTTTGAATTGATTTGTGTGAGAGGTGAGAGGTGGGGATCCAGTTTCAATCTTCTGCATGTAGCTATCCAGTTTTCCCAGCACCATTTGTTGAAAAGAGATTCTTTTCCCCAGTGTATATTTTTGTCTGCTTTGTCAAAGATTAGATTACCATATGTGGATGGTTTCATCTCTGGATTCTCAGTCCTGTTCCAAAGGTCTATGTCTCCATTCTTGTGCCGATACCATGCTGTTTTAGTTACCATAGCCTTGTAGTACACCTTGAAGTCTGGTAGACTGATACCTCCTAGTTTGTTCTTTTTACTTAAGATTGCTTTGGCTATATGAGGTCTTCTCTGGTTCCATACAAAGTGTAGAACTATTTTTTCTAGATCTGTAAAGAATTATGATGGTACTTTGATAGGGATTGCATTAATTCTGTAGATCACTTTAGGTAGTGTGGACATTTTAACGATATTGATTCTACCAATCTATGAGCAAGGTAGATTTTTCCATCTGTTTACATCTTCTATAATTTCTTTTATTGCTGTCTCATAGTTCTCCCTATATATGTCTCCCTGTATATGTAATGATATCTGTCATTAAATATATTCCTAGATATTTAATTTTCTTTGAGGCTATTGTAAAATATATTGCATTTTTGATTGCAAATTTGGCTTGACTGTTATTGGCATATGTGAATGCCTCTGATTTGTGTGCATTGATTTTGTATCCTGAGACTTTACTGAATTCATTTATCAATTTTAGGAGTCTCTTGATTGGTTCCTTGGGGATTTCTAGGTACAATGTCATATCATCGACAAAGAGCAAGAGTTTGATCTCATCTGCCCCCATCTGGATGCCCTTAATACCCTTCTCTTGTCTAATTGCTCTAGCAAGGACTTCCAACACTATGTTGAATAGAAGAGGAGATAGTGGGCAACCTTGTCTGGTTCCAGTTCTAAGTGGGAATGGTTTCAATTTTTCCCCATTCAATATGATATTGGCTGTGGGTTTGTCATAAATGGATTTGATAATTTTAAGGTATGACCCATTCTATGCCTATTTTGTCCAGAGTTTTTATCATAAAGGTGTGCTGGACTTTGTCAAATCCTTTTTCTGCATTTATTGAGAGAATCATACGGTCTTTGCTCTTGCTTTTATTTATGAGGCCAATTGCATTAATAGATTTGCGTATGTTGAACCAGCCTTGCATCCCTGAAATAAAGCCCACCTGGTCATACTGAATTATTTTTTTCGATATGCTGCTGGATTCGATTTGCTAAAATTTTGTTGAGGATTTTTGCATCTATATTCATAAGGGATATTGGGCTGTAGTTTTCTTTTTTTGTTGTGTCCTTTCCTGGCTTTAGTATGAAGGTGATATTGGCTTCGTAGAATGAGTTAGGAAGGATACCATCTTTCTCAATGTTGTGGAATAATTTCTGTAGAATAGGTATGAGTTCTTCTTTGTATGTTTGGTAAAACTCTGAAGTGTGACCATCTGGTCCGGGACTTTTTCGTTTTGGGAGGTTTTTAATTGCTGCTCCAATTTCCGAGCTTGAGATTCATGTATTCAGAAATTCTGTAACCTCCTGGGTGAACTTAGGAGGTTGTATGTTTACAGGAATTTGTCCATTTCCTCCTCATTATGTAGTTTTTGGGCACATAGGTTTTTATAGTAATCAAAAATAATGTTTTGTATTTCTGTGGTATCTGTTGTGACCTCTCCTTTTTCATTTCTAATTGAGTTTATTAGTGTCCTTTCCCTTTGAATTCTTGTCAATCTGGCAAGAGGGCTGTCAATTTTGTTTATCTTTTTGAAAAACCAACTTGTGGTTTGTTGATCTTCCATATAATTCTCTTGTTCTCAATTTCATTTAGTTCTGCTTTGATCTTAGTTATTTCTTTTCTTCTACTAGGTATGGAATTGGTTTGCTCTTCCTTTTCCAATTCCTTGAGAGTGGATGTTAGATTGTCGATTTCTGATCTTTCTGTTTTTTGGATGTGAGCATTTATTGCTATTAGTTTTCCTCTCAGGTATGCTTTTGATGTATCCCACAGGTTTTGATAACTCAATACCCTTCACAACAGCAACAAAGAAAATAAAATACTTAGGAATATATTTAACTAAGGAGGTAACAGACCTCTACAGGGAGAACTATGAAACACTGAGGAAGGAAACAGCAGAGAACATAAACAGGTGGAAAACCATACCATGCTCATGGGGTATGGCAGAATCAACATTGTTAAAATGTCTATACTACCCAAAGTGATCTACAGATTCAATGCAATCCCTATTAAAATACCAACATCATTTTTCACAGATCTAGAAAAAATAATTATATGCTTCATATGGAACCAGAGAAGACCCCATATAGCAAAAGTATTCATAAGCAAACAACAACAACAACAAAACAAATTGGGAGGAATCAATTTATCAGACTTCAAGCTATACTTCAAGCTATACTACAAGGCTATAGTAACTAAAACAGCATGGTACTGGCACAAGAACAGAGACATAGTCCAGTGGAACAGAACTGAGAATACAGGTATAAAACCATCCTCATATAGCCATCTAATCTTTGACAAGGCAGAAAAAAACATACACTGGGGAAAAGAATCCTTATTCAATAAATGGTGCTGGGAAAACTGGATAGCCACATGTAGAAGATTGAAATAGGATCTGCACCTTTCACCTCTCACAAAAATCAACTCACAGTAGATAACAGACTTGAACCTAAGACATGAAACTATAAGAATTCTAGAAGAAAATGTTGGAAAAATACTTACAGACATTGACCTAGGCAAAAAGTTTATGAAGAAGACCCCAAAGACAATCACAGCAACAACAAAAATAAATAAATGGGACCTTATCAAATTAAAAAGCTTCTGCACAGCCAAGGAAACTATCACAATAGCAAACAGACAACCTACAGAATGGGAGAGAATATTCACATGTTACACATCTGATAAAGGGCTGATAACTAGAATCTATATAGAGCTCATGAAAATCAGCAAGAAAAAGTCAAACAACCCTATCAAAAAGTGGACAAAGGACATGAACAGAAAGTTTTCAAAAGAAGACAGAACAATGGCCAACAAACGTATGAAAAAATGCTCAATATCTCTAATCATCAGGGAAATGCAAATAAAAACCACAATGAGATATCACTTATCTCCAGTGAGAATGGCCTTTATCAAAAAGTACCAAAACAATAAATGTTGGCGTGGGTGTGGAGAGATAGGAACGCTCATACACTGCTGGTGCGACTGCAAACTAGTGCAACCTCTGTGGAAAGTAATATGGAGATACCTCAAAGAGCTACAAGTAGAACTGCCATTTGATCCAGTAATCCCATTACTGGGCATCTACCCAAAAGAACAAAAGACATTCTATAAAAAAGACAACTGCACTAGAATGTTTATAGCAGCACAATTCACAATTGCAAACATGTGGAAACAGCCCAAGTGCCCATCAATACATGTGTGGATTAATAAATTGTGGTATATGTATGCCATAGAGTTCTCCTCAGCCACAAAAAACAGTGGTGATATAGCACCTCTTGGGATAGAACTGGAACCCATTCTCCTAAGTGAAGTATACCAAGAATGGAAAAACAAACACCACGTGTACTCACCATCAAATTGGTATTAACTGATCAACACTTAAGTGCACATAATAGTAATAACATTCATTGGGTGTCGGGCAGATGGAAGAAGGGAGGAATGGATGGGTATATACACACCTAATAGGTGTGGTGCCCACCATCTGGGGGATCAATATGCTTAAAGCTCTGACTTGGGTGGGACAAAGGCAATATGTAACCTAAACATTTGTAACCCTGTAATATGCTGAAAAAAATTTTAAAAAAACCCACTGAAAAAAGAAACAATCCTTTGTGTTGAGCTGTTGAGTCTGGAAAAACAGTCTGTGTGAAGCTGGTTAACACTGTGTAACAGTTTGTCTGAGTCCACTGAGACAGACATCTCTACAAACAAATTAGAAGAAGTGAGGTTAGTGGCCTAAAATATTCAAGTCTCTAAAGGAAGCCAAAATTAGAGGAATAGAAACAGAATAAGTAGGTGAAATGGAAACATGGTATATTAAAATCCATACATTCTGGTCAGATAAAAAAATTGACAGACTTGATTAGAAATATCAAACTGATCTAAAATATGAGGATACAGGTTGTTTCAATATAAAAGGATAGGAAAAGATAGGTCATGTAATTCTACTGGAAAATAAAAGTTGAATAGTTAGTAATAACATCAAACAAAATAGAGTTTGGGTGAAAAGTACTACTAGAGACAAAACTGGTGTTTTATAATGAAAGTGAACTATTTCACTGGGAAGTATAGTACCTGAAACTATAATTGTAAATGTGTATGCACTTACCGAGGTGGCCTTAAATTTTATAGAGCCCAAATTTCCATAATAACAAGGAAAATAGAATCATAGTGGGGAAGTTGTAAAAAGTTTTTATTGGAAAATTTAAAACATAAAAGTAGAACTTCCTCATGTCCAACACTTACTCTCAATGATTAACAACTCCTGACCAATTTTCTTTTGTTTGTATTCACACCCACTTCTGGGATTGCTTTCCTCCCCTACTCCATCTCTAATTATTTTGAAGCAAATCCCAGACATCATGAGAGTTCATCTGAAAATGTTTCAGAATGTAACACCTTAAGCAACAAGAATTGTCTTTTAATATAATCACTGTAAAGTATAACTCTTCCACATAGCAACAGTAATTACTGAATATCATGAAACTTTGGGTTCAAGTATCTCTGATAATTTTACAATATTTTAGCACTGTTTGCATCATGCTATCTAAAATGTTGGCACTTCTGATACCCAACCCTTTCTATCTCTTTCTGTCTGATTTTTCTTAGTATCATGTGCCATTAACACTACATATATCATATGTTAGTGTGTTTAGCAGCTGTCTCCCCAGCAGAGAAATATCTGGCATAATAATATGCTATCAGTTTAATTGTTGAATAAATTAAAAACTTGGAGTTTGATAATAAATCCTAATTTTTGCTAACAAATTATGAAAAGTACAAGAATAATAGATGGACTGGAGCCTTATGATGCCTGGTAAACCTTTCCCCTCTTCTCTCTGTCTCTGTTTCTCTCTCCCTACATTTCTCTTTCCTTCCCTCCCTCTCCACCATAGACATGTATATGCGAGGGTTGCACAAATATATAAGAATGTAATGCTTCAAATAAATATGAAAAAATTGCCACATGTAGACCGAAGACATTAATAGTACAAAGAGAATTCAAGGGCCCACCTCAGCTGTAGACATGATCCACTGAAGCATTTCTCTGCCTGTTTAGAGTTGCCCTGAAAGCCTTTCCTGAGGCCAGTGTTGGTTGGAGGATAGGGAGGAAAAAGGTGACTCCTGGGCAGAATGATCTCTGCCCTCCTCAGGCCAACAGTAAAAAGGGGTGATATGACAAACTGTCCTCAGCTTGTGCTTGAGGAGTTTATGGAAAGATCCCCCATCCTATTTTATGATGCTCATTCAGAATTATAGTCTTGGCTTTAGAAGTTCATTCCTCCAGGGAAAGACCTGGACTTCCAGAGTCGGAACACTAGCCCCTCTTGATGAATCTTACCTTCTAAAGTTGTCTTCAGAGAGACAGTGCAGGAGTGGTAGAGTGACTTGCTTTCGGAATTCAATTCCACGGATGTGTTGAGCCTGGGACATGAACTAGAGATTTTAAGCAGGTACTTGAAGAAACGGGGTGTGAGGATGGCAGTACGAAGTAATAGAAGAGGCAGTTAGAAAGGAGGTAGAGCACCAGGCGGGTCACTTTGGAGTGGAGTTGTCATCAGTGTCCCTACCATTCCTGGCTCACAGTATATTCCAGGCAGGGAGGGCTGTGATTACATGGACAGAGCAGGGTTAAGGATCAGCTTATCAACCCCTCCTACTGACATGACAGTTGGTGGTTTGGGAAGCAGATTGTCCAATGGAGCAGCACGCAGGGAGGAGGAGCAGAACTGCAAAAGGAGGTGACAGAAGACTGGCGGTCTCCTACCTCTTCCCAAGCTCACAGTGAGCACTTTTGGTGCACTGAGGCACACAGGGTCCCTTAGCTGGGCCCAGGGTGTGCAGTCCAGGCTGGGCTCCACAGCTTCTGCAAGAGAGAGCATGGCTGGGCAGCGGGTTCTGCTTCTAGTGGGCTTCCTTCTCCCTGGGATCCTGCTCTCAGAGGCTGCCAAAATCCTGACAGTATCTACAATGGGTGAGTGCTTGGCTGGAAAATCCAGAGAGGCGTGGCATGTAGCACAGTTATCTTTGCCTCCAGGGCTCAGGCTAAGAGTGCTTGATCAGACAGACGGTCATCCATGTGGTTTTCCAGCGTGCACTTGTGTAGCGGGCTGTAGGAGAGAGAAGATGACATGATTGTGGGGCAGAGAGGGGCAGAGAGGGGCCTCTACTGCTGAGGTGGACAAGATAGTTTTGCAGAAAAAACCACAAAATCCTTCCCTGTCTCTTCCTAGTCAGGATGCGCTCCCCATTGTGCAGGGCTGGTGCCAGAGGTTTGAGATCCATCCCAGAGCATAGCCCCTGGGCTGCCTTCTGCTGAGCTCAATGGGACGTTCAGAGGCTCACCCTAAACTCCAGGGACAGGGGTGCACAGTAGCTTTCAGCAGAAACTATGATAAGCATTTTCAGGCTCTTGGAGGCCAGCGAAGGAGCTCTGGGGCAGCACTGCACATTTTCTGATGGCGTAAAGATGAAGCAGGGAAAGTATATCATGACAGGAAGGACAGTGGAGTGTTTCCATCCAGGGAAAACTGGCAGAGCTGCCCAGGGCTGATGGAGGACCCACGTTATTTGGATGTTTTGGAACCTCTTTCCTTTCACTTGTGCTGCTGAAAGTTTTTGAAGGACTCATGGGACAGCGAGTTCTGCATTTTACAACCTCAGTTTTATTTCCTTTACTTTTGTTTCAAAGGGAATAGCAGATTAAAAGAAACACGTATGTGGATAAATGGGCCATCCCAGGATGGACGTACTCAAGACTTCATTTCAACCTATAACGGGCTCTGTTGGATCACTTTTAGCTCACCCAGAGCAGAGGATCATAGATCTGGAAGGAACCATCATTACCTCATAGAGTTTGGCCCCTACTTTGATTTCCTGAGAGGGCACCTGAGGGTCAGGGGAGTGGGGTGTCTTTTGCAGGAGCTCACCCACCCTCCCTGATGGCATGGGAGGAACTGACTGAGGGTTTCTTTCCCCAAGACCATCCTCACCACAACTTCTACTCAGAAGCCCTTTTCAGTGGTGATTTTCAAGTATCACTGTTTAAGAGACTGTGTAAGCCCTTTTGAAACCTGTTTTTTTTCTTTCAGATTCCCAGTAGCAATGAAGCAAAAGAGCTTCCTTACTTCTTGAGTGCAAACTGTCCCCTTACTCAGACTCCAAAGGGAGCTGGTGTAGTTCCTTAGGTGCTATAATCCCAGCCTTTGCCCCATAATGCCGCCTGGCTTCCCAAGACCCCACCATGCATGCTGTTTCTGTGGGGCTATCTCCTTCCCAGCTCCCTGTCCTGACATGGACTGAAATGTGAGCACGAAGTGTAGGGGATTGGGACTTCATGTATTCCTTGTTGCTTCAGAATGCACCAGTCTGTGTATGGAAAGCTGAGGCATGCCCAGAGCTGCACACTGTTTTGCTAGCTTTCCTCCCCTTTCAACCGCATCCCCGATTGCGTGGCGTCAGCCATTAACTTCTCTTTTGATCTGCCTTTCTTTGCTGTTGAGAACTCAGATTCAAGCAAAGGCTCTGTGCTTTGCTTGAATAGTCTAAGAGAAGACATTGTCTAAGAGAAGACATTGAAGTCATAGAAGTTGTATCTCTTTTGAAGGATCAAGTGTCTTTTTCTCCAGGATGGTGAGGTTTTCCTAGAATCAGTGATTACTTAGTCTCTTGTGCAACTAGGATCCAGCATGCCCATCTCCTGTGCTCTACAGTTATCCTTAAATTTCTAAACTGTAAGTTGAGTATTGTTTAGGTCCAAATTGAATAACTTCCTTCCAAATACATTTGAATCTCAATAATTTTGTCTCTAAGTGGTGGCTTCAAATCCTTCATTTTTTTTTTTTTTAATTTTATTTTTTGAGGCAAAGTCTTGTTCTGTTGCCTGGGCTAAAGTGCCATGGCATCAGCCTAGCTCACAGAAACCTCAAACTCCTGGGCTCAAGCCATCCTCCTGCCTCAACCTCCCTAGTAGCTGAGACTATAGGTATACACCACCATACCCAGCTAATTTTTTCTATTTTAGTTGCCCAGTTAGTTTCTTTCTATTTTTTGTAGAGACAGGGTCTTGCTCTTGCTGAGGCTGGTCTCAAACTCCTGACCTCAAGCGATCCTCCCGCCTATGCCTCCCAGAGTGCTAGGATTACAGGCACGAGCCACCATGCCAGGCTTCAAATCCTTCGTCTTTTAACTCTGGTATTTCAATGTTCTACAGTAGCATACGTTTTGAAAAAGAAGTATCTCAGGGAAAGCTCTGATTGACTGTCTGTTAGGGACTTTTCACATTGATATGCATAACACCATGCCTACGATTCTATCAATGCAGCTATTAATATTTCTTTTGGACAGGCCGTCTCCATATGGGCTTGGTTAAAATGCAGCCTACCCCTCAGGATGAGGAACTCTTTAAGGCCTAAGCACAGAGAAGCTCATCACACTGACATGGAGACTATGAGCCACAAGTGACAATCTTTGATTGAGGATTGCCACAGGTGAAGGATTTGGATAGCCATGATCTGGGGGCAGGGGTTGGGGTTTGCCCATAGGGAGACGGAGAGACTGAGAAAACGCATCTTCCTCTATTCACTCTCAACTTCCTGTTTCCCTACCCTTCCTCTCCTTGACTTATCATCGTACCTACTTTAGACTCCATATTCTCATCATTACAGAATTGAAGTTGTGCATTGTTCCTAGGTGGAAGCCATTATCTACTGATGGACCGGGTGTCTCAGATTCTTCAAGATCATAATCATAATGTCACCATGCTCCACCAGAGAGGAGATTCTTTTATATCAGGTATCTTTTCTCACTAATTCTTGATTTCTACTACTCAAGGCAAAGAGCAAAATGCCTTCTGCATAGAAAGGCTTAGCAAAATGTTTTTTAAAATGCAATTTGATTGAAAGCATGAAAAAGCTATATGTACATGTGTTTGCATGTAAACTGTTGGAAAGCTTCTTAAGCCCTGTCTACAAGGAATCAAAACTGCATACTCTTATATTTTTCTGTCTAACTTGAATTCTACACCATCCTAAGCAACCATCCACAAATTATTTTAATAAATGCTACTTTATAACATGGCTTAGAAATATACTGAATGAAGTATTGGCCATATTTAACATTTCTTTTACGTAAGGATTACTTTTCTTTTTATATGTCCTAAATTGCTCTTTCCCCTTTTTCTGATGTCTGAAATTTAAGGAAGATTTCTTAGGGAGCCCCTTATTTATGCAACTAAAATAGAATCTGTCATTGGGAGGATCTTGTATTCTTGAAAAATAAATGGCTGCCCATGAATATGTGCATAGTGATGTCAGAAATTCTTAAGTGAGTTGTCAAATCCAAAGAATTTTAGCTAAGATGAAGCTCATAAATCTTGTCACCTCTTCTCTATTGACCGACAGGGAAACAGAAGCCCAGAGAACTTAGAAGATTTGCTCAATGTCACGTGATGGGCTAATAACACAGTTGGGTGGGTTTAGGGCTTGAGACTCTAGATTGCTCAATATAGAAATGTTGCTCAGGCCTTAATTTAAAAACATTCCAAAAGCAAGCAATTTTGATAAATAAAATTCTGAGATATTATTAAAATAAAACTGTGAGGGTCATCTCAGGCTTTGTTAGTGTTCAGACTTTTAAAACAAATCTTTTCGTTAACATTTTTTTCATTTAATTTTCATATTTTTGTTGTAATAAAATGTACATAACATATAACCTACTGTTTTAACCATTTCTAAGCATACATTTTAGTAACTTTAAGGACATTCACATTCTTTTTTTTTTTTTTGAGACGGAGTCTCGCTCTGTTACCCGGTCTAGAGTGAGTGCTGTGGCATCAGCCTAGCCCACAGCAACCTCAAACTCCTGGGCTTAAGCGATCCTACTGCCTCAGCCTCCTGAGTAGCTAGGACTACAGGCATGCGCCACCATGCCCGGCTAATTTTTTCTATATATATTTTAGTTGGCCAGATAATTTCTTTCTATTTTTAGTAGAGACAGGGTCTCGTTCTTGCTCAGGCTGGTCTCGAACTCCCGAGCTCAAACGATCCACCCGCCTTGGCCTCCCAGAGTGTTAGGATTACAGGCATGAGCCACCACGCCCGGCTGACATTCACATTCTTGAACAACCCTCACCACCGTCCATCTCCAGAGCTTTTTCATCATCATAAACTGGAACTCTACCCGCTAAACAGCAACTCCCCATTACCTACTGCCCCAGCCCCTGAGGACCATTGTTCTGTTTTATTTCTGTATTATTTGACTCTTCTGGGTACTGTGTATAAGTGGGATGCTGCAATATTTGTCCTCTTGTGTATGCCTTGCTTCACTCAGCATAATGTCTTCAAGGTTCATTCATGTTGTAGCATGTGTCAGAATTTCTTTCCTTTTTAAGGCTGAATCAATATTCCATTGTATGTATATTTAATTGGCCCCCCATTCAACAAATTTCAATGACTCCTATATGTCTTTTTGTAATTCTCTCTCTTAACTAACTACATGACTTTTTGAGTTGTTTCCCAGAAATGGTGGATGTTCTGCAAGACAAAAGATTTGAGATTCTGAAGCAAGACATCTGTCATAGTAAAAATTCCTCTGTCCCTTGTCTAGACTCTTTGAATCAATAATTGGATCTCTGTGCGACAAGCAACTAGATCTAGACTGAAACCCCCTTATGGTTTAGATGACATATATAGCACATTTTGTTTATCCATTCATCCACTGATGGACATTTGGTTTGTTTTCACTTTTTGACTATCATGAATAATGCTGCTATGACTATTGATATACAAATTTTGTTTGAGTCCCTGCTTAAAGTCATTTTAATCACCTTCTGTAATAGACATCCCATTCTTCAGTGATCATTATTTATATCCTTGTGCATCTCCCTTGACTGGACAGCTTATTAAATAGTTGTAGTATATTGATTTTTATATAATTATATCTTAGTTTCAAAAATTGAAATAAGTTAAATGAAAAATTTAAATTAGATTACTATTTTAGATTAAAAATTAATTGTGGCAGTTCCAATGGACTTTGAGGAATGAATGAAAGCTACAGACTTGCTACCCTTTAACAAATATACACACACCAAAATCTATAAACAATTGAAGGAATTCATGGAATTTCTTCCATTTTATCATAGGTTTGGGAGTCTAGAGTTTCTTTTAGTAGTCGCTCATCAGAGATGTCTCTGAAGCTTTGAAACAGCATTTTCATTGTTCACTTCGTCAGCAGAGCTTCAGTAAAGGTCTGCAAATAAAGAAAAGACATGATCGGGTTATTTCTGACAGATGCCCAATTTGGTGTATTGAAACATTTGAATGACTTATTACCTATGCTGTTTATTTATTTATGACTTTAAAATATAAATAACATTAGAGGCACTGAAGAAGCAAAAGTTTTTGAAACTCACATGTACCACTGCTTCGACCAGTACTGGGAAGCACAAGTGGGTTATTGGCAGTGGCTCTCAGAATGGGGAGGGGCATAACAGAGAAAGCCTGGAGTGCCTGGAACAGACTGTTAGTGGATATGTGCTGAGAACTCTGCCAGTGATGACTCAGGAAGAAAGGAACACGGTAGAGAAAAATCTGTATTGTCTTAGAGGCTATGTAAATCACCATACGCACACTTTGGTGGAAATATAGATATTGAAGTCTTCTTGCTGTGTGTAGTAAAATGTGAGAAGAAAAGGAGACATTGAGGAAGGAACTATTAGGCAAAACAGAACCAGGACTTCATGTTTTGGGAAATTCTCAGCCTGTTAGGATCATAAAAGATTCTAAAATTAGACGTGTCAATGTCAGGAAACCTGTGTACCCTTTTCTCTTGTAGAGAAAGCCAATTGTGTAGCTGCACAACCTTTTGCTAATGTCTCTGAAGGATTAAAAGGTCAGAGTATTGAGTCACACAGAGGCTCATTGAAGAGATTAGTGTGAGGCAGGTTCACTGTGCACTGGTTACAAACTCATTTGAGTTTGGGAAGACAGAACACACTCTATACAAGGTACATGAGGTGGATTTCTTCCTTACAAACAGGCAGCGAGGGACAACAGAAGCCCAGGATTCATTGCCAGCTGGTCCCCCAGGGCTCAGAGAGCTGCCTGGGTCAAATGCAGTCTCGAGTGTGCAGGCCCCACGTGCACTGCAGATGAAGGCCTGTGAAATGCAGCCCACCCTGGGTTTTATACTCTGGGGAAACCTTATACACTGGGCTAAAGATGGAAAAACAAATTGTTTTCAGTTGGAACTGGAACAGAGCATGGGCTCTTGAAGCCAGCCTCTTCGTATCTCAAGATGTTGCATTCCCAGCACATTCTACAGTTATTCTTGAGAACTTTAAGTGAGAAAGGGGAGGGAGGAACAGGGTCAGTCGAAGGTCACCCAGTGACTTATCCTGCAATTAGGTATATCACTCATGGAACCCTTCACCCATAGTGGCAGAAGGCAAAAATAGAGATGAAATTATCTAGAAAGGATCTGTGTGGCAGCCTCTTATCTAGTGAAGTGAAGTCTCATGACATATACAGGAGAGCCACAATGAACCTGAGAATTTTATGCCAGGAAAACCACTGCCAAGTTGGACTGAAAAGAATGGAGAGAGAGGATGTCTGGGAAGAAAGCTGTTGGACTTCCAAAATTCTACAAGTAGGAGATAGATTGATAAACTACTCAGCTGCAAACACATGCTAGCCTTCAGGGAAAAGGAAGGGTAATTCTGAGAGTACAGCCGTGAGCTCAGAGGGCAGAGCTTCAAGCCCAGAGGGCTGAACTGTAGACCAGAGGATTATTCCTTGTCCTTAAAACCTAATTTTCTTTGCCCAGTTGGTATCAAAATATCTTGGGACTGGTGACTCATTTTTTTCCCTTCTATTTTGTCCCTATTTAAATGATAATGTCTATCACTAGTATCCTATGCCTATTCCACTATTGGTTTTGGGGAGTAGATAACTATTTTCCTACTTTCACAGATCCACAGATGGAGAGCAATTTTGCTCTTGGATAGATCCCACCCAGACTCTAACCTATACCTTATTTAAATTATTCAGGTGATGTGATTTGAGACTTTGAGGTGATGAGACTTAGATGAGATCTTGCACTCTGAATTGATTTAATCACTTGATACTTTGGGGGATATTGGGATGGGATGAATGCATTGTCAACCCGTGTGCAATGTGCATGAATGTCTGGGGTCCAGAGAGCAGACTGTGGTAGGCGCATAATGTCCCTTCAAAGATATCCACGTCCTAATCCCTGGAACCTATGAATATACTATCTTACATGGGAGAAGGAGCTTTGCAGATATGAAAAATATAAGGCCTTTGAGATGGAAAGACTATCCTGGATTATCCTGATGGGTCCAATGTAATATTAGGAGTTCTTATAAGGAAAAGAAGAGTAGGCTGGGCATGATGGCTCACACCTGTAATCCCAGCACTTTGGGAAAGTGGGAGATTTGCTTGATGTCAGTAGTAGAAGGCCAGCCTGAGCAAGAATGCAAGATCTTGTCTCTACAAAAAAAATAGAAAAATTAGCTGAGCATGGCATGAGCCTGTAGTCCCAACTACTCTGGGAAGCTGAGGAAGGAGGATTGGTTAAACCAGGTATTTGAGGTTGTAGTGAGCTGTGATGTCACTGCACTCTAGCCCCTGGCAACAGAGGGAGACTGTCTCAAAAAAGGGGGGAAAAAAAAAAAGAAGAAGAAGAGAAAAGAAGAGGGTAGGAGAGTCATAAAAGAAATAATGATGAAGGAAAAAAATGAGAGTAATAAGATTGCCCACTGGAATGGGGCCATGAGCCAGGGATGCAGACAGGCTTTAGCAGCTGAAAAAGCAAGAGAATGGATTGCCTCCTAGAGCCTTCAGCCCTTTCCACACGTGTTTTCCTTCTAATGAGACTCATTTTGAAGACTTCTGACCTCCAGAACTGTAAGATAATACATTTGTGTTGTGACGCCACTAAGTTTGTAGTAGTTTGTTACAGCAGCAATAGGAACCTAATACAGCCATGATAGGTGGTCAAGCAGACTCTATGAGGCATAAGAGAGGGTTGGAAAAGCCTTTATAGTGAAGGTGTCCTTGGGGGCACTAAGGGAAGACCCTGTTTTATTACAATTTGTATAGATCCTAGAGCCTTTTGTTATAGGGGCCCTATTCCAAATGGGCTGATTATCAAGTAATAAGCATGAATGGGCTTAAGTAAAATTAATACATGAGGAATATGTTGTCTTTAGAATGCAAAAAGCCCGAAAAGATCTTGGGCTTGTAACATTGTGGGTCCAGAGAGGCTCCACAGCTGTTTCTAAGATAGAGCCAGGGATGGCAGGCTTCCGACTAATCACATAATTCCTTGGGACTTAACTGAGGTACTAAGACTTGTTCTTTGTGGGAGGCAATGCCTTATCCTTTTTTGAACTCCCCTGTGAATGTTTTTATGTCTTGAATAAGTGTGTCAAATGAATCTCCACAGAGAAGGACATCTTTAATGTAAGGTCATATCTGTATTCCTGGAGAAAGCTTAATGCAGGATCTTGCTGGCAAAGACTGGGCCATAGAGCTGTTGAAGTACTCCACGGGCAGCCCGTTACAGGCGTGTTGTGCTCCTTGCTAGTGAAGACAAACTGTGGATGAGAGCCTGCTGAAACAGGCACAGATGAGATCATAATAGCAAAATCTATGAGTGCAAAGTATTTGCCAGTAGCTACTTGAATACAGTCTGTAACTTCCATTAGATTGGGTATGCGGGCTTTAATATGTGAGACTGTGCCTTAATCTACCTCCAACCCCTATACAAAATTTGATTTGGATGTCATCTGCTGAAAGCACATGTGAATTAAGAGGGCATGAAAGGTAATTTATTACTTATACAATGAGGCTTTTTTTGGAAAAGCAGGTCAAGCTTCCAAGTGAATCTGAAAAATGGCTTTACAGAGCAGGGAGGGATGACTGGCTTGAGCTTTTTTATTGTGTGAAGGGGTTGGGATGGTGTGAGGGTTCCCTGTCATTGGCTTGACTTGCATGATTTGAAACTCCAACCAGGATAAAGGAGGGAGCGTGTATTGTGTGGGGTTTCTTACCAGTTTGCTCAGATGAAGCACAATGGGGGACAGGAAGATGGGACTTGAAGCCTGTCCAGGGTCCAACATCCAAAATGAAGTCAGACTTTTTATTACACACGGGTAATGGGGAAGGAGCCAAGCTGGTAAGTAGTGATACAGGAGACTGGTATTTTAAGTAAGCCTGTTAGTACTTTCCAATTGAATTAAAAATTATTTGTATGTATCACTTTAAATAATAAAAATCAACTTTTTTCTAAAACAGAAAGAGCAGAGGCTCTGGAATCAAACAGACCTATACTGTATTTAAATCCAAACTCTGTCACTTCCTTTGTGTGCAATTTTGACAGATAATCTTAAACTAAATTAGCCTTTGTTTTCTTACCTATAAAATGAGACAAATAGCTGTACCTTTAAAGAAAGCTTTAGATGGGACTTTCCATAACTTTAAATTGAAAAAACAATCAGCAGTCATTGTAAGGGTCTCAATAAATGTCATCAGTATAAGACTGAATGAATGAGAAAGCAACAAAAGATAACTGCACTTCAGAAAGCAAACCTTCAAATAAATATAAAATCATTGGAATAAACAAATTTTGATATTGTTATGATAATGTTGCCACGTTGTGGGCATAGTTCTTTTTTAACCTATTTCTATTCTCTCAGATTTTAAAGAGGAGGAAAAATCATACCAAGTTATGAGTTGGCTTCTGCCCGAAGATCATCAAAAAGAACTTAATAAGTGTTTCAATTTCTTTATAGAAGAAGCTTTCAATGGCAGGTAGTTTTTTATTCTTTGCACCAGTGAGTCACTATTTTAATCATAGAAATGAATGGATGGATACCTGGAAATTTGGAATGAAGGAAAGAGAAATGGATGGATGGATAGATGGATGGATAGAGGAACAGCTAGATGGTAGGTGGGTAGATTTGGTATAGTCACTGGAAATTCCTCCTTACGATGTACTGTCCTTATGCTAAAAGCATGAATGTATTTCTGTACAAAGTGAAAGGTTGTTCCTTCTGGGACTTCTTTCCTACACTTCACCTACAAACTTTGTCTATAATTTCCCCAACACAGAGACAAGGATATGCCCCTTAACTTCTCATCACCAATGGGGAAATCAGAGCCACTTTTTGCCTCTTCTTTTCCTCCCTTCTTCTCATACATATTTAAAAATAAAGGGAAGACTTAAGAATATTGCTTTTTCAGAAGTTGAAGATTTGCCCATGCCAAGGTCTTTTATAAAGCAACCAACCTGGTACAAAATGAGACATGAAACTCACTGCTTTTGCTTCATCTAGAATGGAAAGGAACAGATAACATTCTAATCTTAGAAATAAAAGAGGAAAGAGAGAAATCCATGCCTATCTTGGTTAATTACAGTGGCCTTACCCCTCTTCTTTCCTTGCAAATTCTAATCAGTAATCAAGGTGATGTTCAAATCTGAATTTTTCCATAAAGCCCTTTTCCTCACTCAGACTTGGAGACCACGTTCCCTCCTCTATACATCTGCTCTAACCCATCCATTGGACACTTAGCCTATATCATCTTTCACAGTGAGTTATAGATTTTACGTGTATGCCTTGTCTCTTCTCCCTCAGTTTAGTATTTTTAGAAACAGGTATGAGAAATTATGCATTCATACCATTTTTTAAAATTTACTAGCTTAGTTTTAAATATAATTAGCAAACTATATTCTAAAAATTTTTGTGAATTACTGAGATTATCCAAAATATCTGGCAATCATTCCCTTGTTATGTAACACTTTAAAAATGCACAAATGAGGATGATTTCAACCAACACTTTATTGTTTGACTTGAAGCTGGTCTTAAAGGTTAGGCAGGGATCTGTATATACCTAATAAGTTCTCAGCCTCAGAGCAATCCCTAACTGAAGGGCAATGGTGCAGTGATGTACAGGTTACAGGTGTGCCAGGGTATTGGTTCTCTCAGTCCTCAAAGCAGCCAACGGGCCCCTCATATCTAGAGCCTGGCACCTGTGGGCTCTGGCCTGGGCATCCTCACTGATTTCCTTAGCATGCTGGAAGACAGGATCATATCCTTTGCAGGCAATGAGGGGAAAGCATTGCAAGGAAAAAGGTCCCTGGAATAATAGCACATGCAAAGCATACTAAATAATAGCATACTAAATAACAGCATACTAAATGTCAGTAAAGCTTTGGCATTTTCTTCTCTGACTACTCCAGCCTACATTGAAGTGGAAAGGCTAATAATGTGTTTCAAAATCAGGTTGTCTTTAGTTTTTGCTTTTTTCCATTGCTTAACTCCTAGGCATAGAAAGGTGAAATTTTCAATTTTGGGTAAGAGTTTTGGTTCTAATATGATCAGTGTTTCCTGGGTGAGGCAATGTCTCATATGCAAACAGACAATGATAAAAAGATTAGCATATATCATCAATATTGATAAAGTCTATCATCAAATTACCTACAAGTCTAGGTGGGCAAACAAGACAATCACTCATAAAAAGTCAGTATATAAAGGAGGGTAAACAGAGCATGACAGAATTTATCAAGGAGACACAGAACTGTGAGATCTGCTGCAGTCAGAGATGGCTCCCAGAACAGAAGGGACCTTGAATTGGCAATGATGGTGGGTGGGATTTGGGTCTCGGTGGAAAGCGGAGGGGAGGAGGGTGCACTCTAGGGAGCAGAAACATTGGAACCACATTGACCATGGCAGAGCGTGTTTGTGGGAAACTGGCTGAATGTGTGGGCTACTGCTAGACATGCTCTTGGTCCTCCAAGATATTGTCTTTGTATCTCAAGATTCCTTTATGTATTGTCAATTTAACTCCTCCCAAGAATATTTATCATTTATTTTCTTTCTTACAGAGGAATATATGAAAACTTTTTAAAGTTCATGGAACAACTGGCATTTCAGTGCAGTCATTTGCTAAGCAGAAGGGATATCATGGATTCCTTACAGAATGAGAACTTTGACCTGGTGATTGTTGACAGTTTTGACTACTGCCATTTCCTGATTGCTGAGAAGCTTGGCAAGCCATTTGTGTCCGTTCTTACTGCCTCATTTGCCAATGTGGACTTTGGGCTCCCAAGCCCCTTGTCTTATGTTCCAGTATACAATTCCTTGTTAACTGACCACATGGACTTCTGGGGCCGAGTGAGGAACTTTCTGGCTTTCTTTACTTTCTCCAGGAAGCAATGGCAACTTCAGTCTACATTTGGCAACACTATCAAGGAGCATTTCCCAGAAGGCTCAAGGCCAGTTTTGTCTCGTCTCCTACTGAAAGCAGAGCTGTGGTTTGTTAACTCTGACTTTGCCTTTGATTTTGCCCGGCCCCTACTTCCCAACACTGTTTATGTTGGAGGCTTAATGGCCAAACCCACTAAGCCAGTACCCCATGTAAGTAAACCCTTAGCACTAATTTGGATTTCATGCCAAGGCCTTCAGTACATGGTTGGTGGCTGCCCTGTTCCAGCGGGACCCTGAGACTGAAGTAGGGCCTGGCGAGGGAGGCACCTAGGGCCTGCTGTGTGAGGAGGGTCTCACCTTCAGGGCTGTGCAAGTGCAGTGCTGGGCCCTGCATGGCCCTGAGATTGAGGCCTCCTCCTGTGGGCTCCTCTGGCTGCTCTCTTGCCTCGCCCTAGTCCTGGGCTGGGTGTGATGAGCACTTTATGACAGTTACTGTTTTCATTTGCCTTTTGCATGACCATGTGTACAACAAATTTGTAATTAGTGCCCACTGCATGCAATAATATGCAGAGAAATGAGTTACTTAGTGACAATGCTGTGATACAGGGAGTAAGTAGGGTGGGACTGTGTGGGACTGACTGACAGCCAGAATGGCAGGAGTCATACCCAGCATTCCCTGCAACTGCAGGTGTCATCCCAGTGTCCCTGCGTGGAGAGCCCTGGCTCCAGGCTCCAGCTAGACCTTGTGATCTGATTTGTCAGGGGTGGGCCCAGGCCTCTATAATTTGTAAACATTGCCTTGGTGATTTGAATAAGCACTTGGACTCAGAACCACTGCTGTGGAAGGTTCTAGAAGGGAGGACAGCTAGGATTAGTTGTCTGCCTGTTGCCTGTCAGCACTTGGTTGCCATTATTCAGCAGTTATCATGTACGACATCCTGCCCCTCCAGGTGTGATCCTCTTTAATTTTATAAATGAAGAATGATGGAGTCTCAGGTGGTGTAGGTGACCTTCCCAGAACCATGCATTTGAGAGGCCCTGAGGACTTGGGCTT
>CM052439.1:155228419-155240985 GCA_028533085.1 Varecia variegata | reverse complement strand
TCCCATTCTGTGGGTTGTCTGTTAATTCTCGTGATTGTTTCTTTGGCTGTGCAGAAGCTTTTTAATTTAATCAAGTCCCATTTATTTATTTTTGTTGTTGCTGTGGTTGCCTTAGGTGTCTTCTTCATAAATTCTTTGCCTAGGCCAATGTCTGTAAGAGTCTTTCGTACATTTTCTTCTAGGATTCTAATAGTTTCTTTCCTAAGGTTTAAGTCTGTTAACCACCGTGATTTAATTTTTGTGAGAGGTGAAAGCTGTGGGTCCTGTTTCAGTCTTCTACATGTGGTTAACCAGTTAAAGACATACACACGTACATACATGAAGATACAAACATGCATAAATGAAGGCTCTATAGTCTTGATTTTAAAACTCCTGTCATAAGACTGGCAAAACTCACCAATTTTAAAAGACAGCTGGATTCAAACTGTGCCCCTAGAAATGGAACAAGTCAAAGCCTACTTGTTTCACACATGGCCTAGGCCCTCACTGGACTCAGGATACAGGGTAGCAATCTGTATCTCAAAGCAGAGGTGGGGGAGAGAAAGAGACAGAGGGAGAGAATATCCTGTCTCTTGAGAAGGAGTCTGGGCCATGCTAGAGG
Organism: Varecia variegata; assembly: GCA_028533085.1. Lineage (NCBI taxonomy): Eukaryota > Metazoa > Chordata > Mammalia > Primates > Lemuridae > Varecia > Varecia variegata. Next base: position 155,240,384 of record CM052439.1, on the reverse strand, counting down.
AGGACAAAGTTAATTTCTGATATCCTCAAAAGCCAAAAAGATCAGGTAACATAATACAACAGAGAGCAGAGTTGTATACCTGAGAGGAATCTGTCTGTGACTTTAGACTCTGCAAGGGAAGCAGAAGACCCCCAGAAAGAAGTGAGTGGTGCCTTTTTTCCAAGTTCATGAAGGGATTTGAGTCATAAGAGGTTTCTTCTAGGCTTGTGTTCTCATGTGGCACTGAAGATGGCAAAGTTGGAGGAATAGGAGCATATCTATGGTAGTATTTTGATTTCTTTTAACCAGCAGTGTACTGCAGTTGAAAGGGTGTTAGTTGATTTTAGAGGCCTCATTTCCCATAATTTAGAGGTTTTGTCAGTACTGACTAAGAGTTGGTCAAATCTAATGTGATACAGACCATTGACAAAAATGAAAAATAGAAGATGCAATCACAAAATTAATATGTTATTGAGATCCCTAAGCATAAGGAGAAGTTATAGCTAACTGACAATAAACTTTAAGTGCTTAAAACAAAATCCCGACTAACTACTTGGAGTTGGGCCCAAGCTGGGACTGGTTTCTGTCATCACAAAAGTAAGGGAATTCGTCTTACTAACTGGAAGCATGAAAAACTTCTTAGAGGCATTTCCTGGCCAAATATACCTTGGATATCACATCAAAAATTTTGAGAGATCAAGGAACCTCAGGTGAGAGCCACTGTTTGGCCTTGGTGAAATTCACTGTAGGTTTCAGTAAACATTTAGCCAGTTCCCAGCACCAACAGAATTGCTGCAAGCCAGAAGGGGCACTGCTGTGTTTTGTCAACCCAAAATAAGTGACTAAGGTAAAAATCTCAGTTGACAGAGATTTATGAAGCCAAAGCTGAGGACTCACCAAGGACAAACACAAAGCACAGACGGATCTGTGGCTATTATTCTGATGGGCAATTTGGAAATTTCAGTATTTAAAGAGGACTAGGGAATACAGAAAGAAAAAAAAAGGCATTGGTTTGGTGAGACAAAAGGGTTATATTTTTGTGATATTCAAGAAAATCTACATTTTACATAAGATAGGGAATGTTAGAAGAGAAAAAATCAATGAAGGAAGCATGAATTACATAGGTGCGAAGATCAATTATGGATTCCACAGGATTGGTGGAAGAATGTCTGATCCCGCCTTGTTTCTGTTCTGCACCTGTGGAGATAAACTTATAATCCATTATTATTGTTGGAACAAACAGACTTTAGTTTTAGGAGCTAGACTTAGCCTGAAGACATAAAGTTACAATTTGCATGTTCTTGCTTTTGGGAGGCCAGTAAGGAATTTCTCTACTGAGTGATGTGTGAGGCCAGTCTCCACAGGGACCTGAGGCCTTTGCCTTTCCTTTTGCATAGGGAGTTGGGAGGGTACTCTTGAGATTTTCACTTTCTTTTACAGAAAAAGGGAATATTGTAGAGAAAATCTATATTGCTTTAGAGGCTATGTAAATCATCATAATTAGACTATTTGTGAAAATATAAATGTTCATATCTTCTTTTTTGGATAGTAAAATGTGAGAAGAAAGAGAGAAATTGAGGAAAGAACTATTAGGCAAAACAGAACCAGGATTTGTTTTGTGGGAAATTCTCAGCCAATTAGGATTATAAATATTGTAAAATTAGAGGTGTCAATGTCAGGAAACCTGTGTGTCCTTTTCTCTTGTAGAGAAAGCCAGTTGTGTGGCTGGACAAGCTTTTTCTAATGTCTCTGAAGGATTAAAAGGTCAGAGTATTGAGTCACACAGAGGCTCATTGAAGAGATTAGTGTGATGCATGTTCACTGTGCACTGGTTACGAACTTGTTTGAGTTTGGGAAGACAGAACACACTTTATACAAGGTACATGAGGTGGATTTCTTCCTTATAAACAGGCAGCGAGGGACAACGGAAGCCCAGGATTCACTGCCAGCTGGTCCCCCAAGGCTCAGAGAGCCGCCTGAGTCAAATGGAGTCTCGAGTGTGCAGGCCCCACGCGCACTGCAGATGAAGGCCTGTGAAATGCAGCCCACCCTGGGTTTTATATGCTGGGGAAACCTGACACACTGGGCTAAAGATGGAAAAACAACCTGGTTCCAGTGGGGAGTGGAACAGAGCATGGGCTATTCAAGCCAGTTCCTTCCTATTTCAAGATGTTCTGTTTTCAGCAGATTCTACAGTTATTCTTGAGAACTTTAAGTGAGTAAGGGGAGGGAGGAACAGAGTCAGTCCAAGGCCACCCAGTGAGTTATCCTGCAATTAGATGTATGACTCGTGGATCCCTTCACCAATAGTGGGCAGAAGGCAAAAATAGAGATGAAGTTATCTAGAAAGAATTTGTGTAGCAGCCTCTTATCTAGTGAAGTGAAGTCCCATGACATACACAGGGGAGCTGCAACGTACCTGAGAATTTTATGCCGGCAAATCCACTGCCAATTTGGACTGAAAGGAGCAGAGAGAGAAGATGACAGGAAAGAAGGCTGTTGGATTTCCAAAATTCTACAAGTAGGAAATAGATGATAAACTACTCAGCTGCACACACATGCTCGCCTTCATGGAAAAGAAAGAATAACTCTGAGGGTGAAGCTGTGAGCCCAGAGGACAGAGTTTGAAGCCCAGAGAGCTGAAGCGTAGACGAGAGAACTATTCCTAGTCCTTAAAACCTAATTTTCTTTGCCCAGTTGGTGTCAAAATATCTTAGACTAGTGACTTAATTTTTTCCTTCTATTTTATCCCTATTTAAATCATAATGTCTATCACTAATATCAAATTCTTGTTGCACTATTGGTGTTGTAGAGCAGATAAATTTCTGACTTTTTGACTGCATAAAAATTATTTGCATATATCACTTTAAATAATGAAAATGAATTTTTCTCAAACAGAAAGAGCAGAGGCTCTGAAATCACACAGACTCATACTGAATTTAATACAAACTCTGTCACTTTCTATGTGTGCAGCTTTGACAGGTTGTCATAAACTAAATTAGCTTTTGTTTTCATACTTGTAAAATGAGAAAAAAATAGCTATACCTGTAAATGAAAGATTTTCAATGGAGCTTCCATATCTCCAAATTGAAAAACAAATCCAGAATCATACGGTCTCAATATATGTTAGTGTATAAGACTGAATGAGTGAGAAAGGAGCAAAATGAGCTAAATCTGCTTAAAAAATCAAACATTCAAATAAATATGAAATCATTAGAATAAACAAATTTTGTCATTGTTATGCTAGTGTTACCATGCTGTGTTATATTTACCGTTTTTAACCCATTGCTATTTTCTGAGATTTTAAAGAGGAAGGAAAATCATACCAAGTTATCAGTTGGCTTCTGCCTGAAGACTATCAAAAGGAATTTAATAATATTTTCAGTTTATTTATGGACGAACATAACAGTGAGAGGTAATTTTTTTTATTCTTTGAACCAAAGAGTTACTATCTTAATCATGTAAATGGTGGATGCCTGCATAATGGAAATGAGGGTAAGGGAAAGGGATGGATGGATGGATGAATGGATGGGAGGATACATAGATGATAGATGTATGTATATAAAATAGGTGGATGGATTTGGTACAGTCACTGAAAACATTTCTAATTCTGTATTGTCCTTCCTACACTATGAGCATGAATGTATTTCTGTACAAATTGAAAGATTGTTCCTTCCGCGACTTTGTTCCAACACTTCATCTACAAATATTGTCTGGAATTTCCCCAACAGAGAAACAGGGACATGCCTCTCAACTACTCATCATTGTTAGTTTTCCAACTTAATTTTATCCCTTCTTCTCTCACATACTTATAAATAAAGGGAAGATTTACCAACGTTGCTTTTACAGAAGTTGATCGTCTGGCCATGTGAAGTTCTTTTATAAATTAATCACCCTGATACAAAATGAGACATGATACTCTTTTTGCTTTATCTGCAATGGAAGGAAGCATATAACTTTTTAATCTAAGACAAAAAACAGGAAATAAAGAAACCCATGGCTATCTTTGTTAATTGCAGTGACGTTACTCTGTATCTTTCCTTGCAAATTCTACTCTGCTTAAAAGTAGAGGTGTTTAAATCTGAGATTTTCCCTAAAGCCTTGTCTCTCACTGAAGCTGAGAGACCATATTCCCACCCCGGTAAGTCTGGTCTAACCCACCCATTTGACGCTTAGTGTATATCATCTTGCAGAGTTAGTTATATATTGTAAGTGTATGCTTTGTCTCTTCTCCCCGGTTTAATAATTTTAAGGACAGTTTTAGGTAACAGTACATTCTTAAAATTATTTTTAATTTTTTAGCTGAATTTTAAATATGATCAATGAACTATATACTAAAGACTTTTACTGCATTACTGAAATTATCCAAAATATCTTCCAAACATTTATATTCCTTTGTTATCTGAATCTTTAAAAATAAACAATAGAGGATGATTTCGGCCAATTATTTTCATAGTTTGACATGAAGCTGATCCTAAAGGTTAGGCAGGGATCTGCATGGTAAGTTCTCAGCCTCAGAACAATCCCTAACTGAAGGGCAATGGTGCAGTGATGCACAGGTTACAGGTGTGCCAGGGTATTGGTTCTCTCAGTCCTCGAAGCAGCTAACAGGCACCTGATGTCTAGACCCCTGGCACCTGTGGGCCCTGGCTTGGGCATCCTCATTGCTTTCCTTATGATGCTGGAAGACAGGATCATATTCTTTACAATAGGGGAAAGCATTGCAAGAAGAAAGGTCCCTGGAATGATGGCATAGGCAAAGTCTTAATTAAATGTCAGTAAAGCTTTGGCATTTTCTTCTGTGACTATTCCAGCTTACATTGAAGTGGAAAGGCTAATAATGTGCTTCAAAATCAGGTTGTGTTTAATTTTTGGTTTTTTCCATTGCTTAACTCCTAGAAATAGAAAGGTGAACTTTTCATTTTTGGCTAAGATCCTAATATGATCAGTGTTTCTTGGGTGAGGCAATGTCTCATACACAAACACACAATGATAAAAGATTAGCATATATCATCAATATTGATAAAGTCTATCATCAAATTACCTACAAGTCTAGGTGGGCAAACAAGACAATCACTCATAAAAGTCAGTATATAAAGGAGGGTAAACAGAGCATGACAGAATTCATCAAGGAGACACAGAACTGTGAGATCTGCTGCAGTCAGAGACGGCTCCCAGAACAGAAGGACCTTGAATTGGCAATGATGGTGGGTGGGATTTGGGTCTGGGTGGAAAGCGGAGGGGAGAAGGGTGCACTCTAGGGAGCAGAAACATTGGAACCACATTGACCATGGCAGAGCGTGTTTGTGGGAAACTGGCTGAATGTGTGGGCTACTGCTAGACATGCCGTTGGTCCTCCAAGATATTGTCTTTGAATCTCAAGATTCCTTTATGTATTGTGAATATAACACCTCCCATGAATATTTATCATTTATCATTTATCTTCTTTCTTACAGGGAAGCATTTGAAAAGCTTTTAAAGTTTGTGGAACAACTGGCATTTCAGTGCAGTCATTTGCTAAGCAGAAGGGATATCATGGATACCTTACAGAATGAGAACTTCGATCTGATGATAGTTGACGGTTTTGACTACTGCCATTTCCTGATTGCTGAGAAGCTTGGCAAGCCATTTGTGTCCATTCTTGCCACCACATTTGGCACTTTGGACTTTGGGCTCCCAAGCCCCTTGTCTTATGTTCCAGTATTTAGTTCCTTGTTAAGTGACCACATGGACTTCTGGGGCCGAGTGAGGAACTTTCTGACTTTCTTTACTTTCTCCAGGGAGCAATGGCAACTTCAGTCTACATTTGGCAACACTATCAAGGAGCATTTCCCAGAAGGCTCGAGGCCAGTTTTGTCTCACCTCCTACTGAAAGCAGAGCTGTGGTTTATTAACTCTGACTTTGCCTTTGATTTTGCCCGGCCCCTACTTCCCAACACTGTTTATGTTGGAGGCTTAATGGCCAAACCCACTAAGCCAGTACCCCAAGTAAGTAAACCTAATTTGGATTTCATGCCAAGGCCTTCAGTACACGGTTGGTGGCTGCCCTGTGCCAGCGGGATCCTGAGACTGAAGTAGCGCCTGGCGAGGGAGGCACCTAGGGCCTGCTGTGTGAGGAGGGTCTCACCTTCAGGGCTGTGCAAGTGCAGTGCTGGGCCCTGCATGGCCCTGAGATTGAGGCCTCCTCCTGTGGGCTCCTCTGGCTGCTCTCTTGCCTCGCCCTAGTCCTGGGCTGGGTGTGACAAGCACTTTATGCCAGTTACTGTTTTCATTTGCAGTTTGCATGATCATGTGTACAGTAAATATGTGGTTAGTGCCCATTGCATGCAAAACATGTAGGGAAATGAGTTCCTTACTGATAATGGTGTGTTACAGGGAGTGAGGGCGGCGGGACTGTGTCGGACTCTCTGACAGCCAGAATGGCAGGTCATACCCAGCATCCCCTGGAACTGCTGGTGTCATCCCAATGACCCCTGCCTATAGAGCCCTGGCTCCAGGCTTCAGCTAGACCCTGTGATATGATTTTTCTGGAGTGGGTCCAGGCCACTATAATTTGTGAACATTGCTTTGGTGAATAGAATAAGCAGCTCGGACTCAGAACCACTGCTGTACAATGTTCTAGAAGGGAGGACAGCTAGGATTAGTTGGCTGCCTCTTGCTGTCAGCACTGTGTCGCCATTTTGCAGCAGTTGTCATGTACAACATCCTGCCCCTGCAGGTGTGATCCTCTCCAATTTTATAAGTGAAGAAGATGGAGGCGCAGGTGATATAGGTGACCTTCCCAGCAACATGCATTTGAAAGGCCTGAGGGCCTGGACTTGGCCTGAGTCTTGAGGTCACCAAAGTGTCCACCCATCCTCCCGTGACCTTGCATTGTGTGAGCAGGAGAAGCTGGGGGTGATCCATAGGAGAGACGGTCTTCTCGGTGGTGGCAGGAGCTTAAAGGAATGAAGCTGGGAGGGAGGGATCCAGGCTGGGGGACCAGGGCCCACGTGAGGAAGTGGAAGTGTAATGGTCATGAGTCTGTCCCCTGGGCAGTCTGTCTGGGTGGACTATTGCACGAATAAAGACAAAGGGGACTGAGTGGAGGCTTAGCTGTCAGGAGAGTGGGACAGGCCTTGGCCATAGAGTAAAGGGAGGGAATTGTTATGAGGGTAATAATGGCAGTGAAGGTGAGACAGACTTGCTTTTTTAAAAAAAATTTTCTTCTCTTCCTTTTCCAATTTTTATACAATGATCTTAGGTAGCTTTTGTAGTTATAGAGAGGGTGGCAAGGCTATTTTAAAGTTGTCCTTTGATATGGTAAATCAGATAGTGGTGGGCTGTGTAGAATCCAGTAGGGGCCCGACCACCTTATATGGTGAGGAGGTGGGAGCTTAGGGTAGCCGCAGGAGTGCAGAGACAATCAGGGTCGAGGACATATTTGGAAATAAGCACTGACAAAACTGTGTTAAAGCCACAGTGAAGACATTAGACACCAGCCTTCCTTGAGAATTGCACGGGAGACTTGAAGACATAAGCTGCTCAGGTGTGCTATTGGGGCTGGGCATGGCTGCTTTGTACAAACCTTCCCACGTGGTTATCATTTGCAGTCCTGTGGGTGAGGCACTGGCGTAGGGGATGAAATATGTATGAAGATCAGTGGCCGAGAATATCGTGGAACGTGTAGGATACACTCTGTGTGGGGGTGGGGCAAGCCTTACCTCATTCTTCCTCCATTTCTGCTGATGCCAGTGATGTTCTCCCAGCTTCTTCATTCCACGCTCCAGAAGCTCACTCCCCATGCTGGACCCTGACCCCCAACTGGTGCTCTCCCAGACCACCACCTCTGGTCTGGCCTTGGACATCTCTCAGATGACCATGATTCCCTGAACATATAATTGGGGTGGAGGAAGAGGAACAGCCCAGAAGCTGGGATCAGGGTTTGAAAGCAGAGAGCTCTTCTGATGCACACAATGGACAGGGGTGGACAGTGCAGGGGTGCTGAGCTGTCCCAGGGGCCATGATAACTGTTTCAGGATGGTCATGACGATGAGAGGCACTGAGGACTGGGTGTGTCAGTGAATAGTTTGATTTGCATTCTGCTGCCGCTAAGGCTTTCACAAGCAACTGTGTTGTGTCCTTTGCTTGTTTATCTCTTTCCAGGACTTGGAGAACTTCATTGTCAGGTTTGGGGACTCTGGCTTTGTCCTTGTGGCTATGGGCTCCTTTGTGAACATCACTAGCTTCCAGGAAATTCTTAAGGAGATGAACAGTGCCTTTGGCCACCTCCGCCAAGGGGTGATATGGAAGTGTAAGCATTCCCACTGGCCCAAAGATGTCAAGGTGGCTGCAAATGTGAAACTCGTGGACTGGCTTCCTCAGAGTGACCTCCTGGGTAAGGGCTGCCCAGGTCTGTTCCTCTCTTTCCATTGTCCTGTCGTTGGGGCTCTTCAGGGCTCTGACCTCTAGCTGGGCATTTGTCCCAGCCAGAGAAGGAGCTGCCCATGGGTAAAGCTAAGGCTCCAGAGGGCAGGAAGGAGCCGCCAGCTGGAGGTCTTAAGGAATCAGGCTATTTTCCTTATGTGATGAGATGACTAAATGGCCAACTTTCCTCCTTCTTTTCTATCCCAGGCGTGACATGTGCAGCCGCTAGTGATATTCCTGTCACATCCCCTCAACCCTACTGCATTTAGTCTTGGACCAGGTCACCCAAAATGCAAGACAACCTGTGAACTCTGAGCATATAAACTAGGGTGGGGGGGCACTGCCACTCTGTCTAGTGGCTTTGTGAGCAGCAGTTCAGCCACATGTTGTTACACAAACACACACCCACACAGAAAAGCAACTCAACCCTCACAACATTGATGCCAGTCATGACTTTAGGATGTGCCAACACACCTTTGTGCGAAGAGTAGCAACCTTACAGCTGGTGAGTTGGTCCACCAAGTTGTCTGGTCCAGAGAGTTCCTTCATCCCAGAAGGTTTTCTGTATTCCCAGCACTGCTTGTTAGAGACACTCCCATGCACAGCACTCAGTAGAGTAAATGCTCATAACCAAGATATGGCTCCAAATACCTGAAACATTTAAGAGACATATTTCTGGCCCCACTTCTTTAAATTTATTTCTTTGATTCTGAAGTGGAGCCCAGGATTCTCATTTCCAAGAGGAGACAAGGAGATTCTGATATGTTTTGCAGTTGAGTGACACAGGGTCAGATGGACTCTTCATGATAACAGTCATTCTCATTAGTTCTAAGCCCTGTTGGGAGGGAGGGACAGGAACTAGAAATACCTAGGTGTAGGGTCTGGTCTCGGCTTTCAAGGGGCTTGTCACATAATGGAGTCTAACATACCAGTTCAGTGACCCATGAATTGTGATGACAAAGAATGAATCAGGAGTGAAAGAAAAGGAAATTAGTTGTCAGTGGAGAACTCAGGACAGACAGACTGAGGAGGTAGACATAGAGGGAGAAACATAGGAGAGAGAATAGAGATGAGAGAATCAAAGGGAGGCACAGGGAGGACAGGGAGAAGGAAGGATGGGTGGATGGATAGTGGTATGTGCTTTGCTTAGCCCTCTTCTCTGTAGAACTCCCTGGGTTCTCAGTCTTACCTGGGCTTGGAGAAGGCTCTATACATGGCATGGCTTGGAATCCAGCACCTTGGAACTGTTTCCTTGGATGTGCCCCAAGTGACAGCATTCTATACAATGGCACCAACACAGCTCTAGGTCCCCTTGGCCTTTTCTCAGGTCCTCCATGCTTGACTTGGTGTCCTGAAACTTTTCATCCTGAATGATGCACCCTTTTCTTCTTTGCAACAGCTCACCCCAGCATCCGTCTGTTTGTCACCCATGGTGGGCAGAACAGCATCATGGAGGCCATCCAGCATGGGGTGCCCCTGGTGGGCATCCCTATTTTTGGAGACCAGCCAGAAAACATGGTCCGAGTAGAAGCCAAAAAGTTTGGTGTATCTATTAATTTAAAGGACCTGAAGGCAGAGACATTGGCTCTTAAGATGGAACAAGTCATAGAAGACAAGAGGTATGCCGCTGTCGGGGGTGTGCTCCCTTCGGATAAGTGAAAGTATAAACACTGAGGGCATTGTGTGGGCCTGTTTTCAATGCAAACTGCATTTTCCAGCACATGCGATAGTATGTGTGTGATGCTAAGAGCTGACCTATGTCCTCCAGAGCAAGACTAGAGCAATTTAAGTTAGATGCCAAGAATAATTTTGTAGCTTTTGTGTTTGGGGCACCCAAACTACATACACAGGGGCTCTGTGAGAACTCTTATGTTAGCAGTTCTCCTAGTGGAATTCCAGCTGAGGCAGGATGTTGCCTTTCTGTTCTCCAAATGCTCCATAGTCTTGTTCCTCTTGGGTTTCTGTTCATGCTCCCCTATAATACTCCTTCCCTGTTCTTCTCAGAGAGGCTCCTTCATGACATACAGTCTAATCTCTAATTTATTCATATATTTCATCCCAGATCATCCTGAGTGGCCTCTTCTCCCTCCCTCCCAACTATATTATTTCCTTCTTAAGACTTCCTGGGGGCTGTAGTTACCTCATTTGTTTATGTTTTACTTATTATCTGTCCCCCCACACTAGAGAGAGGAGAATATTGATCTTCATGATTATGGCACCATGTTCTCTTGTTTTCCACTATATTCCCAGTACCTAGCACAGGGTCTGCCACAAAGTTAAATGTTAATGAGTTTTGGTCAAGTGAGGTATGTAAAGGTCCCAGTGACCTCCAGGTAACTAACTGCTCATCCAGCACAATTGCCTCATGTGAAGAGAGAAATGTACATTTTTTTTTATATCTCAGAAGGAGTAAATAACTAATTAAAGTTTCAAGGGCATGATCCTCTAGGCTTAACTAAATGCCTTGAACATAGGAGACATTCAAGCACTTCCAACTGAATCACTGCTAAGCAACCACATAGCTCACAATTCTTAGCCCTAGAATAGTTAAGTTGCAGTTGTCAGATAACTGCAGAAGAATTGTATATATTTGCAATTTCATGTGTTGTGGATATTCATTTCCTGAAGAACAGGTTTGTAGCTTTTGTGTGTTGCATTTAAAGACCTAGACCCCAAATGGCTATGATTTATTGTCCTCAAGGAAGGAGTCATTCTGGGCTGGGATTTACCTCCAGACATTGTGCATCCCCAGGGCTGGATCTATAATTTGTGGGGCCTGGTGTAAAATGGAAAGGTAGGGTTTCTTGTTGTAAAGTTTAAGAATTTTAAGACAGTGACAGCACAGAATTCATTCAAGCACTGGATAGTGCTTAGCTTGTGGTGCAAGTTTGCAGGCAGCAGTCCAGGAATTCAGCCCTGGCCAACATGACCCTTTACTGGTACAGGAACATGCAGTCATTGTCCCAGGCAGGCGTGGCAGTCCCCAGAGTGACATTTTTCATGCAGTGTAGGCACTGGCACACACTAGGTGCTCCCTGATAAATATAATAGTAATCACATCATAGAATTTTCCTGTGGTATATCGTAAGCGTCCTTGTCATAGGGACTATTCCTTACAGATTGAGTCACTTTTATATAGTTTGGCACTTTCAGAATTAAGCATGGAGTTTTTGCATGTAGGTATCATTACTGAGCTTTTCAAAGAGACCCAGCGAGATTATTGCAGAGTCAGGCCAACAAACTTTCCTTAATCACAGTCTTTAGTGCATCAAATAGAAAAGGATCACACGTTTAAATCCTGTGAGGTCACATGAGTAATGGCACCCCCCATCTGTGCCAACAGGTACAAGTCTGCAGCAGTGGCCGCCAGTGTCATCAGAGGCTCCCACCCCCTGACCCCTGCCCAGCGGCTGGTGGGCTGGATCGACCACATCCTGCAGACAGGGGGCGCCGCACACCTCAAGCCCTATGCCTTCCAGCAGCCCTGGCATGAGCAGTACCTGCTGGATGTCTTCCTGTTCCTGCTGGGACTCACTCTGGGCACCGTGTGGCTTTGTGGGAAGCTGCTGGGTGTGGTGTC
>CM052439.1:155213783-155228319 GCA_028533085.1 Varecia variegata | reverse complement strand
CTCTTGGGGGCTTCCCACCACTTCTGACAACTCTGTTCTCCACATCACATCCACTTGCTAATTTGCTACAAATTCCTCCTCATGGGCTTTGTCCTGTTAGCAGAATCTTTACCAAGTTCTTATGTCCTTTATATGTCAGTCAGCAATGGCTGTGCTGTGATTCTATCTCTGAGTGACTTGGACCACTGACCCTCAGATTTTCAGCCTTCAGGCCCACTTTCCTTCTCGTGCCTCTCTGGGCATCACTAAGCCTGACCAGCCCAGCCTCCATGTGCAGATCTCAGCCTCTTGCCCTCACTCCTGCCCCTAGCACTTGTCAGGGAATATCTGTCCAAATTTCCCCTTGTCTTTGCTGCTCCTACACACTCAGTGCTCAGGAAGCCTGTCCCATGCATATGCATTCCGGGTTGGGCACACCCTTGGAGAGCTTCACATTTGGAACCTGCCTCTGGTGCCCACAGATAGCTCCTTGGTGGCTGATCAGGCAGGGAGCTGTGGGTTTCCAGATTTCCAGGAAAGGAAAAGTTTTCACAGAATATTTCCCCTGCCACCGACACTGCCCCACTGGCCAAGAGATTTCTGTCCTAATTGCCCAGACTTCTGTCATCTGGCTCTCAAGGCTATAAGGAAGCTGGAAAGTGTCTGCATTGGCAGGTGACAAGGACAAAGCTATGTGGGAGTGGCTGTGGGGTAATCCAAACTGTAGTGTCTGAAGAACATGGAAAATGGTGAAACAATACTCCAGAATGAACAATTTTCTATGTTTTTGTCTTGGCCTATGTTTATACACCAAAGCCGCAAGCAATCTCGGACATGAGGGGAAAACAATCTTCTGTTTCTTGGTTACAGTCTCTGGCTGGGCCTGAGGAAGCACATGGCACTGAGTTGGGCTCAATGACTTTCTGGGTGTGATGGGGACCCCCAGATAGGCCGAGGGAGCAGGTGATTTCAGTGATGGAGCCCCTCCCCCTGATCGCTGTGTAGATGAGAAGAGGGAAGGAATCGTGAAACCAAGGCTGTGGAACCATGGAAAGCAGATAGAGGGCTGAATGCTGTCACCAAACAGTGGGAACTAAGCCTTAGGTGCTATAAAAATGGTGAAAGCCTCGCTATTTATGGTTGTGTAGAAATGTGATTTCCAAATGGATTCTCTTCGGAGTCAGTGTGGCTCTTCAGTCCGCTGTAGAAAAGATTTGTATTAATGAGGTGGAGATATGTATTCATGTCAAAATGTCCCATTTTAGACAGAGGAATGGGGACTTCAGACTTATAATAGGGGCTAGAATTCACCTGAGCAATCATGCATGGTGTGTTTTAACCAAGCCTACCCCCATGTTTGCTAACTCTCCTCCCTTTTGGCTGGCATTCAGGTTTGGAAAGCGCTGAGGTAGGTTTCAGGATGGAGGGAGTGGAGCATGTCACAGGGACTTCCTCCTTCTGGGGCCACCACAATCTGCATGTAGTTATATGCCATATGCACTACAAAGATCAACAAGAAGACAAAATTAAAATTTAACTCATATAACTGATAGATTCCCAGAAATAAAGCAAATAAATGCCACATTGTAAGAGAACTAGCTCCTGAACTCCTATTAGAAGGCTTTGTGGAGAGCTAGTGAGTCCAGAGAAATCAGGTTGTGAAGCAGGTTCCCTGTGCACTGGTTGCCAGGTTGTCTGAGTCCAGTGAGACAGACACCCCCACACAGAAGTTAGATGAAGTGCGTTTAGTGGCCTGAAATGTCCTAGCTTCCAAAGGAATCCTAAAGTAGAGGAACAGAAACATAGAATAAGTTGGAGAAATGGAAACATGATAGATTTAAATATATATGCTATATGTATATCTATTTAATACATATAGTGTACATTAAATATTTATGTATATGAATTTAATACATACATTAAATACATATATATATTTAATACATATACCATATGTATATGTATGTGTTCAAAGAAAAGATTTATAAGCTTGATTAACAATATGAAACTAATTGCTGTGTCAAAGGATATATCTAAAATATTAGGATACAGGAGTGTTGCATACAAAAGGGTAGGAGAGCATAGGTCATACAATACTAATGAAAAATAACAACCAAAGAGTGATAATATCATACAAAATAGACTTTGGGTGAAAAGTATTATTAGAGATAAAAATAGTGTTTCATAATGAAAATTAACTGTTTCCCTGGGAAGATAAGGTACCTGAAACTATAATTGTAAATGTGTATGCATGTAACAATGTGGTCTTTACATCTGTATGCAAAAATTGCCATAAGAAGGAATAATAAAATTATAGTGGGAGAGTTGTAAAACTATTTCAATGAAAAATTTCAAACATTTATAAAAGTAGAACTTCCTCATAGCCAACGCTTAGCTTCCCGGCCACTTCTCTTTTCTTTAGGTTTACACCAGCTTCTGAGCTTTCTTCCCACCAAATTATTTTGAGAAAATCCCAGACATCGTAAGTGGTATCTGTAAATGATTCAGAATGTACCTTAAGAGAGAAGGAATTTCTTCTTATGTAATCACAGTGACATATAACTCTTCTACAAAGCAGTGGTAACTACTGAGTATTATCAAATTTTATGTGAAAATATCTCTCATACTCCTACAATATTTTAGAGTTTGTTTGCATCATACTATCTAAATTGTTGGCAGGTCTGATACCTAACCCTTCCTATCTCTTTCCTTGTTCGAATTTTCTAGTAGCTTTTGCCATTAACATAGTATCTGCGATGTATTTAAAATCTGTCTGCCCAGCAGAACAATGCCTGGCATAATAACTGCCTCATCATTATATTTGTTGAATAAATGAAAAGCTTGGAGTTTGACAACAAACCCTTTATTTTGCAAAAGCTTTATGAAAAGTGCAAGAATAATAGATGGTCTGGAGCCTTGTGATGCCTGGTAAACCTTTCCCTTCCTCTCTCTTTCTCTCTTCCCTACCCTCCCTTTCCACCATGGGTGTGGCTATGTTAGGGATGCATGATGGTATAAGAATGTAATGCTTTAAATTTAAATTTAGGAAGGAGCCCCAAAATCGCAGATCAGTGGTGACCTCCTGGCTCTCTCCTGCCAGAGTAGGAGTCAAAGAACACAGAAAGCGACACACGAGTGGATCACTCTCCCCCAAGAACAGCATCGTGAATCTGCAGAGAAGCAGTGTGGGACAAGCATTGCTGGAACAAAAAAGAGGTGAATTGGAAAGTGACCACAAAGTCTGGAGAGGGCGAGATATACAATAGGGAATCGAGCGTGGGACAGCCAAGCCTGCGGCCGGCAAGGACAATGTGATCTGACCCACAGGAGGACGACTCTTCCTCCACCGACCTTCACATTCACTCAGACAGGGAAGCGCCTGAAGTCAGTGCATAGTTGTGGCACGGGATGACAGGCTATGTGGAAAACAGACAGTAGCGGGAAACATTCTGAACTCCCTGGTGCTCTGTGCTAGGTCCACACTGGGTGGGGGAGGAAATGGTGTGAGTGGACATTATCCGGGTCTGCAGGAAGGAGTTTGGAGACAGGCACTTCGCCTCTGCCAGTCAGAGGGATCAGAACAAAGGGGTGAACGCCAAAAGGGAGGCTCTGCCCCTGGAAACCACCGAAAATAAGGCTGGCTCAGGGTGGGACAGAGAATGCAGGACCCTCTACTGGACTGACTTGAGACAGCAGGACAGGGAAGCAGTGGGGGCAGTGGGCAGCTGGTGGAGACAGGCTGCCAAACCCAGCACCTGCCTACCACTGAGCAGTTGCCCACAGTGCTGGCTCTCCATGGGTGGACAGCCACCATTTTAGGGATACACAGGTAAGTTACTCTGTGGCGCATTGAGGTTCTGGGCACCACCCCTTCCCCAGCCCAGTAGTGTAGGCTCAGGCAACGCCCCTTCACCAGCCCAGCAGGGCAGGCCCTGCCCTTGGTGGTGGGGAGAAATGAGAGAAGCTGCTTTCTGAGCTGGGGCACCCAGTGGTCTCAGGCAATGCCCCTCCCCCAGCCCGGCAGGGCAGGCTCTGCCCTTAGAGGGGAGGAGAAGGGAGAAAAGTTGCTTTCTCTGTGTGCCAAAGAAAATTAAATTATGGGAAAATATTTAATGAAAGAGGTGAGAGACATATACAGGGACATATACAGGGAGAATTACGAAACACTAAGAAAAGAAATTGTAGAAGATGTAAACAGATGGAAAAATTTACCTTGCTCATGAATTGGCACAATCAACCTTGTTTAAATGTCCACACTACCTAAAGTGATCTACAGAATTAAAGCAATCCCTATCAAAGTACCATCATCATTCTTTACAGATCTAGAAAAAATAGTTCTATGCCTTGTATGGAACCACAGAAGACTTTGTATAGCCAAAGCAATCTTAAGTAAAAAGAACAAACTAGGAGGTATCTACCAGTCTACCAGACTTCAAGTTGTTCTACAAGGCTATGGTAACTAAAACAGCATGGCATTGTCACAAAAATAGAGACATAGACCTTTGCAACAGGACTGAGAATCCAGAGCTGAAACCATCTGCATATGGTAATCTCATCTTTGACAAAGCAAACAAAGATATACAGTGGGGAAAAGAATTTCTTTTCAATAAATGGTGCTGGGAAAACTGGATAGCTACATGTAGAAGATTGAAACTGGATCCCCACCTCTCACCTCTCACAAAAATCAATTCAAGATGGATAACAGCCTTAAACCTAAGGCATGAAACCTTAAGAATCCTAGAAGAAAATGTAGGGAAGACTCTTTCAGACATCGGCCTAGGCAAAGAATTTATGAAGAAGACACCCACAGCAATCAGAGGAAGAACAAAAATAAATAAATGGGACCTGATCAAATTAAAAAGCTTCTGCAGAGCCAAGGAAACTATCATTAGAGCGAATAGACAGCCTACAGAATGGAAGAAAATATTTGCTTTCTACACATCCAATAAAGGGTTGATAACAAGAATCTATATAGAACTCAAAAAAATCAACAAGAAAAAAATCAAACAACCCCATAATAAATGGGCAAAGGATATGAACAGAAACTTTTCAAAAGAAGAAAGAATAATGGCCAGCAAACGTATAAAAAAATGCTCAACATCTCTAATCATTAGGGAAGTGCAAATCAAAACCACAATGAGATATCACCTAACTCCAGAGACAATGGCCTTTATCAAGAAGTTCCAAAACAACAAATGCTGGCAAGAATGTGGAGAGATAGGAACACTCTTACACTGCTGGTGGGACTGAAAATTAGTGCAATCTCTGTGAAAAATAATTTGGAGTTACCTCAAAGAGCTAAAAATAGAAATACCTATTGATCCAGCAATAGCACTACTAGGCATCTACCCAAAGGAACAAAAGACATTTTATAATAAAGACAGCTGCACTCAAATGTTTATGGCAGCACAATTCACTATTGCAAAGATGTGGAAACAACTCAAGTGCCCTTCAATCCATGGCTGGATTAATAAAATATGATATATGTATACAGTGGAATACTACTCAATTACAAAAAACAGTGGTGATCTAGGACCTCTGATATTTTCCTGGATAGAGCTTAAGCCAATCCTCCGAAGTGAGATATCACAAGAATGGAAGAATAAGCACCACATGTACTCTCCATCAAATTGGCACTAACTGATCAACACTAAGGTGCTCACACGGTAGTAACATTCATTGAGGGTTGGGGAGTGGGGCTGGGTAAACTCGCAGCTAATGGAATTCTTGAGCATTGTACGGGGGAAGGGCAAGCCTCTATTCCTCGCTTAGGTGAGTCCAAGTTATAACATGTAACCGAAATGTTTGTATTCCCATAATATCCTGAAATAAAAAGAAAAGAAAGAAAAAAAATTAAATTTAAATATGAAAAAATTAACCTGCTAATGTTCAAACTGTAATAGTACAGAATTCAAGGGCCGGCTTTGCCCTGTTGACTTGACCCATTTAATCATTTCTCTGGCTGTTTAGAGGTGCCCTGAAAGCCTTTCCTAAGGCCGGTGTTGGTTTCAGGATAGGGAGGAAAATGGTGACTCCTGGGCATAATGATCTCTGCCCTCCCCAGGCCAACA
The DNA here is from genome assembly GCA_028533085.1 of Varecia variegata. Lineage (NCBI taxonomy): Eukaryota > Metazoa > Chordata > Mammalia > Primates > Lemuridae > Varecia > Varecia variegata. The sequence goes on along the minus strand of CM052439.1, from coordinate 155,222,269 downwards.
GTACAAGGAGGTGCTATGACAAACTGTCCTCAGCTTGTGCTCGAAGAGTTTATGGAAAGATCACCCACCCTATTTTATGATGCTCATTCAGAATTATAGTCTTGGCTATAGAAGTTCAATCTTCCAGGCAAAAACAAATTTCTAGAGTCTAGTATTTCCCCTTCATGAATATCACCTTCTAAAGATGCACTAAAAGAGAGAGAGTCCAGGGCTGGTAAGCGATCTTCTTGGGGATCCCATTCCAAGGAAGTCTTGAGCTTGAGACAGCCTCTGAAAGTTTAAGCAGGTCCCTGGGGAAATGGGGCATCAGGTTGAGGTAATTATGAGGCAGCTGGCAGAGAGTTAGAGCACCAGGAGTTCAGGACAGCATATGTAAAGGAGATGTGGGTCACTTGGGGGTGGAGCTGTCATCAATGTGATCTACTCAGATCACTGCCATTTCTAGCTCATGGTACCTATGTACCAGGCAGACAGGGCTGTGATTACATGGACAGAGCAGGGTTAAGTATTAGCTCACCACACCCTCTTATTGATAGCTGGTGGTGTGAGAAGCAGATTGTCCAATGGAGCAGCACGCAGGGAGGAGGGCGGAACTGCAAAAGAGATGACAGAAGACTGACGGTCTCCTACCTCTTCCTAAGCTCACTGTGAGCACCTTTGGTGCACTGAGCCATGCAGAGTCCCTTAGCCTGGCCCAGGGTGTGCAGTCCAGCCTGGACTCTGTGACTTCTGCAAGAGAAAGCATGGCTGGACGTTGGGTGCTGCTTCTAGTGGGCTTCCTTCTCCCTGGGATCCTGCTCTCAGAGGCTGCAAAAATCCTGACAATGTCTACATTGGGTGAGTCCTTGGCCAGAAACTGAGACACGGGTGGCACAGTTGTCCTTGCTTCCAGGACTAAGGTTAAGCATGCTTGATCAGAATGTCATCCATGTGGTTTTCCAGCCTGGACTTTTGTACTGGGCTAGAGGAAAGCGGAACTCACATGGTTGTGGGCCAGAGAGGGGACTCTACTGCTGAAGTGGACAAGATAGTTTTGCAGAAAACACAAAATGCTTCCTTTCTCTCTTCCTAGTCAGGATGCGCTCCCCATTGTGCAGGGCTGGTGTGAGAGGTTTGAGATCCATCCCAGAGCATAGCCCCTGGGCTGCCTTCTGCTGGGCTCAATGGGACGTTCAGAGGCTCACCCTAAACTCTAGAGGTGGCGATGCACAGTAGCTTGCAGTAGAAATTATGACAAGCGGTTTCAGGCTCTTGCAGGTCAGGGAAGGCACTGCTGGGGCAGCACTGCACATTTTCTGAAGCTGCATCCAGAGTCAAAGTAGAGTAGGGAAGGTATTTCCTGACAGTAAGGACAGTGGAGTGTTTTCATCCAGAGGAAACCTGCAGAGCTGTCCAAGACTGAGGGAGGACCCAGGTCATTCGAATGTTTTGACCCTTCTTCCTTTTACCTGTGCTACTGAAAGTTTTTGAAGAACTCATGAGACTGTGAATTCTGCATTTTGTGGCCTTAGTTTTATTTCCTTTACTTTTGTCCCAAAGAGAATGATGATGAAAGAGAAAAATGTGTCAGGGTAAAGTGGTCATGCCAGGATGGAGCTTCCCTAAGATGTTATTTCAACACATCGTAGGCTCTATTATCGCTTTACATCACTGAGAATCAGGGCTCTGATGGATCGACTGCCTCTTAGGAACTCTTCACACTGATATGTGCAACACCGTGCCTGTATTTTCCACCAGTGCAGTGACTTCTTTTGAATACGGTATCACCATAAGGCCTTTTTTTAAAAAAAATGCAGCATTAACTTAGCATTAGAAACTCCTAATCCTAAGCACAAAGAAGCTCATCACATTGCTTGGAGACTGTGAGTCACAAGTGGGAATGTTTGATGGAGGATTTCCACTCGTTAAGGATTTGGGCAGTCATGCTCTGGGTGCCTGGGCTGTGGGTTACCCAGAGGGAGATGGAGAGACTGACAAAAGGTATCTTCCTGTACTCACTGTCGACTTCCTGTTTCCCTATCCTGGCTCTCCTCAATTTAATCACCCTACCTATGTCAGACACTGTATTCTCAGCATTCCAGAACTGAAGTTGTACGTTGTTCCTAGGTGGAAGCCATTATCTACTGATGGACCGGGTCTCTCACATTCTTCAAGATCATGGTCATAATGTCACCATGCTCCGTCAGAGAGGAAATTCTTTAATATCAGGTATCTTTTGTCAATAATTCTTGATTTCTTCTACTCCAGGAAAAGAGCATAATGCCTTCTGCATAGAAAGTCTTAGCAAAATATTTTTTAAAATGTATTTGAATTGAAAGAACGAAGAAGGTGTATGTGCATGTGTGTGCATGTATATGCATATAAACTGTTTGAAATCTTCTTAAGCACTATCAAGACTGAACACTCCATATTCTTATATTTTTTCTCTTATTTTACTTCTACTCCACCCCAAGTAATCTTCCAAAAATAATACACATTATTTTAATAAATGCTGTTTTTTACCATGGCTTAGAAATATATGGAACAATGTATGTGGCCATGTTTAACGCCTCTATGTAAGGATCACTTTTCTTTTTACATATCATGAATTGCTATTTGCCCTTTTATGATATCTGAAATGTGACGAAGCTTCCTCAGGGAACCCCTTATTCAGGCAGCTAACATAGAATCTATCATTTGCATGATCTTGGATTATTGAAAAATAAATGGCTGCCCATGAGTAGGTACATAGTGATGTCAGATATTCTTAAATAAGTCAACAAATCCAAAGAGTCTTAGCTAAAACCAACTTCCTCATAAATCTTGTGAAGTCTTCTCCATTGACTCACAAGAAAACAGAAGCCCAGAAAACTTGAAAGACCTTGCCAAGGTCACATGGCAGGTTAATAAAACAATTGGGTGTGTTTAGGACTTGAGACTCTGGATTGCTCAATAAGGAAGTGTTGGTCAGGCCTTAATTTAAAAAAATCCAAAAGCAAGCATGTTTGAGGAACAAAATTCTGAGATGTTATAAAATCTTGAGGGTGACTTTAGGCTTTGGTAGTGTTCAGACTTTTGATACAAATTTTTTTGTAAACATTTTTTCATTTAATTTTTATATATTTTGTTGTAGTAAAATATACATAACATAAAACCTGCCATTTTAACCATATTAAATGTACATTTTAGTAACTTTAAGGACATTCACATTCTTGTACAACCCTCATCACCATCCATCTCCAGAACTTTTTCATCATCTTAAACTGGAACTCTACCCATTAAATAGTTACTCCCTATTACCTACTGCCCCAGCCCCTGGGGACCATTGTTCTGCTTTATTTCTCTTTGAATTTGACTCTTCAGCATATTGTGTATAAGTGGGATGCTGCAATATTTGTCCTCTTGTGTCTGCCTTGCTTCACTCAGCATAATGTCTTCCAGGGTCATCCATGTTATAGTATATGTCAGAATTCCTTTCCTTTTTAAGGCTGAAAAAAATATTCCATTCTATGCATATCACATATTTTGTTCATCCATTCTTCCATTGATGGACGTTTGGGTTGTTTCCACTTTTTGACTATTGTGAATAATACTGCTAAGAGAATTGGTATACAAATGTCTTTTGGAGTCCTGGCTTAAAACTGTTTTAATCATCTTTTGGATTAGATTTCCTATTCTTTACTGATCATTATTCATGTCTCTTTACATCTGCCTTCACTGGATGTCTGATTAAATAGTGGTAGTATATTAATATTTAATATAATTCATTTTAATTCAAAAATCAAAATGAAATTAAATGAACATTTAAGTTAGATTAAAATTTAATTGTGGCATTTCCAATAGATTTTAAGAAATAACTGAAAGCTACAGACTTTCTAGCCTTTAATAAATACATGCACATTAAAATCTATAAATAATTGAAGGAATTCATGGAATTTCTTTCATTTTACCATAAGTTTAGGAGTTTAGAGCTTTTTTTTTTTTTCTTTTGAGAAAGAACCTCACTTTGTCACCCTGGATAGAGTACAGTGGTATCATCATAGCTCATTGCAACCTCAAACTCCTAGGCTCAAGTGGTCCTCTTACCTCAGCCTCCTGAGTAGCAGGGACTACAGGCACATGCTACATGCATGGATAATTTTGTTCTTTTTATTGGTGATGGGGGTCTCACTTCTCAGCTCAAGCAATCCTCCTGCCTTGGCCTCCCAGAGTGCTTGGATTACAGGCATGAGCCACCACGCCCAGCCTTAGAGTTTCTTTCAATATTCCCTCATCATGGATTTCTTTGAAGCTTTGAAACAGCATTTTCATTCTTCACTTCATCTGCAGAGCTTTAGTTAAGGTCTGCAAATAAGGAAAATACATGATTGGGTTATTAGTTCTGACAGATGCCAAATTCAGCGTATTGAAACATTTGATTCATTTATTAACTCCTTTTTTGAGTGTGCTTTCCTATGCTGTTTATTTATTTAGAACTTTCAAAAATAATATTAGAAGCACTGAAGAAACAAATGTTTCTAATACTCACATGTACTACTGCTTCAACCAATCCTGGGAATCACAAGTGGATTATAGGTAGTGGCTAGAAGAATATTGAGGAGTATAATAGAGTAAATCTCAATTGTTTGAACAGACTGTTAGTAGAAATGTGGATGCTAAGAACTGTGCTAGTAATGACTGAAAAGGAAGTGTCAACCTAAAATAAGTGACTGAGGCAAAAATATCAATCAATGAATGGCGGTTTATTAAGCCAAAGTTGAAGAATTTCCCAGGAAAACCACACCACGGACAGATCTTTGGCTGTTTTTCTTGAGGGAAATTTGGAAGTTTCAGTATTGCTAGGGGAGTGGGAAAAAGCAGAGGGAAAATAAAAGGCAGGAGGACAGTGAGACAAAATGGTTATATTTTTGTGAGACCCAGGAAAATCTACATAAGAGAAGGTGAATGTTAGAAGAGAAATCGTGAGTGAGGGAAGCATCAATTAAGTAGGTGTCTTTGGGTATGTGGAAGAATGGTGGATCCTGCATTGTCCCTGTTCTGTACCTGTGAAGATAAACTTGTTCTTCATTATGAGTTTTAAATGAAACAGACTTTAGTTTTAGGAATTGGATGTAGGCTGAAGACCTAATGCTGCAATTTGCATATTCTTTTCAATGAGAGGCCAGTAATGAATTTCCTTAATGAATGATGTGTGGAGCCCGTCCTTAACAAGTCCCTGATGACTTACTTTACCTTCCCTTTTGAATAAGGCATTTGGGGGTAGTTCTTAGATTTTATTTTCTTTTACATTCCCCCCATCCTTCAAAATCTGTGGGGGTATACATTATAGAGGACATGAGTTTGTGTTTGTCTATTTCATATAATTTCACTTTGCTAGGAAGCCTCATTCTTAGGAGGTCATTTCCCACAGAGAGGAGGGTGAATTAAATCAAGAAGGATCAATGCTAAAATTGTGGCAGATAATAAAAACTCAAAAATAATGAAGAAGCCTAGAATCTAATAACAGGTCTGGTGTAAGGGTTTTTTTTTTTTTTTTTAACATATGCTTTTTTCTCTCTCTAGTTTCTCATTTTTACCAAGAGTATAGCATAGTAGGACCAATTTATTTGTAACATAAATGTTAGTCTTATTATAATTGGCTATATTATTTGCATAATGTGTAGCAATATTAGCTATTGGCCATATGTGCTTTCTGTTTTTTTATGTTGGCTCTTTTGGAATTTTTTAAAAAGGAATCCAAGATTAGAATTTTTTTAAAAGAGCCTCTTGAGGCTAGTCAAGCCAAGGATTTGGCAAACTGTCTGCAATACCTGTATGGATTGGTTGAATTCTTCATTTTAGAGATCCCCAAATAACTTAAGTTTCCTGAACCTGATGGAAAGTGACATTCTATATCTAGCGTAGATTAGAACCTTGTAAACACGAAGTATGAGGCCAGTCTCTCAAAAGGGCTTCTTATGGGCTTTATATAGTCAATCTAAATTCCTCAATGTAGTCTGGGAATACTTAAAAATATGCCATTCCAGTCAACACTTTGGTAAAATAACCAGTGTCACCAATTATGTCCTGTTATAAAAGAAAATAGATCCTTATTGAACTTATGCAAACAGTCATATTATCATATATTAAGAATACTCACAAATAGTTTCTAAATTTTGGAAAAATCAAGTAGAAAGAAAACTGCTTCAAATTTTGCTCACAAAATCAGACTTTACCAGTTTGTTGTGAGCTATAAATAGCTCAAAAGAAGATAAAAAGCTTTTTTGACTTCTGGAAAACAAAACACAAAAAGAATCACCAATGTTTTAAACAAAAAGTCATAAATAATAAAATATTACCTCAGTCCCATGTAATCAATTTTTGTTCTGTTTGAGGTTTGGTTAGCAATCTTCATGAGCACATCAGCTTTTTAATCAAAGTCCTGGAAGTTTTCCTCATCCAAATGGTATGATCTCCTAAGTTATCAACTGTACCTGTAATTAATAGGACTCATCAGAGTACTTTCTATAAAATTTCTTGAAGAGGCAAATTTTGGACTGTATCCAGTTAAAAATCACTTTGTAAGAGTATCAAAGTAAAGTAATTATTGTCTGTGGATGACAAAACATATTAGAATAGCCATGGTTAAAGAGATAATTGACAAAGAAATTTGGTTATTTCTGTGGCATGTGACAATTTAAGGTAATAACCATAATCGATACTGATAACATACACAAAGACATATCAGAATTTTAGAAATCTCATGTAATTTTTTTGTAGAGTACATATTAACAACATGTTTATACAAATATAACCCAAAGAAAAACACCATTTCATATTTGATAATGCTTCCTGTATGGTTTAATATGCTGTACAAGACTAATATCTTTCTTGGACTTTCAGTGGCTTCAAAATTTAAAAAATCTATTTTTAAGTCAAGTAGACTAAATTTAGAATTTTGATTTTGGAAAGTTTGTCAAATATGAAAGGTTTAAAACATTTGTCACAAAACAGCATCACAGGTTACTATAAAAATAACAGTCATTCATTTAGCCAATGTGAAAATTCAAATAATTTAAGAAGCAAAAATTTTACTCTTTGATAGAAGACTCAATTTCCTAAATAATCATAAGACCTAATAAAGACAAACTGAAAGACAAACTAATAAAAATACGGACTGAATCTGTCTCTCTTTCCCTCTCCTCTTTTTTTGTTTAAATTGACTCAAAGTGTGGACAAAAATCTCTTATTTCCATTAAAATTACATTAAAATCTTGTTTAAAAGAGAAAACTGCTTGGGTGTGGTGGCTCATGACTCTCATCCTACCACTTTGACAAGTGAAGGAGGGAAGATCCCTTGAGGCCAAGAGTTCAGGACCATCCTGGGCAATATAGGGAGACCTCATCTCTAAAAGAAAGATTATCTATGCATGATGCTCTGTACCTATAGTCCAGCTACTCAGGAGGGTGAGCTAGGAGGATCACTTATGCCCAGGAGTGTGAGGCTGCAGTGAGATATCATGAAGCCACTTCACTCTAGCCTGGGCAACAGATCCAGACCCTATCTCCCCTCTCCCCCACAAAAAAGAGAAAACAAAATTTTACATTGGCATTAGTATGTTACTAATGCTACAGCTAATTTTAATAAAGACTTTATAAACAAATCTATTTATTCTTAACCAATTTCACCACAGGGTAAGGTTTCCATAAACCTTTTATAACCTTTTTAAAATTTTATCATTTTTTCTAACTTTTATGTCTATTTAGTTTTATCATTCAGTTTATTTTTTTAATTTAAAACAATCCCTGAGACCTTTAAATTAGGAAAAGTAGTTTACTTTTAACAAAAATCACATTTCTACGTCTTCTTATAACCTTTCCTACCAAAAACATGTATCATTTTCTTTATATATTTTGCATAGAGAATTTTTCCATTATATCTAGTAGTTTTAATTATGTATGTTAATTGCAATGTTAATTCTTAGTCACCCTAAGTTTTAGTGAAAAACCTAGGACGTAAGGAATTTTAATTATGTGTCATATATAGAGCTCAGGATAAAAGACAATGTAGGGAGTATCTTGTCTTTTTCAGCATGACCAAGAGGAACATCTGCCCCAGGAAAGTCAGACCTGTGTTTTCTCCGAGGCCACATCATAGCCTAAAGGCTCAAATGTAAAGACATAAGCTTATGGACAAATTAAACAAGCATTAAAAATATCACACAAGCAACAGTTTATAACCTTAAACCATTTAGCTGACATAGTGTAAAGCTTCCTGACCACTATGTTTAGGGAAAAAAAGTCTCAATTAAATTTGAAGATGTTTTTATTATATTTTATCAATAATTTAAAAATGGGTTGTTTCCACATCTTAGCAATTGTGAATTGTGCTGCTATAAACATTCGGGTGCAGGTGTCTTTATTGTAAAATGACTTATGTTCTTCTGGGTAGATGCCCAATAATGGGATTGCTGGAATAACACCAATTGTGTATTTGACAGAGGCCGGGGGGGGGGGGGGGGGGGGGG
>CM052439.1:155147553-155213283 GCA_028533085.1 Varecia variegata | reverse complement strand
ACACCCAGCCCAGGACTAGGGCGAGGCAAGAGAGCAGCCAGAGGAGCCCACAGGAGGAGGCCTCAATCTCAGGACCATGCAGGGCCCAGCACTGCACTTGCACAGCCCTGAAGGTGAGACCCTCCTCACACAGCAGGCCCTAGGTGCCTCCCTCGCCAGGCGCTACTTCAGTCTCAGGGTCCCGCTGGAACAGGGCAGCAACCAACTTTGTACTGAAGGCCTTGGCATGAAATCCAAACTAGTGCTAAGGGTTTACTTACTTGGGGTACTGGCTTAGTGGGTTTGGCCATTAAGCCTCCAACATAAACAGTGTTGGGAAGTAGGGGCCGGGCAAAATCAAAGGCAAAGTCAGAGTTAACAAACCACAGCTCTGCTTTCAGTAGGAGGTGAGACAAAACTGGCCTCGAGCCTTCTGGGAAATGCTCCTTGATGATATTGTCATATATAGACTGAACTTGCCATTGCCTCCTGGAGAAAATAAAGGAACTCAGAAAGTTCTTCACTCGGCCCCAGAAGTCCATGTGGTCAGTTAACAGGGAGTGGAATACTGGAACATAAGATGAGGGGCTTGGGAGCCCAAAGTCCATAGTGCCAAATGTGGCGGGAAGAACAGACACAAATGGCTTGCCAAGCTTCTCAGCAATCAGGAAATGGCAGTAGTCAAAACTTTCAACTATCACCAGGTCGAAGTTCTCATTCTGTAAGGTATCCATGATATCCCTTCTGCTTAGCAAATGACTGCACTGAAATCCCTGTTGTTCCACAAGCTTTAAAAACTTTTCAAATGCTTCCCTGTAAGAAAGAAAATAAATGATAAATGATAAATATTCATGGGAGGTGTTAAATTCACAATACATAAAGGAATCATGAGATACAAAGACAATATCTTGGAGGACCAACGGCATGTCTAGCAGTAGCCCACACATTCAGCCAGTTTCCCACAAACACGCTCTGCCATGGTCAATGTGGTTCCAATGTTTCTGCTCCCTAGAGTGCACCCTCCTCCCCTCCGCTTTCCACCCAGACCCAAATCCCACCCACCATCATTGCCAGTTCAAGGTCCTTCTGTTCTGGGAGCCGTCTCTGACTGTAGCAGATCTCACAGTTCTGTGTCTCCTTGATAAATTCTGTCATGCTCTGTTTACCCTCCTTTATATACTGACTTTTTATGAGTGATTGTCTTGTTTGCCCACCTAGGCTTGTAGGTAATTTGATGATAGACTTTATCAATATTGATGATATATGCTAATCTTTTTATCATTGTCGGTTTGCATATGAGACATTGCCTCACCCAAGAAACACTGATCATATTAGAACCAAAAATCTTAGCCAAAAATGAAAATTTCACCTTTCTATGTCAAGGAGTTAAGCAATGGAAAAAAACAAAAACTAAAGACAACCTGGTTTTGAAGCACATTATTAGCCTTTCCACTTCAATGTAGGCTGGAGTACTCAGAGAGGAAAATGCCAAAACTTTACTGACATTTAATTAAGACTTTGCTGTGCTATTATTCCAGGGACCTTTTTTCTTGCAATGCTTTCCCCTCATTGCCTGCAAAGGATATGATCCTGTCTTCCAGCATGCTAAGGAAATCAGTGAGGATGCCCAGGCCAGAGCCCACAGGTGCCAGGCTCTAGATATGAGGGACCTGTTGGCTGCTTCGAGGACTGAGAGAACCAATACCTTGGCACACCTGTAACCTGTACATCACTGCACCATTGCCCTTCAGTTAGGGATTGCCCTGAGGCTGAGACCTTACCAGGTATATGCAGATCCCTGCCTAACCATTAGGATCAGCTTCAAGTCAAACAAAGAAAATAATTGACTGAAATCATTCTCTATTGTTTTTTAAAAAAATTTACATAACAAAGAAATATAAATGTTTGTGAGTTATTTTAGATAATGTCAGTAATGCAGTGAAAGTCTTTAGTATACAGTTCATTAATCATATTTAAAATTAAGCTAATAATTAAAAATATTTTTAATAATGTACTGTTACCTAAAACTGTCCTTAAAAATATTAAACTGGGGGAGAAGAGACAAGGCATACACTTACAATATATGACTAACTCTGCAAGATGATACAGACTAAGTGTCAAATGGGTGGGTTAGACCAGACTTACAGGGGTGGGAATATGGTCTCCCAGCTTCAGTCAAAGACCAGGCTTTAGGGAAAAATCAGACTTAAACACCTCTACTTATAAGCAGAGTAGAATTTGCAAGGAAAGATGCAGAGTAATATCACTGCAATTAACAAAGGTAGGCATGAATTTCTTTATTTCCTGTTTTTGTCTTACATTAAAAAGTTATATGTTCCCTTCCATTGCAGATGAAGCAAAAAGAGTCAGTATCATTTCTCATTTTGTGTCAGGGTGATTGATTTATAACAGAACTTTACATGGCCAGACGTTCAACTTTTGTAAAATGAACATTCATAGATCTTCCCTTTATTTATATTTATGTGAGAGGAGAAGGGATGAAATTAAGTTGTAAAACTATCAACAATGAGTAGTTGAGAGGCATGTCCCTGTTTTTGTGTTGGTGAAATTCCAGACAATATTTGTAGATGAAGTGTTGGAACCAAGTCCCAGAAGGAACAATCTTTCAATTTGTATAGAAATACATTCCTGCTCATATTATAGGAAGGACAATGCAGAGTAAGAAAGGTTTTCTAGTGACTGTACCAAATCCATCCACCTATCATCTATGTATCCTTCCATAAATCCATCCATCCATCCATCCATCCATCCATCCATCCCTTTCTCTTGCCCTCATTTCAATTATGCAGGCATCCACCCATTTATTTGCATGATTAAAATAGTAACTCTTTGTTTCAAAGAATAAAAAAACTACCTTTCATTTGAAACTTCTTCCATAAACAAACTTGCAATCTTATTAAATTCCTTTTGATAGTCTTCAGGCGGAATCCAACTGATAAGTTGGTATGATTTTTCTTCTTCTTTAAAATCTAAGAAAATAGCAATGGGCTTAAAAAGGTAAATATGCCACACAACATGGTAACACTAGCATAACAATGACAAAATTTGCTTATTCTAATACATTCATATTTATTTAAATGTTTGATTTTTTAAGTAGTTTTACCTCATTTTGCTCCGTTCTCATTCATTCAGTCATATACATTGATAACATTTATTGAGACCATACAATGATTATGGATTTTTTTTTTCAATTTGAAGATATGGAAGCTCCATTTAAAGGTTTCTTTTAAAGGTATAGCTATGTTTCTCATTTTACAAGTATGAAAACAAAGGCTAAATTAATTTATGACAACCTGTCAAAGCTGCACACATAGCAAGTGCCAGAGTTTGCATTAAATACAGTATGTGTCTGTTTGATTTCAGAGCCCCTGCTATTTATGTTTGAGAAAAATCCGTTTTCATTATTTAAAGTGATACAAGCAAAAAAAATTTTATTCACTCAAAAAGTCAGAAATTTATCTGCTCCACAACACCAATAGTGCAACAAGCATTGCATACTAGTGATAGACATTATCATTTAAATAGAGATAAAATAGAAGGAAAACAATGAATCACCAGACCCAAGATATTTTCATACCAACTGGGCAAAGAAAATTAGGTTTTAAGGAATAGGAATAATTCTCTAGTCTATACTTCAGCCCTCTGGGCTTCAAACTCTGCCCTCTGGGCTCACGGCTTCACCCTCTGAGTTATCGTTCCTTTGCCATGAAGGTGAGCATGTGTTTGCAGCTGAGTAGTTTATCATCTATTTCCTACTTGTAGAATTTTGGACGTCCACCTGGCTTCTTTTCTGTCATCTTCTCTCTCTGCTCCTTTCAGTCCAAATTGGCAGTGGATTTGCCGGCATAAAATTCTCAGGTACATTGCAGCTCCCCTGTGTATGTCATGGGACTTCACTTCACTAGATAAGAGGCTGCTACACAGATCCTTTCTGATAATTGCACCTCTATTTTTGCCTTCTGCCACTATTGCTGAAGGGATCCAGGAGTCATACACCTAATTGCAGGATGAGTCACTGGGTGACCTTGAACTGACCCTGTTCCTCCCTCCCCTTACTCACTTAAAGTTCTCAAGAATAACTGTAGAATGTGCTGAGAACACAGTATCTTGAGATAGGAAGGAACTGGCTTGAATAGCCCATGCTCTGTTCCAGTCCCCACTAAAAACAATTTGTTTTTCCAACCTTAGCCCAGTGTGTAAGGTTTCCCCAGAGTATAAAACCCAGGGTGGGCTGCATTTCACAGGCCTTCATCTGCAGTGCACGTGGGGCCTGCACACTCGAGACTGCATTTGACCCAGGCAGCTCTCTGAGCCCTGGGGGACCAGCTAGCAATGAATCCTGGGCCTCCGTTGTCCCTCGCTGCCTGTTTGTAAGGAAGAAATCCACCTCATGTACCTTGTATAGAGTGTGTTCTGTCTTCCCAAATTCAAACAAGTTCGTAACCAGTGCACAGTGAACATGCGTCACACTAATCTCTTCAATGAGCCTCTGTCTGACTCAATACTCTGACCTTTTAATCCTTCAGAGACATTAGAAAAAGCTTGTCCAGCCACACAACTGGCTTTCTCTACAAGAGAAAAGGACACACAGGTTTCCTGACATTGGCACTTCTAATTTTAGAATCGTTTATAATGCTAATAGGCTGAGAATTTCCCAAAACAGAAGTCCTGGTTCCATTTTGCCTAATAGTTCTTTCCTCAGTTTCTCTCTTTCTTCTCACATTTTGCTATCCACAAATGGAGGACATTAACATCTGTATTTTCACAAATGGTCTGCTTGTGATGATTTACATAGCCTCTAAAGCAATATAGATTTTCTCTACGATATTACATTTTTCTGTCAAAAAAGTGAAAATCTCAAGAGTACCATCCCAACTCCCTATGCAAAAGGAAAGGTAAAAGCCTCAGGTCCCTGTGGAGACTGGCCTCACACATCACTCAGTAGAGAAACTCCTTACTGGCATCCCAAAAGCAAGAACATGCAAATTGTAACTTTATGTCTTCAGGCTAAGTCTAGCTCCTAAAACTAAAGTCTGTTTGTTCCGTTCTGACAATAATAATGAATTATAAGTTTACCTCCACAGATGCAGAACAGAAACAAGGCAGGATCAGACATTCTTCCACCTATCCTGTGGAATCCATAATTGATCTTCACACCTATGTAATTCATGCTTCCTTCATTGCTTTTTTTCTCTTCAACATTCCCCTTATCTTATGTAAAATGTAGATTTTTCTTGAATCTCACAAAAATATACTGTTTTGTCTCACTAACTCCATGTCATTTTTTTCTTTCTGTATTCCCTACTCCTGTTTAAATATTGAAATTTCCAAATTGCCTGTCAGAATAATAGCCACAGTTCTGTCTGTGGTTTCTGTTTGTCCTTGGTGAGTCCTCAGCTTTGGCTTCATAAATCTCTGTCAACTGAGATTTTTACCTTAGTCACTTATTTTGGGTTGCAAAACACAGCAGTACCCCTTCTGGCTTGCAGCAATTCTGTTGGTGCTGGGAACTGGCTAAATGTTTACTGAAACCTACAGTGAATTTCACCAAGGCCAAACAGTGGCTCTCTCCTGAGCTTCCTTGATCTCTCAAAATTTTTGATGTGATATCCAAGGTATATTTGGCCAGGATACTAAGAAGTTTTTCATGCTTCCAGTTAGTAAGACGAATTCCCTTACTTTTGTGATGACAGAAAGCAGTCCCAGCTTGGGCCCATCACCAAGTAGCTAGTCTGGGATTTTGTTTTAAGCACTTAAAGTTTATTGTCAGTTAGCTATAACTTCTCCTTATGCTTAGGGATCTCAATAACATATTAATTTTGTGATTGCATCTTCTATTTTTCATTTTTGTCAATGGTCTGTATCACATTAGATTTGACCAGCTCTTAGTCAGTACTGACAAAACCTCTAAATTATGGGAAATGAGGCCTCTAAAATCAACTAGCACCCTTTCAACTGCAGTACACTGCTGGTTAAAAGAAATCAAAATATTACCATAGATATGTTCCTATTCCTCCAACTTTGCCATCTTCAGTGCCACATGAGAACACAAGCCTAGAAGAAACCTCTTATGACTCAAATCCCTTCATGAACTTGGAAAAAAGGCACCACTCACTTCTTTCTGGGGGTCTTCTGCTTCCCTTGCGGAGTCTAAAGTCACAGATTCCTCTCAAGTATACAACTCTGCTCTCTGCTGTATTATGTTACCTGATCTTTTTGGCTTTTGAGGATATCAGAAATTAACTTTGTCCTCCTCTAGCATGGCCCAGACTCCTTCTCAAGAGACAGGATATTCTCTCCCTCTGTCTCTCTCTCTCCCTCTACCTCTGCTTTGAGATACGGATTGCTACCCTGTATCCTGAGTCCAGTGAGGGCTTAGGCCATGTGTGAAACAAGTAGGCTTTGACTTGTTCCATTTCTAGGGGCACAGTTTGAATCCAGCTGTCTTTTAAAACTGGTGAGTTTTGCCAGTCTTATGACAGGAGTTTTAAAATCAAGACTATAGAGCCTTCATTTATGCATGTTTGTATCTTCATGTATGTATGTGTGTATGTCTTTAAATGTTGTTTATGCTACTGAATTAGCTTAAAAGTAAGTAAATACTCCTAAATTAAGTAAATAAGCCCAAATGCTTTTCACATTTATGTGGCTTTAATAATCTTTGATAAAGATCATTTTAAAATTATTGATGAAATATAATAAAAACATCTTCAAATTTAATTGAGACATTCTTTTCCTAAACATAGTGGTCAGGAAGGTTTACACTATCTCAGCTAAATGGTTTAAGGTTATATATACACTGTTGCTTCTATGATATTTTTAATGCTTGCTTAATTTGTCCATAAGCTTATGTCTTTACATTTGAGCCTTTAGGCTTTGATATGGCCTCGGAGAAAACACTGGCCTGACTTTCCTGGGCCAGTTGTTCTTCTTGGTCATGCTGAAAAAGATAAAATACTCCAGACATTGTCTTTTGTCCTGAGCTCTATATCTGATACACCATTAAAATTCCTTACCACCTAGATTTTTCACTAAAACTTAGCGTGACTAAGAATTAACATTGTAATTAACATACATAATTAAAACCAGTAGATATAAGGGAAAAATTCTATCTGCACAATATATAAGGAAAGTGATATATGTTTTTGGTGAGAAGGGTTATAAGAAGACATAGAAATGTGGTGGTTTTTGTTAAAAGTAAAATAATTTTCCTACTTTAAAGGTTTTAGATATTGTTTTAAATTAAAAAAATAAAATAAATGATAAAGCTAAATAGATATAAAAGTTAGAAAATATGATACAATTTTAAAAAGGTTATAAAAGGTTTTTAGAAACCTTACCCTGTGGTCAAATTGATTGAGATTAAATAGATTTGTTATAAGGTCTTTTTTAAAATTAGCTGTAGCATTAATAACATACTAATGCAAATGTAAAATTTGGTTTTCTGTTTTTTCGGGGGGAGGAGAGAGATAGGGTCTGGCCCTGTTGCCCAGGCTAGAGTGCAGTGGCTTCATCATAGCTCACTGCCGCCTCAAACTCCTGGGCATAAGTGATCCTCCTGGCTCAGCCTCTTGAGTATCTGGGACTATAGGTACAGAGCATCACGCCTAGATAATTTCTGTGTTAGAGATGAGGTCTCACTATATTGCCCACGATGGTCTTGAACTCTTGGCCTCAAGTGATCCTTCCTCTTTGCCCTGCCAAAGTGCTAGGATTAGAGGCATGAGCCACTACACCCAGACAATTTTCTCTATTGAACAAGATTTTAATGTAATATTAATAGAAATAAAAGATTTTTATTCACCCTTTGAGTCAACTTAAATGAAAAAGAGGAGAGAGAAAGAGACACAGATTCAGTCTGCCTCTTTATTAACTTGTCTTTCAGTTTGTCTTTATTGGTTCTTATGATTATTTAGGAAATTGAGTCTCCTCTCTACCAACAAGTAAAGTTTTTGCTTCTTAAATTCTTTGAATTATCACATTGGCTAAATGAATGACAGTTATTTTATAGTAACCTGTTTTGTGACAAGTGTTATAAACCTGTCATATTTGACAAACTTTCCAAAATCAAAATTCTAAATTTAGTCTACTTGACTTCAAAATAGTTTTTTTTAATATTGGAGCCACTGAAAATCCAAGAGAGACATTAGTCTGCTACAGCATGTTAAAACCATACAGGAATCATTGACAAACATGAAACAGTGTTTAACTTTCTTTGGGTTATATTTGCATAAACATGTTGTTAATATGTATTCTATAATAAAATTATATGAGATTTCTAAAATTCTGGTATGTCTTTGTGTATGTTATCAGTACTGATTATGGTTATTACCTTAAATTGTCATATGCCACAAAAATAACCAAATTTCTTTGGCAATTATCTCTTTAACCATGGCTATTCTATTTTATCATCCACAGAGAATAATTGCTTTACTTCGATACTCTTAAAAAGTGATATTTAACTGGATACAGTCCAAAATTTGCTTTCTCAAGAAAATTTATAGAAAGGACTCTGATGGGTCCTATTAATTACAGGTACAGCTGATAACTTTGGAGATCATACCATTTGGATGAGGAAAACTTCCAGGACTTTGATTAAAAAGCTGATGTGTTCATGAGGATTGCTAACTAAACCTCAAACAGAACAAAAATTGATTACATGGAACTGAAAAAATTTTCTATTATTTATGACTTTGTTTAAAACATTGCTGATTCTTTATGTGTTTTGCTTTCCAGAACTCAGAAAAGCTTTTTATCTTCTTTTGAGCTATTTATAGCTCACAATAAATTGGTAAAATATAATTTTGTGAACAAAATTTGAAGGATTTTTCTCTCTACTTGATTTCTCCAAAATTTAGGAACTATTTATGAGTATTCTTAATATATGACAATATAGTTATTTGCGTAAGTTCAATAAGGATCCATTTTCTTTTATAAAAGGACATAATTGGTGACTGATTATTTTACCAAGGCTTTGACTGGTATAGCATATTTTTAAGGATGCCCAGACTACATTGAGGAATTAAGACTGACTTTATAAAGCCAAGAAAAAGCCCTTTTGGAGAGACTGGTAGAGTAGTACCTTGTCATTTACAAGGTTTTAATCTATGGTAGATAAAGAATGTCACTCTCCATCAGGTTCTTGAAGCTTAAGTTATTTGGGATCTCTAAAAAGAAGAATTCACCCAATTCACACAGGTATTGCAGACAGTTTGCCAAATCCTTGCCTTGGTTAGCCTCCAGAGACTCTTTCAAAAAAGTCTAATCTCAGAGTCTTTTTTTTTATTTCAGCATATTATGGGGGTACAAATGTTTAGGTTACGTATATTGCCCTTCCCCCTCCTCGCCCCCGAGTCAGAGCTTCAAGCATGTCCATCCCCCAGATGGTGCGCGTCACACTCATTATGTTTGTACATACCCATCCCCTCCTCCCCTCTCCTATCTGCCCGATGCCCAATAAGTTATTCCTATATGTGCACTTAGGTGATGATCAGTGAAACCAATCTGATGGTGAGTACATGTGGTGCTTATTTTTCCATTCTTGGGATACTTCACTTAGTAGAATGGGTTCCACCTCTATCCAGGAAAATACAAGAGATGCTAGATCACCATTGTTTCTTCTAGCTGAGTAGTATTCCATGGTATACATATACCACATTTTATTAATCCACTCATGTATTGATGGGCACTTGGGTTGTTTCCACATCGTTGCAATTGTGAATTGTGCTGCTATAAGCATTCGAGTGCAGATGTCTTTTTTATAGAATGTCTTTTGTTCTTTTGGACAGATGCCCAGTAATGGGATTGCTATATCAAACGGTAGATCTTTTTAAAAAATTCCACCAAAGCCAACATAAAAAAAAGAAAGCCTATATGGTTAATAACTATTCTTCCTGCACTTGATGCAAATAATCTAGCCAAGTATAATAAAACTAAAATTTATGTTACAAATAAATTAGTCCTACTATGCTATGTACCCTTGGTAAAAATGAGAAACTAGAGAGAGAAAAAAACATTATGCTAAAAAAAAAAAAAAAAAAAAAAAAAAAAAAACTACACCAGACCTGTTATTGGATTCTAGCCTTCTTCACTAGTTTTGAGTTTTTATTATCTGCCACAATTTTATCATTGATCCTTCTTGATTTAACTCACCCTCCTCTCTGTTGGAAATGATCTCCTAAGAATGCTAGCAATGTGAAATTATATGAAACATACAAACACGAACTCATGTCATCTACAATGCGTTCCCTAAAAGAGTTTGAAGAACAGGGGAGAATATACAAGAAAATAAAATCTAAGAACCGCCCCCCAAATGCCATATTCAAAAGGGAAGGTGAAGTCATCAGGTACCTGTGAAGGACGGGCTGCACACATCATTCATTAAGGAAAGTCATTGCTGGCCTCACATTGAAAAGGACATGCAAACTGCAGCTTTAGGTCTGCAGCCTACATCCAATTTCTAAAACTAAAGTCTGTTTAATTTCACACTCATAATGAATAACAAGGTTATCGTCACAGGTACACAACATGGACTAAACATGATTTACCATTCTTCCACATACGCACGAACACCTACTTAATTGATGCTTCCCTCACTCATGATTTCTCTTCTAACATTCACCTTATCTTATATAGATTTTCCTTATATAGATTTTCCTTATATAGATTTTCTCACAAAAATATAACCATTTTGTCTCACTGTCCTCCTGCCTTTTATTTTCTCTCTGATTTTCCCACTCCCCTATCAATACTGAAACTTCCAAATTTCCCTCAAGAAAAACAGCCAAAGATATGTCCATGGTGTGGTTTTCCTGGGAAATTCTTCAACTTTGGCTTAATAAACCACCATTGGTTGATATTTTTGCCTCAGTCACTTATTTTGAGTTGACACTTCCTTTTCAGTCATTACTATCACAGTTCTTAGCATCCACATTTCTACTAACAGTCTGTTCAGACAATCGAGATTTACTCTATTATACTCCTCAATATTCTTCTAGCCACTACCTATAATCCACTTGTGATTCCCAGGATTGGTTGAAGCAGTAGTACATGTGAGTATTAGAAACATTTGTTTCTTCAGTGCTTCTAATATTATTTTTGAAAGTTCTAAATAAATAAACAGCATAGGAAAGCACACTCAAAAAAGGAGTTAATAAATGAATCAAATGTTTCAATACGCTGAATTTGGCATCTGTCAGAACTAATAACCCAATCATGTATTTTCCTTATTTGCAGACCTTAACTAAAGCTCTGCAGATGAAGTGAAGAATGAAAATGCTGTTTCAAAGCTTCAAAGAAATCCATGATGAGGGAATATTGAAAGAAATTCTAAGGCTGGGCGTGGTGGCTCACCCCTGTAATCCTAGCACTCTGGGAGGCCAAGATGGGTGGATTGCTTGAGCTCAGGAGTGAGACCTCATCTCTACTAAAAACAAAAAAATTAGCCAGGCATGTAGAATGTGCCTGTAGTCCCTGCTACTCAGGAGGCTGAGGCAAGAGGATCACTTAAGACTTGGAGTTTGAGTTTGCAGTGAGCTATGTATTCTACACAGGGTGACAGAGTGAGGCTCTGTCTCAAAAAAAAAAAAAAAAAAAGCAGAGAAGAGAAAAAAAACCCTCTAAACTGCTAAACTTATGGTAAAATGGAGGAAATTCCATGAATTCCTTCAATTGTTTATAGATTTTAGTATGCATATATTTATTAAAGTCTAGAAAATCTGTAGCTTTTGGTTATTTCTCAAAGTCCACTGGAACTGCAACAATTAAATTTTAATCTAAAATTTTCATATAATTTAAATTTTCATTTAATTTCATTTTGATTTTTAAAATTAAAAAGAATTATATTAAATATTAATATACTATCACTATTTAATCAGACATCCATCAAGACAGATGCAAAGAGATATGAATAATGGTCAGCAAAGAATGGGAAATCTAATCCAATTGATGATTAAAACAGTTTTAAGCAGGGACATCAAAAGACATTTGTATACCAACGCTCATAGCAGCATTATTCACAATAGTCAAAAAGTGGGAACAACTCAAATGTCCATCAATGAAAGAATGGAAGAACAAAATGTGTGATATGCATAGAATGGAATATTTATTCAGCCTTAAAAAGGAAAGAAATTCTGACACATACTACAACATGGATGACCCTGGAAGACATTATGCTGCGTGAAGCAAGGCAGACCCAAGAGGACAAATATTGCAGCATCCCACTTATACACAGTACCCAGAAGAGTCAAATTAATAGAGAAATAAAGCAGAACAATGGTACCCAGGGGCTGGGGCAGTAGATCATGGGGAGTTACTGTTTCATGGTTAGAACCTGCTTATGATGATGAAAAAGTTCTGGAGATGGTGGTGAGTGTTGTACAACAATGTGAATGTCCTTAAAGTTACTAAAACATACACCTAAAATGGTTAAAATGGTAGGTTTTATGTTATGTACATTTTACTACAACAAAAAATATAAAAAATAAATTAAAAAAATTTGTTTTAAAAGTCTGAACACTAACCAAGCCTGAAGTCACCCTCAAATTTTTATAACATCTCAGAATTTTGTTCCTAAAATATACTTGCTTTTGGATTTTTTTAAATTAAGGCCTGAGCAACACTTCCTTACTGAGCAATCCAGAGTCCCTAGTCCTAAACACGCCCAACTGTGTTATTAAACTGCCATGTGACCTTGAGCAAATCTTTTGAGTTCTCTGGGCTTCTGTTTTCTTGTGAGTCAATGGAGAAGAGTTGACAAGAGTTATGAGGAGCTTTCTTCTAGCTAAAACTCTTTGGATTTGATGACTCATTTAAGAATTTCTGGCATCACTATGTACATACTAATGGGCACCCATTTATTTTTCAACAATTCTAGATCATCCAATGATAGATTCTATTTTAGCTGCCTCAATAAGGGGCTCCCTGAGAAAGCTTCCTCAAATTTCAAATATCATAAGAGGAAAAAGAGCAATAGATGATATATAAAAAGAAAAGCCATCCTCACATAGAAGAAGTGTTAAACATGGCCAAATACTTTGTTCAATATATTTCTAAGCCATGGTATAAGAAGCATTTATTAAAATAATGTGTATAATTTGTGGACGATTGCTTGCAGTGGAGTAGAAGACAAATAAGGGAGAAAAATATAAGACTATGGAGTGTTGAGTCCTGGTAGACAGTGCTTAAGAAGATTTCAAACAGTTTATATGCACATACATGCATACACATGCACATACACCTTCTTCATTCTTTCCATTCAAATACATTTTTTTTTTTTTTTTTTTTGAGACAGAGTCTCGCTCTGTTGCCCGGGCTAGAGTGAGTGCCGTGGCATCAGCCTAGCTCACAGCAACCTCAAACTCCTGGGCTTAAGCGATCCTACTGCCTCAGCCTCCCGAGTAGCTGGGACTACAAACATGTGCCACCATGCCCGGCTAATTTTTTCTATGTATATTTTTAGTTGGCCAGATAATTTCTTTCTATTTTTAGTAGAGATGGGGTCTCGCTCTTGCTCAGGCTGGTGTCGAACTCCTGACCTCAAGCGATCTGCCCGCCTCGGCCTCCTAGAGTGCTAGGATTACAGGTGTGAGCCACTGCGCCTGGCCCTCAAATACATTTTTAAAGATATTTTGCTAAGCCTTTCTATGCAGAAGGCATCTTGCTCTTTTCCTAGAGTGGAAGAAATCAAGAATTAGTGAGAAAAGATACCTGATATAAAAGAACTTCCTCTCTGACGAAGCATCGTGACATTATGACCATGATCTTGAAGAATCTCAGAGACCCGGCCCATCAGTAGATAATGGCTTGCACCTAGGAACAATGTACAACTTCAGTTCTGGAATGCTGAGAATACAGTGTCTGACATACATAGGGTGATTAAGTTGAGGAGAGGAAGGGTATGGAAACAGGAAGTCGACAGTGAGTAGAGGAAGATACCTTTTGTCAGTCTCTCCATCTCCCTCTGGGTAACCGACAGCCCAGGCACCCAGAGCATGACTGCCCAAATCCTTAACCAGTGGAAATCCTCCATCAAACATTCCCACTTGTGACTCATGGTCTCCAAGCAATGTGATGAGCTTCTCTGTGCTTAGGATTAGGAGTTCCTCATCCTAAGCTAATACTGCCTTATGGTGATACCGTATCCAAAAGAAGTCACTGCACTGGTGGAAAATACAGGCACGGTGTTGCACATATCAGTGTGAAGAGTTCCTAAGAGGCAGTCGATCCATCAGAGCCCTGATTCTCAGTGATGTAAAAGTGGTAATAGAGCCTATGATGTGTTGAAATAAAGTCTTAGGGAAGCTCCATCCTGGCATGACCACTTTACCCTGACACATTTTTCTCTTTCATCATCATTTCCTTTGGGACAAAAGTAAAGGAAATAAAACTAAGGCCACAAAATACAGAATTCACAGTTTCATGAGTCCTTCAAAAACTTTCAGTAGCACAAGTGAAACAAAGAAGGGTACAAAACCTCCGAATGACCTGAGTCCTCCCTCAGTCTTGGACAGCTCTGCAGGTTTCCTCTGGATGAAAACACTCCACTGTCCTTACTGTCAGGAAATACCTTCCCTACTCTACTTTGACTCTGGATGCAGCTTCAGAAAATGTGCAGTGCTGCCCCAGAAGTGCTTCCCTGACCTGCAAGAGCCTGAAACCGCTTGTCATAATTTCTACTGCAAGCTACTGTGCATCGCCACCTCTAGAGTTTAGGGTGAGCCTCTGAACGTCCCATTGAGCCCAGCAGAAGGCAGCTGCGCTCTGGGATGGATTTCAAACCTCTCGCATCAGCCCTGCACAATGGGGAGTGCATCCTGAAAGTAAGAGAGAAGGAAGCATTTTGTGTTTTCTGCAAAACTATCTTGTCCACCTCAGCAGTAGAGGCCCCTCTCTGGCCCACAGCCATGTGAGTTCCGCTTTCTTCTAGCCCAGTACAAAAGTCCAGGCTGGAAAACCACATGGATGACCCTCTGATCAAGCACTCTTAACCCCAGCCCTAGAAGCAAGGACAACTTTGGGACATGTGTCTGGATTTTCCAGCCAAGCACTCACCTAGTGTAGATATTGTCAGGATTTTTGCAGCCTCTGAGAGAAGGATCCCAGGGAGAAGGAAGCCCACTGGAAGGAGCACCCACTGCCCAGCCATGCCGTCTTTTGCAGAAGCCACGGAGCCCAGCCTGGACTGTGCACCCTGGGCCAGGCTAAGGGACTCTGTGTGTCTCAGTGCACCAAAGGTGCTCACTATGAGCTTGGGAAGAGCTAGGAGACCGCCAGTCTTTTGTCACCTCCTTTAGCAGTTCTCCCTTCCTCCCTGCGTGCTGCTCCATTGGACAATCTGCTTCTCACACCACCAGCTGTCAGTAAGAGGGGAGGGGTGAGCTAATCCTTAACCCTGCTCTGTCCATGTAATCACATCCCTGTCTGCCTGGTAAATAGGTACTATGAACTAGAAATGGCAGGGATCTCAGTAGATCACGTTGATGACACCTCCACCCCCAAGTGACCCACATCTCATTAATGTATGCTGTCCTGAACTCCAGGTGCTCCACCTCTCTGCCAGCTGCCTCATAATTACCTCATACTACCAATCTGATGCCCCATTTCCCCAGGGACCTGCTTAAAACTTTTAGAGGCTGTCTCAAGCTCAACAATTCTCTGGAATGGGATCCCCAAGGAGATCACTCTACCACCCCTGGAGTCTCTCTCTCTTAAGGCATCTTTAGATGGTGATATTCATGAAGAGAGGCTAGTAAACTCTGGAAATTCAAGTCTTTACCTGGAAGACTGAAATTCTAAAAGAAAGACTAATTCTGAATGAGCATCATAAAATAGGATGGGGGATCTTTCCATAAACTCCTCGAGCACAAGCTGAGGACAGTTTGTCATAGCACCCCCTTGTACGGTTGGGCTGGGGAGGGCAGGGATCATGATGCCCAGGAGTCACCTTTTTCCTCCCTATCCTCCAACCAACACTGGCCTCAGGAAAGGCTTTCAGGGCAACTCTAAACAGGCAGAGAAATGCTTCAGTGGATCGTGTCGACAGGGCAAGTGGTCCATTGAATTCTGTACTATTACTGTTTGCAGATTGCCAGGTTAATTTTTTCATATTTAAATTTAAATTTAAAGCATTACATTCTTATACCTTTATGGATCCCTAGATTAGCCACACCCATGGTGGAAAGGGAGGTTCGGGGGAGAGAGAGAGAGCAGGGGAAAGGTTTACCAGGCATCACAAGACTCCAGACAGTCTATTATTCTTGCACTTTGCATAATGCTTTTGCAAAATAAAGGATTTATTATTAAACTCCAAGCTTTTCATTTATTCAACAATTATATTGATAGGCAGTTATTATACCAGGCATTGTTCTGCTGGGCAGACATATTTTAAACACATTGTAGGAGTATGTTAAAGGCAAAAGCTACTAAGAAATATCAAACAAGGAAAGAGATAGGAAGGGGCAGGTATCAGAAATGCCAACATTTTAGATAGTATGAAGCAAACAAACTCTAAAATATTGTAGGGGTATCAAAGATATTTGAAAATAAAATTTCATAATACTCAGTAGTTACTATTGCTTTGTAGAAGAGTTATATGGCACTGTGATTACATAAGAAGAAATTCCTTGTCTCTTAAGGTACATTCTGAAACATTTACAGATGAACATTTATGACGTCTGGGATTTGCTCAAAATAATTTGGTGGGGGGAAGCAAGCTCAGAAGTGGGTATAAATATAAAGAAAAGAAAAGTGGCCAGGAAGCTAAGCATTGGGTATGAAAAAGTTCTACTTTTATAAATGTTTGAAATTTTTCATTAAAATGTTTTTACCACTCTCCTACTATGATTTTATTATTCCTTCTTATGGCAATTATTACTGTACAGACTTAAAGACCACATTGTTAGATGCATACATGTTTACAATTACAGTTTCAGGTACCTTATCTTCCCAGTGAAACAGTTAATTTTCCTTATGAAACACCATTTTTATCTCCAATAATACTTTTCACCCAAAGTCTATTTTGTATGATATTATTACTGCTTAGTTTTTATTTTTCATTAGTATTGCATGACCTATCTGCTTCTATCCTTTTGTATGCAACCCTCCTGTATCCTAATATTTTAGATGTGTCTCTTGACACAGCAATTAGTTTCATATTTTTAATCAAGTCTGTCAGACTTTTATTTGAACACATACACATACATACAGTATATGTATTAAATATATATGTATTTAATGTATGTGTTAAATACATATACATACAGTATATATATTTAAATCTATCATGTTTCCATTTCTCCCACTTATTCTATGTTTCTGCTCTTCTACTTTAGGACTCCTTTGGAAACCTGGACATTTCAGGCCACTAAACGCACTTCATCTAACTTCTGTGTGGGGTGTCTGTCTCACTGGTCTCAGACAACCTGGCAACCAGTGCACAGGGAACCTGCTTCACAATCTAATTTCTCCGGACTCACTAGCTCTCCACAAAGCCTTCTAATAGGAGTTCAGGAGCTAGTTCTGTTACAATCTGGTATTCATTTTTTTATTTCTGAGAAGCCATCAGTTATATGAGTTTAATTTTAATTTTCTCTTCTTGTTGATCTTTATGGTGCATATGGCATCTAACTACATGCAGGTTGTGGCAGCCCCAAAAGGAGAAAGTCCCTCTGACATGCTCCACTTCCTGTGTCCTGAAACCTACCTCAGCACTTTCCAAACCTGAATGCCAGCCAAAAGGGAGGAGAGTTAGCAAACACGGGGGTAGGCGCCTAAATGCTCAGGTAAATTCTAGCCCCTATCAGTACGTCTGAAGTCCCCATTCTTCTGTACATAACGGGACATTTTCACATGGATAGATATCTCCTACTCATTAATACAAAATCTTTTATACAGAGGACTGCAGAGCCACACTGACTCCAAAGAGAATCACATTTCTACACAACCATAAATAGGGAGGCTATCACCGTTTTTATAACACCTAAGGCTTAGTTCTCACTGTTTGGTGACAACATGCAGCCCTTTCTGTGCTGTCCTTGGTTCCATGATTCCTTCCCTCTTTTCATCTACACAGCGATCAAGGGCAGAGTCTCCATCACTGAAATCACCTGCTCCCTCGGCCTATCTGGGGGTCCCCATCACACCCAGAAAGTCATTGAGCCCAACTCAGTGCCATGTGCTTTCTCAGGCCCAGCCAGAGACTGTAACCAAGAAACAGAAGATTGTTTTCCCCTCATGTCCGAGATTGCTCGCTGCTTTGGTGTATAAACATAGGCCAAGACAAAAACATCAGAAAATTGTTCATTCTGGAGTATTGTTTGGCCATTTTCCATGTTCTTTAGACACTACACATTGGGTCCTCCACATCCACTCTGAGCTCACTTTGTCCTTGTCACCTGCCAATGCAGACACTTTCCAGCATCCTTATAGCCTTGATAACAAGATGACAGAAGTCTGGGCAATTAGGACAGAAATCTCTTGGCCAGTGGGTCAGTGTGGGTTGCAGGGGAAATATTCTGTGAAACTTTTACTTTCCTGGAAATCTGGAAATCCACAGTCTCTCTGCCTGATCAGCCAAGAAGGAGCTGTCTGCGGGCACCAGAAGCAGGTCCCCAGTGTGGAGACCCGCAAGGGTATATCCAACCCTGAATGCACACGTGCTGGACAGGCTTCCTGAACATTGAGGAGAGTGTGCAGGAGAAGCAAACACAAGAAAAGAATTTGAAAATGGTCTTTTTTAGGTGTTATTCTCTGACAAATGCTGGGGACAGGAGTGAGGGCAAGAGGTTGAGGAGATCTGGACTTGGAGGCTGGGATGCTCAGACTTAGTGATGCCCAGAGGGGCATGAGAAGGAAAGCGGGCCTGAAGGCTGGAAATCTGAGGGTCAATGGTCCAAGTCACTCAGAGACAGAATCACAGCACAGCCCTTGCTGACTGGCAAATAAAGAAGGACAAGAATTCTGCTAACAGGATGAAGTCAGTGTGGAGGAATTTGTAGCAAATTAGCAAGTGGATGTGATGTGGAGAACAGGGTTGCCAGAACTGGTGGGAAACCCCCAAGAAATGGGGATGCTGCCCACCACGCACACCCTTCCCCCAAGGCTTTCTTGGCCTCGTGTCTTCTTCAGCTTCCTGACTTCACACAGCCACCTCGACACCATGCCCAGCAGCTACCACAAAGCCACACGGTCCAGAGTGAGCCCCAGCAGGAACAGAAAGACGTCCAGCAGGTACTGCTCATGCCAGGGCTGCTGGAAGGTGTAGGGCTTGAGGGGCACCACGCCCCCTGTCTGGAAGATGTGGTCAATCGAGCCCACCAGCAGCTGGGCAGAGCTCAGGGTGTGGGATCAACTGATGATGCTTGTGACAACCGCTGTGGACTTGTTGGCAGAGACAGAGTATGGGGAGCAGTGTTAGATGCCAGGTCTCAGCAGCCTCGGCTTGACACAGAAGCTGGTTTCCAGACAGTTATAGCCTGGACTCAAAATTTACCAGCTGATTACTATAAACCATTCAATTTTCTAAAGATCCTTATGTGCACAGAATCCAACTTAATGCTGAAAGATAAAGATGTGCAAAAGCCCATGGAGTTTATGATCTAATAGATCAATAAATACCAATATGGTTGCTACATGGTCTGATTGCTAAGGAAGCACCACTGATTGTAATCTTTTCATTGGATAAAGCTACGAAATATATACATATAGATGTGGATACAGAGATTCTGTTTACATATCACTACCTCTAGACACTGTAGCTATATCTATGTTTAGTTTTTAAAAAATCATGAATTTATACTATCTTCCATTCTAATACAATACCACTTGATTCTTCTAATCTCTCCCATTCCCACACTTGTAATTTCCTTTTTCAAGTTCTTAAGGAACTTGGTTCTCAACATCATCAACACATTTACTAATTTGCTGAATCCCACAGTGCCAAGAAAGTAGTTCAGATACACTAATCCACACAACTGTGAAAAACAAAGCTTTTCAACATGACAAGGTTCGTTTGCCGTTTTTTTGCTTTAAACTGAGAATATATATAGTCAAAATACTATTTCAAAGTTAATTGTATTAATTTTTTCATTACATTGTGGTGATATTATTCATTTGAAAAAATTGAGTTCAATTGTTTCTGTTTATATTCCCTTTTAGGGATTTTTCCCTATTATTGATGACTTCAATAGATACTTAGTATTTAAAATACTACCATGCTTCCAAAAGCCAAATTGTATAAAAAGGTAAATCCATGTCACCTCCTTCCCAACCCCTTCCACCCTATTCAAACAATACCCTCATAGATCATCTATCACATGTTTCTATGGTTTATTCTTCTTGTGCTGCTTTTGTAAAGTAAATCAGATAGAGGTGTATTTTTATTGCCCTCACACACACACTTTTGTTTTTTTTTCTAACACAAAATAAGAGCATATATTGACTCTTGCACTTTGTTTTCAATTACCAATATTGAACACAACTCCATACTTCTAACAGTAATGTTAACTGTATGTACATTGTTGTTCAACAAATCTCTAGAACATGTTCATCTTGCAA
The DNA here is from genome assembly GCA_028533085.1 of Varecia variegata. NCBI lineage: Eukaryota > Metazoa > Chordata > Mammalia > Primates > Lemuridae > Varecia > Varecia variegata. The sequence continues at coordinate 155,192,730 of CM052439.1, read as the reverse complement.
AACTGAAACTCTTCATCCATTGAACAACGAACCCCCAATACTCCCTGGGAGGGTTCATTTTATGTGTTAATTTAAATGAGCCACCAGGTGCCCAGATTAAGCAGTGTTTCTGGGTGTGTCTGTGAGGGTGACAGCCATTGTTTCTGGATGAGATTAGCATTTGAATTGACGGGCTTAGTAGAGGAGATTGCCCTCCCCAACGTGGATGGGCAACATTCAATCTTTTGGGGACCTGAATAGAAGAAAAGGCAACGGAAGGAGGAATATGCCCCCTTTTTTCCCCCTGCCTCATTGTTGACCTGGAATATATCTTCTCTTGTTCTCTTGCCCTCAGACTGAGGTTTACATCATTGCTTTCCTGGTTCTCAGGCCTTCAGACTCTGACTAAATTATACTACTACTTGCTTTTCTGGGTCTCCAGTTTTGTCTGACTGTACACTTGAGGATTTCTTAGCCTCCATAATCATGTACATATATACACACACACACATATATACAATGTTCTGAGTTTTTTTGTCCTCTCCTAAAATTAACATCTTTAACTTTTAACCCCAGAGGTGATGGCATTAAGATGTACGGCCTTTGCACTCATGAATAGTATTAGTACCCTTATAACAGAGACTCAAGAAAGGTTATTATCCCTTCTGCTATAAAAGGTTACAATGAGAAGACATCCCTCTAGGAAGGCAACAGGCTCCCATCAAACACTGAATCTGCTAGCACCTTGACCTTACCTTCTCAGCCTCCAGAAATTTGAAAAAAATTTTCCCTTGTTTATAAGTTACCCGGACTAAGATATCTTGTTAGAGTAGGCAAAACAGACTAAGACTATATTTATACATACCTATATCTGGATATCTAAATCTATGTAGATATCTATATCTATAGACACATATCCTATTGGTTCTATTTCTCTAGAGAGCACTAATACATCCCCTTCCTCCAGGCCCTGGCAGCCACCTTTCTACTTCCTGTTGCTTCTATGAATTTGATGACTATAGATACCTCATATAAGTGAAATAATGCAGTATTTATCTTTTGGGGACCAGTTTATTTCACTTAGTATAATATCCTCAAGGCTTATCTGTGTTGTAGCAAGTGACAGGATTTCCTTCATTTTTGAGGCTGAATAATGTTTCATTGTGTGTATATATCACATTTTCTTTATTAATTCATCCTTCCATAAATATTTAGGTTGTTTCTACCTTCTGGCTATTGTGAATAATGCGAATAATGTGTATATGTATATATACATACACACACCACATTTTGTTAATCCACTCGTGAACTGATGGGCACTTGGGCTGATTCATATCTTTGTAATTGTGAATTGTGCTGCAATAAACATGCGAGCACATATGTCGTTTTGATAAAATGACTTATTTTCCTTTGGGTAGATACGCAGTGTTAGGATTGCTGGATTGAATGATAGGTCTACTTTTAGTTCTTTGAGGAATCTCCATACTGTTTTCCATAGAAGTTGTGCTAATTTGCAGTCCTACCAAGCATTCCTTTCTCTCTGGATCCACTCCTGCATCTATTGCTTTTGGACTTTTTAATAAGAGCCATTCTGACAGGGGTAAGGTGATATCTCATTGTGGTTTTAATTTGTATTTCCCTGATGGTTAGTGACATTGAGGATTTTTTCATGTGTGTTGGCCATTTGTCTATCTTCCTTTGAAAAGCTTTTGTTCATGTCTTTTGCCCACTGTATAGTAGGGTTGTTTGGTTTTTCCTTGCTGATTTGCTTGAGTTCTTTGTAGATTGTGGATATTGGCCCTTTATTGCATGTATAGTTTACAAATATTTCTCCCATTTCCTAGGTTATCTATTTCCTCTGTCAAACATTTCCCTTGCTGTGCAGAAGCTTTTTAATTTAATCAAGCCTCATTTATTTTGTTGTTGTTGTTGTAATTGCCACTGGGGTCTTAGTCATAAATTCTTTGCCTAGGCTAATATCTAAAAGAGTTTTTCCAATATTTTCTTCTAAATTTTTATGGTGTCATGCCTTACATTTAAGTCTTTTATCCATCCTGAATTAATTTTTGTAAGTGGTGAGACGTGGGGTTCCTGTTTCATTCTTCTGCATGTGGCTATCCAATTTTTCTAGCACCAAGTATTGAATTGGGGCTTCTTTTCTCCAATGTATGTTGTTGTCTGCATTGTCAAAGATCAGTTGGTTATAGTAGATGGTTTCTTTGTTCTGTTTCATTGGTGTATGTCTCTAGTTTTGTTCCAATGCCATGTTATTTTGGTTACAATAGCCTTATAGTATATTTGAAGTTTGGTAATGTAATGCCTCCAGATTTGTTCTTTTTAAGATTGCTTTGGCTATTTGGGCTCTCTTCTGGTTCCAGACAATGCATAGAGTTATTTTCCCTAGATCTGTGAAATACGATGTTGGTATTTTGATGGGGATTGCGTTGAATCTGAAAATCACTCTGGACAGTATGGACATTTTGATAATGTTGATTCAACTGATCCATAAGTGTATGTTTTTCCATTTATTTGTGTCCTCTGCAATTTCTTTCCTCAGTGTTTCATAGTTCTACTTGTAGAGATCTTTCACCTCGTTGGTTAAGAATATTCCTAAGCATTTTATTTTCTTTGTAGCTATTGCAAATGTTACTGAGTCTTTAATTTGACTCTCAGCTTGACTGTTATTGGTATATAGAAATGTTACTGCTTTATGTACATTGATTTTATAACCCAAGACTTTGCTGAATTTATTTATCAATTCCAGGATTCTGTTGGTGGAGTCATTGGCATTTTCTAGATACAAGGTCATATCGTCAGTGAAAAGCGATAGTTTGACCTTCTTTTTCCCAGTTTGGATACTCTTTATTTCTTTCTCTTGCCTGATTGCCGTAGCTAGGACTTCCAGCACTATGTTGAATAGAAGTGGTGACATTGGGCACCCTTTTCTTGTTCCAGTTCTTAGAGGGAATGCTTTCAACTTTTTCACATTCAGTATGATGTTGGCTGTGGATTTGTCATATATGGCTTTTATAATTTTGAGATATGTTCCTTTTATGCCTAGCTTGTTGAGGGTTTTAATCATGAAAGGGTGCTGGATTTTGTCAAATGCTTTTTCTTCATCTATTGAAATGATCATATGCTGTTTGTTTTTGCTTCTATTTATGTGGTAAACTACATTTACTGATATCCAAAAAAGAGTCTGAGCAGTGAAAGTGCAAATTCCCTCACATCAGCACCTGTTTCATGGGTCACTGTACAGCTTATGTCAGGAACCATTTTCCAGGTTTTAAGAGGAAGAGCCATGTTATTTCACTAAAAGACAGTTTCAGCGGTGCCTCAACAACAGGGAGCCAGAGCAGGAGAGAAAAGAAATGGCAAATGGCAAGAGTTGAGGGAAGAATTGTTTGAGGGCGGGAGGTTCACAGTGCAGGGGAAGGTTAGGTCTGAGAAATAATTTGCAGCTTTTAGAATGACTCAGATTTTGCCCTTTGTCCAGCTGTACCTGTTGTAAACAAGAGTTATACAAACTGCCAGGCCCGTGGTGACTGCGTGCCCTCCCTGCCCCACAACCTCAGGTGACCTGCCTTTGCTGTTTGTTTGAATCCATATACGACTGGGCTTCAGGGAAGAAGGAGTTCCTGGAAACAGCCTTTCAGAGTGGGGCAAGGTGAGCAAGAGCTCATTCTAGGGTGTTCAGATCTGGACAAATCGTCTTGCTACTAGTTTGTCGTTTGTAATAGGCGATCAATTCAGTATGTGCAAAAGACAAGGATGTTTTTTGTTTAATTTCTATTAATACTAATTATATTAATACTGAGGATCAGGCAAGATAAAACAGGCTTTGAGCTTCTAATTGAGTTACAGGGATTCTACCAGATATTTACTGTATATTTGAAAATAGATATTAATAGAAGAGACGATTTTGAATGTTCTCACCACAAAGAAATGACACGTTTGAGGTGATGAATATGCTAATTATTCTGATTTGATTATTACACAATGTATATATGTATTGAAACATCACACTGTACCCTGTAAATATGTACAATTGTGTGTTGAAAACAAAATAAAACTTAAAAGAAGAATAAAATAAAAGGCAAACAAACAGAAACGTACTGTGTGAGAGAACAGTCTTTCTATAGGGAACCACAGCCAATTCTTGGATGTGCTGTTAAGCTCTGATATCTCCAAACTGTCAATATGTCCTTGGAGTTGCTATAAAATCCCTAAACTATTTTTTAAAGATGGATTGAGTTCCTGAAAAGTTCCATCTCAAGATGTATCTTTTAGGTAATAAAATTTTTCCCTTTGTGTTTTCTGTTAGACAAAAGCAAAGGAAATCAAAGACAAATGTACCTCAAAACTGGAGCCATGAGATGAAGAATTAGTAGCCCTGTGTCCTTTGAAAAAATCCATGAGGTGGGATGAAAGGACAGTGAGGGAGAGGAGGTCCTTAGGCCCCCTAATCACATCTCTAGTCTGGTCAGTTCTATAGATTTTATACCAAATAAACCTCCTACTGTCCCAATTGTCAAGAAACCATCTTTCCTGCTCTGCCTTGGTTCTGAGGGTGCCCTCGGGAAGCTCTAGGGCTGGCCCAGGAGGACTTTCCCATGCTCTCCAGGAGCCTGGGCTCACAGGGCACAGTCCCTACTGACAACTCTGCATTTGGGTAAGTGCCTGCAAGCCCGCAGTGCCCTGGGGCACCCAGCTGGGAGAAGTGTCCCAGCATCTCTGGCTCCAGCCCCAGGGAGAGGCAAGCCTGTTCTGGGATGGAATAGGAGAGGAGAGATAGGGACAGTTTACTCCAGGAATATCCTCTCACCTGGGTTAGAGGAGAGCCTCTCTTGGGCCAGGAGCCTGTGCCTGCCTCTCCCTCTTTCCTCCTGGGGGAACAAGCCCAGCACAGGAGGAAAACAGTGTGGGAACGTGTCTCTGCCCCAGCGCGGTTCACTGTGCACATGAGTGCATGGGACAGGCCGATCTCTGGATTCCCCCTCCACTCACTCACCCACCAAGGACAGAATCAGGATTTGGGTGGCTTCTGAAAGCAAGAGTCCAGGCAGAAGGGAGCAGACAAGAAGTAGCGCCTGCTGCCGGGCCATGCTCATGCTCACAGAAGCAGCTGAGCAGAGCCTGGTGCCATGCCCTGCTCTTGGCTAAGCATCTTGTGCACCCTTCTGGCAGGTAAGGGTAGTGCCAAAGCAATGCCCTGCGAACTTGGCAGGAGCCGGCAGCATCCAGCCTGTCTGCTCTTCCCTCTGTCCTCTTTTTCCTTCCATCATCTTCCCTCCCTGTGATCCCTTAGACCTTAGATCTCTCACACCCCAGGAAGTGGGAAAGAGGGATTGGAGAACTTGGCAAGTTGGATCCTTAACTCAGCTCTGCAGGTGGAATCTCTGCCTTTAATGCCCCAGCTCTGGTGGATGCCTGATGCTCTGGGAGGAGCTGGCTGGGATGGACTGAGAAAGTGCCTTTGGTACCCAAACTCTTCCTTTCCAGGCCTTTTTTCCAACTTGTTAGTCTCCAACCCCCAGTCTCCCTTAAGTGGTTGCCCTAATCACAGCTGTGCCAGGTGTGGTGTCTTTACTAGAACAAATCAGCACAGCCTCTAGCCCTTAGGGTTAATCTAGCAAATGTGTGCTTTTCAGACCCTATCCATGAGGTTTGGAAGCAGTTTCCATTCACCTGGGAAGGACAGCAGTAAACATTTGAGGTCTTGCTGAAGGAATAAGTCAATTCACCTGCTCTCGATCACCTTATTAACTGAAGAGATCTTGATTGGTCTTTCCTGAGAATACAATGCTGTTCCAAATATCGATGACATTATGTTAATCATATCTGGAAAGCAGAAGTGTCATGTGTTCTAGATGTTTGATAAAAATATATACACTGGAGCACTGAAAATTAACCCAGCAAACATTTAGTGGCCTGCCATAGATAGAGGTATATTTTGGGGGTGGTGGAGTGGTCTGGGGACATACTGAACATTTGTTCCAAGGAAAAGTATGTGCTATTATACCTTGCCCCTAAGAGAAAGATGCAGTGATTGCTAGATCTCTAAGGATTTTCTTAAAAGTTGTGGTAAAATAACACAAAAGTGATTCAATGCAAGCCGCATCAAAAGACCAACATCATGTGTCACAGATCTCAAAAAAAATAAGTCTACACACTTTGTTTGGAACCAGAAAAGAGCCCAAATAACCAAAGGAATATTAAGCAATAAGAACAAATCTGGAGGCATCATATTAGCAGACTTCAAACTGTACTATTAATATAAGGCTATAGTAACCAAAATAGCAATGGTACTGGTACAAAAATAGAGACATAGACCAGTGGAACAGAATAGAGAACACAGATATAAACCATCTACCTACAGCCAACTGACCTTTGACAATGCAGACATCACACACTGGGGAAAAATTCCCTATTCAATAAATGGTGCTAGAAAAATTGGATAGCCACATGCAGAAGAACGAAACAGGACCCTTATCTCTCACCACTCACATAATTAATTCAAGATAGATAAAGGACTTAAATGTAAGGCACGAAACTATAAGAATTCTAGAAGAAAATGTAGGAAAAACTCTTCCAGACACCGGCCTGGAAAAGAATTTTGACTAAGACCCCACTGGCAATTTCAGCAACAACAAAAATAAATAAACGGGATTTGATTAAACAAAAAATCTTCTGTACAGCTAATGAAATAGTCAACAGAACAAATAGACAACCTATAGAATGGAAGAAAATATTTATAAACTCTACATCCAATAAAGGCCTAATATCCAGAGTCTATAAAGAACTCAATCAAATCAACAAGAAAAAACAAACAACTGTGTTAAAAGGTGGGCAAAAGACATGAACAGAAGTTTATCAAAAGAAAATAGACAAATGGTCAATAAACATATGAAAAAATTCTCAACCTCACTAATCATCAGGGAAATGCAAATTAAAACCACAATGAGATATCACCTTACCTGTGTCAGAATGGCTGTTATTAAAAAGTCCAAAAACAATAGATACTGGTGTGGATGCAGAAAGGAAGGTTTATACACTGTTGGTGGGGCTGCAAATTAGTACAACCTCTATGGAAAACAGTGTGGAGATTCCTCAAAGAACCAAAAGTAGACCTACCATTCAATCCAGCAATCCCACTACTGGGTATCTACCCAAAGGAAGAGAATTCTTTTTATCAAAAAGACACCTGTATCAAATGTTTATTGCAGCACAATTCACAATTGCAAAGATGTGAAATCAACCCAAGTGCCCATCAATTCATGAGTGGATTAATAAAATGTGCTATATGTGTACCATGGAGTACTATTGAGCCATAAAAAGGATGAATTAATGCCTTTTGCAACTGGGGACCATTATCCTAAGTGAAGTATCTAAAGAATGGAAAATAAACACCACACATATTCACTATTAAATTGGAACTAACTGATGAGTACACATGTGCACAGAGGAAAGAAAAACTCAGTGAAAACCAAGTGGGGGAGGGGGGAAGAGGGGAGGTACAAAAACATACCTAATGGGTACAATGAACACTATCTGGGTGATGGGCACACTTATAGCCCTGACTTGAGCATTAAAAAAGTGATCCATGTAACCAAAAACATTTGTACCCCCTTAATATTTTGAAATTTTAAAAAAAGCGACCATCCTATTTTTAAGTGGATAGTTCAGTGACATTAAGTATATTCACATTGTTATGCAACCATCACCACCATCCGTCTCCAGAACTCTTCATATTGCAAAACTGAAACTCTGTACCAGTTAAACAATAACTTCCCATTCCTTCCTCCCCCACAGTCCCTGGCAACCACCACTCTATTTTCTGTCTCTACAAATTTGACTACTAGATATCTCATATAAGTGGAATCATATAGTACTTACCTTATTGTGAATGGCTTATTTAACTTACCATAATATCCTCAGGACTCATCCATGTTTTAGCATGTGTCAGAATTTCCTTTATTTTTAAGGCTGACTAATATTCTACTGTATGCATATACACCACATTGTGTTTATCAATTGTGTCTCCATCCCCATTCTCAACACCACATTGTGTTTATCCATTTTCTGTTGCCATCCCTTGTGTATTTTCTTCTTTGCTCTCAGGGATGCCTAATATTCTTATGTTTGGTCTCTTTACATAATCCCACATTTGTTGTATGCTTTGTTCATGTCTCTTGCTTCTGTGTTCTTTTTCTTCGTCTGATTTGTTCAAGCTCTGAGATTCTTTCCTCTGCATGAACCAGCCTATTCTGAAGGCTTTCCAGTGTGTTTTGTAGTTTCTTGAATGTCTCTCTCATTTCTAGTATTTCTGCTTTGTTCTTTCATAATACTTCAATTTCTTTAGAGAATTTTTCAGTCATTTCCTGTATTGTTCTTGTGGCTTCTTTGTGTTGGATTTCTATTTTCTCTTTAATTCCATTGAGTTTTCTTACAATCCATATTGAAAATTCTTCATCTGTCATTTTAACCATTTCATTTAAGTTGGTATCTGTTACTGAGAAACTAATGATTTCTTTTGAGGGTGACTTTTTGCTCTGAAATTTCATGTTTTCTGAGTTCTTTTGCTGATTTTTTTTCTCATCTGGCTTCTTGCTCAAGAACTGGGGGTGCTAGGGCTGGTTTATGGCCCTAACTCTAAGTCCCCAAGGGTCATTCCTTGACAGTGCTGTGGAGAGGAGCGCTGGTCCTGCCTGTATTGCCTTAGGGGCATTTTAGCAAGTTTGATGAACCTCTTGGGTTACCTCTGACCTGATGTCTCCACCTCTTCCCAATGAAGTCTAGTGAGTTTGGTTCCCCAGCTTAAGCTCCATGCTGGTGGATTGTACTTGTGGGTATAAATTCACTGCTCCCTAATAACTTGAGATAGAAGACAATGTTTAGCTATGGGATTGCATTCTCTGTTATTGATTGTATTTTGCATGGAGGAGCCAATTATCGAGGTAATCTGTTGTCCCGTGGTAGGCTCTGGTCTCCCAGATGGGGTATACGAATGTCCCAATCTTTGGGAAGGGCCTTGTTACTCCCAGGGGTTGCTTGGACCCTGCTCCCCCCTGAGGTGGGGATAGGAGCAAGATAGATTACAGCTGGAATGCAAAAGCCTGGGTGGGTGCCACTAAGGGAGCTGCTGATATGGATTTCAGGGATATCTCACCACGCTTGGAGAGCTGCTCCTGATGGGAGAGACCAACTGGTGTGACTGCTGAGGTCACACCCTGCCCCACCCTGCCATCTGCGCTGTCAATTGGTGAACACGCCAAACGCCTGTGGCTAAGAGAATGGGGATGGAGACACATCCCTGGCAGTGAAAGCAGGTCACTTGGCACAGAGAACTCTACCGACTGCTATGATTTGGGGGAGGGGCAGCAAACTTCCTGCACTGCTTTTGAGTTTGGGGTGGGGGACGGTGCTTCTGTCTGCCCTCCTCTCCAAGCCCTAGTCCAGGCAGAGCGACCACTCTCCTCTCCACTGCACTGCAGCAATTTTGCTAACCGAGGCAGGCTTGACTGAGAGTGCACAGAAAGTCCACCCTCTGGTCGTTTCTAATCCTCTCTCTGAGATGCAGTCTGTCCAGATTGACCAGGCTCTGGATTGACCTGGTGTCCGCAAAACACCCCGGGACCCACTGGACCCTGAGACTCCTACAGTCTGGGTTGGAGTTATGTCTGTGTGGTAATGCACAGGACAAAGCATGGGGGGTTGAGGCACCCAGAGGAGGATCAAGGTGTCTTGTAGTTGTAGAAGCAGTAGGGCTCCTGATGTCTGGCTGGAGTCAGTGGGATGGGAGGTCCCCTGGCGGGGGCGCTGGGAGCCTGGTGTTATGACTGCAGGAAACTTCCTGCTCACTGGTGGCAGCAGTCTCTGGACTTGTGTGCTTAGAAGGACTCTCTGGTTGCTCAGGAGCATGCAGATGGCAGGCCGACACAACCTGGAGGGTGCGTTCAGAGCTGGGGGGGCAGCAGGTGGTTAGGACATGAAGCGGGGCCTCTGGTAGATAAGCTGCTATCTGCCTCTTAAGCACCAGGGCCCCGCAGTTGCAAGTCTGCCCAGCAAAGAACGCAACTCGTTAGCCCCTCCCCACCTCCAAGGGCAGAGCCCACCGCGTGGACACAAGCCTGTGGGCTGGGGCTAGGGTGGTGTCCAAAACCAACGCTGAACAGGACCTCTGGAAGGGGGACCCCAAAGTTGGCGGCTGACTGGACCTGGAAAAAGAGCACTGGAGCCCAAGGACTACGAAGACTACCAAATCCGGGCCAATGGCGCCAAATTAACAGGCCACCAACTATTTCTTTGGCACCAAAGTCCCCCAGATTCACGTCTGCTGAACAGAGAACGCAGTTCTCTTTGTCCCACCCAGAGCCGGCTGCAATGGCCAGCGGTCTCCAAGGGCAGAGCTCGCTGCTTGCCATTCAACTTCCCTGCTCTGGTCTCACTGACCTCTAGGGACGAGGTGCCTGTCTCCAAACTCCAGTGCACACTCACAGGAAGCCCTATTCAGATGTATCCCTCCCCAGCCTGGTGCGGTCCCAGCACAGCAAGCCTGAGTTAAGTATGGCTCCTGCTATTGTCTCCTCTCCACAGAGCCTGCCGTCTGGTGCCACAGCTTTTCATTGACTTCAGGCCTGTCCCCGTCTGAGTGGGGGGGGGGGGTATTGGGTGTCCTCCTGTGGGTCAGATAGCACTGCACCAGCTGGCCGGCTGGGCGTGGTCCTCCCACATTCTATTCCCAATTGTATTTCTTGCACTCTCCAAGTTTTGTGAAAATATCTTCCTTTCACCTTTTTTCCTGCAATGTGTACCACGCTGTTTCTCTGCAAATTCACAACAGTTTTTAGGGGGAGTGATCCACTCGTGTGTAGCTGTCCATGTTCTTCATCTCTTTCTCTGGGAGAGGTGAGCCAGGAGGCCACCGCTAATCCATTTTCCTCGCCCATCAATTTGTTTTAATTTGCAATTCCCTAATGACATATTCCCTTAAGCATCTTTCCATATGCATATTTGCTATCATCTTTGTGAGGTGTTTGTTCATATCTATTGCCCACTTTTTAACTGGGTTGTTTCTTATTTTTGACTTTTAAGAGTTCTTTGTATATTTTGGATACAAGTCCTTTATCAGATAGGTCATTTGCTAGTATTTTCCTTATAGTCTGTGGATTGTCTTTTCATTCTCTTAACAGTGTCTCTTGCACAGCATAAGTTTTAATTTTAATGAAGTCCAACTTTCAGATATTTCTTCCATGGACTGTGATTTTGGTGTTGTATCTAAAAATTCATTGCCAAGCCCAAGATCATTTAGATTTTCTCTTATCTTCTAGAAGTTTCATAGTTTTGTGCTTTAAGTCTATGATCAATTTTGAGTTAATTTTTATGAAAAGTCAATGTCTACATTCACATCTTTGCATGTGGATGTTCCAGCACTATTTGTTGAAAAGACTATCTTTTCTCCATTGAATTGCCTTTGTTCCTTTGTCAAAGATCAACTGACTATATTTATATGGGTCTGTTTCTGGGCTCTCTCTATTCTGTTACATTCATCTGTCTATTCTTTCACCAATACCACGACGTTTTAATTACTAGTTTTATAGTAAGACTTGAAGTTGGGTAGTGTTGGTCCCCTGACTTTGTTCTTTTTTCAATATTGTGTTGACTCTTCTGATGTTTTGCCTCTCTATATAAACTTTGCAATTAGTTTGTCAATATCCACAAAATAACCTGCTGGGATTTTAATGGGATTGCATTAAATCCATAGATCAAGTTGGAAAGAACTGACATCTTGATGATACTGAGTTTTCCTATCCATGAATATGGATTATCTATTTCAGCTTTTTAATTTCTTTCATCAGAGGTTCACAGTTCTTCTCATATAGATCTTGTAAAAATTTTGTTAGATTTACACCTAAGTATTTCATTTTGGGGGGTACTAGTGTAGATGTTATTGTGATTTTAATTTCAAATTCCACCTTTCCGTTGCCACTATATAGGAAAGTGATCAAGTTTTGCATATTAACCTTGTTTCCTGCAAACTTGCTGTAATTTATTAGTTCAAGGAGTTATTTTGTCAATTTTTTTAGACTTTCTACAAACATGTTGTCAGTGAACAAAGAGTTTTTTTTCCTTCCCAACCTGTATGCCTTTTATTTCCTTTTCTTGTCTTATTATATTAGCTAAGACTAACATAAATAGCGTCATGCATTTAAATTTCAAAGTCCAACTGTTCATTTTTTGTATATAGGAAAGCAACCTATTCTGTTTTCTTGGTTAGCCTGGCTGGAATTTCATCTAATTTAATAATCTTTTCAAAGACCCAGCTTTTGGTTTTGATTTTCTCTACTGCTTTCCCATTTTTGATTTCACTGGTTTCTGATCTAATTTTTTCAATATTTTGTAATGAGACATTACTTACCCTCTTTTAAAAAAATGTTTTAAATACATTTTTAAATTGACCCATAAAAACTGTACATATTTGTGGGGTATAGCATGTTTTAATACATATATAATTACTTTTGTTTTAATTATAAATACAAGAAGAAGTAATGTGGAACCTAAAGTACATACATTTAATTATTTACCTTAAAACAAAGAAAGCCTAAATCTACTTTTAAAAGTTTGATTTCAAATGAAGTAAAATGTATACATAATCACCAAGATTCTTATTAACTTGTAGAAATGTTTATTTCATGCAAAGCTACATAATTTCCTATATTTTAACAGCTAATCAAATAAACATTTCAAAAATTCATTACATCACAATAAGTTAAAATACTATGAAGGAACTGCAAGTCAATGAGTTTGCAAAATCAAACTGAAGAGAATATTATGCATAGATAAGGCCAAAGATGCTAACTTACTTATAGTAGCACTTTGCAGCTTTTTCTAAATACACATTTGAAAATGTAGTGAGAATCTACAAAGAAAAACAGTTAAATCTACAACCCACTGGTCAGACAGGAAAATATTTGTCATTACATATCAGGTAGTAATGGCTGATTAAAGATAAATTTGGCATCATCCATGAAAAATGAACATAGTTAACATTTTGAAAAATTATGATCAGATACACATTTGAAAAGATTAATCTATTTCACCTAATCGACTAAATTAGAAAAGGCAAAATAACAAGTACTTTATTAATGCAATGCAGAAATTAGGCTTTTTATATATTTTTCTTGAGTACTGGTGTATATAAAAAGATACTGAGGAGACATGAGAGTATTTCAAATTCACATTAAACTACTGAACTTTAGAATATTGTCCTAAGGAAATAGGTCTGGGCAGAACTTATTTCAGAAAGATTTTAAAACTATTTAAAAGCAATACTACAATTAGTTACTTACAAAAACATTTGTAAAAATTAAATACCAGAAAGTAACAACATCAATATTAGAGTTCTTTTGTATTTTTAAATGCTATAATTTATAAATATATATATTATAGTAATTTAAAAGACAGGTCCACATATTCTCTACCTTCTAAAATAAGAAAAATCTTTCAAGTTATTTTCAAAATATGGACAAAACAAATCCATTGGATTGCTTTTTAAAAAATAAATACAGTCTCTCCCCTGCGACTTGGTATACTAAGTAGGGAAGATGCTAGCCAGCATTCTTTTGAGAAATTACAGATCTAAATGAGCAGGTTGATAAAAATTTGTCAATATCAACTCTAAATGGTGTTGTACAGTCAGTTTAATAAATTGTGACTTTACCCTACATATGTCTGCCATAGTAAACCATTCTTTCTACTCTTTCATACTACGTACAGTAAAATTCTTTTACAAAATGATTTGGGATCAAGATAACCAAAAAAGAAAATATTTTCAGTGAAAAAAAGTTAATTTTCCCCAAGAAACATGTAAAAAAAATGTTTTTTAGGATACTGGTGTCAAGAGGAACATGCCAATAGTCTTACACTATTAACAAATGTAAAAATTATAGCAAGGCCTCAATCAACCTTAGTGGACAAATCTCTTGAAAATGGAAATAAAATTTTAGTTAAGCCAGGCTGAGCATGGAAGAGATTAGAGGTGAGGACATGTTCCCACTGTAATGGGAAGGAAGACAGGGCAGAACTAGTGCCTGCCCTGCTGGGAGAAATGGCTCACAGGGCCTGATCTCTAGGATTGGGAAAGGGAAAAACACTGCCTGATCTCTGGACAGGAAAAAGTCACCGAGTTGGAAAGAAGTACCTCACAGAGAGGGAAATTCATATTTTAGAAGGCCTCTTCTTATATTGATCCAACTTTCCAAAGAAAAACTCTGAAGATGAATGTTATTTATTAATGCCTTTTTGTAAAAAGAGGTCTCAAGATTCTTAATGTTTGGGGTCTTTTTATAATCATATTTTTGTGGAAATCTATTTTTATGCAAAAACATTACACTGAAAAATGATTCATTTTACTCAAATGCCCTTCTTACTGACCTAAACGACAACACACTGACTCAGCATACTTCACATTTACATTCAGATGTTGCTTAGTTGTTTAGCAAAATCTGTTTGACTACTTAAGGTACAATACTGCTATTTCAAGTAGTGGGATTTGTGGCTGGAACTAGTTCACTTTGAGTATACTGCTCATCAAAAACAACTGTGCAGACAAAACAAACAAAAGAAAAATCTGTCAGCACATTAAAAATCATATTATAAAGAGAGGTCTCGGAAAGGAAAAAAGGTGTAAAAGGAGAAAGGAAGTAAGAAAAGAAAGACAAAACCTTAAATCCATTTGCTTCTTAATACAATCCATTACACTTTAGAGATTCAAGTATGTTAAGATTTTTCAAGGACAGGTTTTGTCTCTTAGTGCAAATATACTTATTCTTGTGACTTTTTAGGCATGGTCCATTCAAATCACAGGTACAAAACTCACCTTTCTGAACAGTGTGAACTGGAGAGCTTATTTTTCTCTTTATACAATAATCAGTACACTATCAAGAACATTCCCTAAACCTATTAAAGCTCTATAAAATGAGGTTTGTTAACGAACATAAATTAAATTCCTTCATTAATATGCTAAATACACTCTAAAAAAACTATACATATTGACTTTCCTATCTATATTTAATTTGGGTACACATCCAGCTTAAATTTCCAGAACTGATAATCTAATCAAACAATAGAGTCCAAAACAATCAACTTGCCAGCATTTCTTTTTTTAAAGTTGGATTGCCAAATTCTCTGATCTATTCTTTATAAAGGCAAAACACTTGAATTTTTTGACTTAGGTCTTACCACTTTTGTGAAATGAGGGCCTCTTTTGTGATGAAATTATTCTAAAGCCCTTGTATTCATTTGGTAAGAGTAAATTTTAATAATTAGAGTCATACTTTATTTCTTATGTTTTTTACAAAAATGCTCTATTGATAATAATGTTATTTAAGTAGTAAAAAAAGTTAATTAGTAACTTAGAGGTGACTCATGAAATTAATAGATTGTTATTTTCCACAATGGTTATTCTAAATTATTGGCTTACTGAATATACTTACCTAACAACTATTTTAAAAATTATTTAGAAAATTTGACTCAGATATTATCATGTAACAAAGACATCAAAAAGTAATTGCTGTTAATAATTTTTAAGAAATGTACTTTGCATGTAAAGTATATGAATTTAGTAGTAATATTTTGCAGATGTCATTACATTTTAATAAGCTTCTCAAAACAAAAATTTCTTGTACCTCCTAGGGTTTTTCCACACAAGGTGGCTTAACAAATATGAACTTAGTTCTCCAGCCATGAACTCAGTCTTCAATCATTAAATCATTGCCTTCTGAACTCACATTTACCCAGCAAAATAACCTTCCTATATGATTATACATAAAATCTTATAAGACAAGTTCTGCTTAAAAAATTACTCTGAATCACTGAAACACCCAAATATTATTTTATAAAGTAACTCAAAAGTCATAAAGGGATCTATAGTGTTTGTGAAGTATATGTATATATATACTATAATTATTACAACCACAAAAATTTAATAATAAAGGAAAGTGGTACACGTTCCTATCAATTTATTTTAGGGCATTAATAAAAGATAGTTATAAAAGTAACTGGATAATTTCTTCCCTTTTTCTGCTTCTACTTCAACAACATCTGAGTTTCATGACAAAACCTGATGAGAAACATCATACTTAAGAAAATATTCCAAAGTAAACCCAAAGACTAAATAAAACAACACTATTTTCACAGGACTTCTAATGAATTAGTCCATAAAGAGTGTATGCTTTGGGGACTTGTAAGTGTTGCTGTAATAACAAGAAATGGGACCATTTTCTGGGAAGATCATTTCCCCTATCCAATACCTTCAAGTACCACTATGAAAAACAGCACAGCTAACAACTTGTTTTGTCTTTTTAAACTCTAGTACATAACATCCACTCAACTCCCTCACAATAGCTTTGTGAGGTAGATCAGTAGTTAAATAACAAATATCATCTTCATTCTGCAAATGAAGAAACTGAGGCACTGAAAGGTTATGATTTGCCCAAGGTACTCAATGAGTCAATTGCAAACAGTTACATTATCTCTGCTCCTGGCCTGTTCTATTGCTCTTTGACCATACTTCACGATAAAAAGCTGTGTGTGTGTTCCCTCAAATAAGCAGTTTATATGACCTTCAACTGAGAGTAAATCTATCCATTGATAATAATTTTAAAGGGAATCTAATCTCAAAGATCATAAAAACTCAAAAGATCAAAAAAATCAGACAATTAGGATAATGCACTATTCCTTTCAGTACTCACAAACAACTGTGTCTTTTCAAAATTTACATGATGACACTCATTCAAGAGGAAAATAGAAATTTTAAATTTATGACTCAGGGAAAGATTGCCTTCAAGAAACATATAATCATATTGTTAAGGTGACCATATAATTTATCTTCAAACTGGGATACTTGAGAGTGAAAGCGAGCACTAGTAATGATTACAAAAGATAACAGGTGTTAAACTGAGACTATACTGGGAAATCTCAAGTATGGTCACCCGATGTAGCATGAATTGTCTAAGAGCTGCAAATATTTCACAGACATAAAAAACTCTCTACAAGCATGCTGCACTCAACCATGTTCACTGGTGCTTTAAAATATAATACCTAACTTTGGCTTAAACACAAAGGTTAAAACAACTTTAAATAATAAGCATGTTTAACCAAGCTATGACTACACATTTCCATTCTAATATCATTTTCTGTTTTCTATAAACCACATTTTAAGTGTCAGTAATAACAGCAAATAGACTCACTTTTTACCTTTGAATAACCACATTTTTTTTATCAAAAAATATAACCAGGCACCTTTAAATATTAGAGAATTTTGTGGAACTCTCTGGCTACAAAAAAAAATAAATAAAACTATTTACCATTAATGCTTAAGATTTATCCTTGAATGACATGATCAACACTTAATATGCTAAATGATAAAAATGATCATTGCTTTCTGAAATGAAAATCTTTTACAAAGCAATACCAAATGCATAAACAAATCCAGTTACTACAGAGGACTGAAAGAATAATATATCATCTGATTACAGTATACATGCTAATGACACTAACACTTATCAGTTGAAGTATAATCTTAATTATACATGCAAAAACCCCACTAATTTGCAAATAGATTTAAAAAAGCACTTTTTACATTTAGTTATGTCTGGTAAGTAAGCCTTGTTTTAAGACATGGATTTTATGAATATGGTTATTATCTGAGGTCTCCATTCACTTACATTTCTTTGGGAAATACAGGTTAAACATTTTTTTAATAACAAAAATGTAAATCACAATAATAAAACTGTATAATATTATTTAGTATGACTTATGGCTTCTTTGAACCTTTAACTCTCCTGAAAAAAATTAATCTGAAACAAACTGCACTACACATTGTCAACATATGCTTATCCTTACCATGAATTAAATCCTTCCACTGTAACTGTACTTCTAAGGCAGATGCTTAGGGAATGGTATGTAATAAATCTTGTTAGAAAAGACAATATTCTATTCAATGAGCAATAAACCATTATTAATAAGATATAATTAATTCTCAGTGCCTTTTTTGTTATCCTGATACTTTTCACTGAGAGTAAAAAGGAAATCCTAGAGTACACAGAATGTTCATAAAGGCTGAACTGATGTGTTGACATTGGTTAGCTGTTCCATAAATTTTTTCAGGCATTACACATCATCAAATATTCCAGCATAAGACATCGAGTGATATCGTCCACCAGGCTGATACCTAAAAGGTGAACATTAAGAAATGATCTGAAGCATCAATCAAAAATAATAAAGGAGGAAAGAAAAACAAGAACACATTAAAAGGAAGTTGCTACATAATTTTTTTACAGATTAAAAATCTAATCTATTCAGTAGCTGAAAGCAGAAACTTACCCTCCCAGGAAATTATCCAAAAGGACTTAATTATAAATCAACCAGCAACTGTTTTAGAGCCTAGAATACATGCATGACAGAGTGAGGGATGTAGAAAGAGGGGAATGTAAGATACACCTAGGAGATTAATCAATTTAATAACCACTCTTGATTATTGAACATAATATTCTAAGCTTTTTGCTACTTATAGGCAATAGTATAGTAAACATCTTCATGAATAGGATATTTTGCTTTTGTTTAATTATTTCCTCATAGCATAGTGGCTAAAAGCATAGACTCTGTTGCCAGAGTACTGGGGTTTGAATTCACAAGTTGTGTGAATCTAAGCAATTTACTGGGCCTCTCTGGGCTGAAATACAATTGGATTGCAACCATACAATACAATACTGTTGTTAAACTGCTGAGAATAGGGTCTGACACCCAAACATGGCTATGCAGCTCTTACTAAAGTATAATAAGTTTCACAAATGGGACAGTCAGAAATAGGCATATATTGTTATGATTCTTTGCTATATATTTCAATTCTTTAATAATTATAATACCATTAGTGTTGTCTAAAGATACTAATTTCAATTACCACTACTGGATACTATAATTTTTTTAAAATATAAAAGCATTATCATGTATAAAAAGGTATCAAAAGTTACTTGATATATTTTTTATTACTAGTAAAGATGAACATTTTCCCTTACTTTATCACTTGTTTACTTTTACCTTTACTTATCACTTGTTTTTAACCTTGTCAAGTCAGTATGTTATTAAAATTTCAGAGGAATGCCAGAGCCAAAATGTCACACAACCAGAACATACCTTCTCGATTCAGGTTCAAGAGGATCATCAGTGAATGTTTCTGCATTAAAATCCAAAGGTTCTGCATCTTGGAGAAGTTCTATTCGATCCCTTTCAGTCCTATTATTAGTCCTGGTATATTTGGATGCTGCTGCAAAGGAAGGAAAAAAAATTCTATTTCCCTATTGTCTTTTAATTTATGGGTCACAGTCTATGGACTTACAAAAAGAAAAATCAAGATTATAAGGAATCTGAATTTTCACTGTGAAGACAAATAACTACACGATTCCTTAAAAATCTGATTAAAATTAAAAACAATATACAGGGAATAGCAGCTTTGTAGCTAGTATAAGCTCAGAAGCAGATATAGTGCAAAGACTTAATTAATATAACTCAGAATTAATATTTAACTGTGGTATTACAACAGTTGGAGTTCTTCATTATCACATCAAGTGTCAGTTGGTTTCACAGTGAATCTCATTTCTTGGCTAGGACTTTAAGGTGTAATCAACTCAAGCCCTTCAAGAAAGGCCTGAGCCTTCATCCCATTGAGGCAAGAGTGTGGGCAGCACTAGCCAACAGAAATAAAACACAAGTCTCATAGATACTTTGAAATTTTCTAGTAGCTACATTAAAAAGTGAAAAGAAACAGGTGAAATTAATTTTAATATATTTAATTTAACCTAATATATCCAAAATATTATCATTTCAACATGGGGCACCAGCCATGTTGCAATTGCTCAACAGCCACATGTGGCTAATGATTATCGTACCGGTCAGCACAGATCAGATAACTAACTAACTCTCCCTTCTCTGTGTGGATGGGGATTTCTTCATAAACAATCTAAATTCTCACAATATTGTTTTGAGCAGTCCAAGTAGCTTTAAAACAACTTTATGATACAGTTCTTTTCAAAAACTTAAGGCAAGCCAATTCTATCATATTTACATTTTTGTCATCTTGGACTCTGCCCTAAATGCATGTCTCTTCATCTTTTCTCTCATTTATTCAGCAAATAGCAATTATCTACTGTATACCAGGATCCCTCTAACTCATAATTAGGCTTTGCACCGCCTCTTCTCTTAACCATTCTCCCATATCCCAGATCTTTCTATTTGTAAAATTCCACTCTGTGATAAGCAAGCAACAAAATCTCTTTACAAAATCCTCCATTTCCTAGCTTTAACTAAAGCTTTAGCATTCTATTTATTCTACCAAAAATCTTACCATGCTTCTTCCAACACTGAAATCTTACCTTCAGGACAAAATACAAACTTTTGAGCACGACAGTATCTGTTCCTCGACTATCTCTGTGGCCTCCCCTCTTACTAACCTCCTCATGCTTAGGCTCTAGTTGCAGAGAAAAACATGCATCTCCCCAATGACTCTCTTATGCCACAATGTCCTGCATTCACTCTTCCTTCTGATTAAAACACTCTTCACCTGGCTATGTACATTTCAATCCTAAATACTCAGATACATATTTCTTTATAACAGAAATATTTCTTTATTACAAAAATTCTTTCCCAAGATAGAACTCTTTTACCATTCCCCAGGCTGAGTTCCTTCAGCATCAGGTATGTATCCTCCTGTCATACCTTTCATGACAAGTTTACAATATTATAAATAGTTCATCATTAAATATTTCTAACTTTTTCCATTTATCTCTTTTGTATAGTTTCCATCTCTCTGGTGAAATTCTTCCTGATCTGTTCATGTACATTGTCTAAGTTTTCCATTAGATATTTTAACATACTAATTGGTTATTTTCAAGTCACTGCACTGTCTGATAATTCCAACATTTGAGCCACCTCTAGGTCTAGTATGTTGACTATTTTATATTTTGAAAACAGCTCATATTTTCTTACTTTCTTATGTATCTCATAATTTTTGGCTAAATGCCAGACACTGTGTATAAAAGAAGAGATGGAGATAAATAATTGTAATGCCCAAAATGGGCATACCTCTTCTATTAGGTCATCAGTGTTGAGAGACTGAATCAATCTAATCTATACTTGATCTGGGTTTGGACTTTATTGTTGGGTTAGTTACCTTAAGTCCTTACATATTTCACATCTCTCCAGTGATGAACTGCTATTAACTTGTGATTAGTAGGGCCCCATCTGGCAGATGATTTCTCTTAGCATTTTTTTCCTATTCTCAGATTTAGCAGTCCCTACATACATAAGCCACAGAGGGAGTCCCTTTCCATGTTTCTACTCCTCCTCCAACAGTAGACTACTGTTGCTTGGTCACTACAAAACCTGTAGTTGGGTGGGAGAGGTTGCTCAATTTTCCTGCTCCACTCTCACCTGTGCACTCTTCAGTGCACAGGTCCCTGTGCACTGAAGTCTTAGTGGTGAGTCTCTCTCAGCAAACTGAAATCTCTCCCAAAGACAAACAACCTCTGCCTTCTACTCAGTGCAAGGTCCTAAGCAAAAACAGGTTTCTTGCACTTACCCAGGGGCCTCATGTCACATTAATATATTTTTTATTATTAGTAAAGATGAACATTTGTAGGGTCAATGATATGGGAAGGTTTCCTAACCCACCCTGGTGAGCAATGGCTTCTGCCTGGTGTCAGTTCCTCACTCAATTATAAGCATCCTAAGGATAAGAAATTTATCTTCTTTGTATCATTTTATACTTGGGAATATGTCTGACATACATGGGTCAGCCAATAAGTTATTATAAAAACAATTGAATAACCTATGTCTATTAATAGAAAAGTGAAGAAAAATATTAAGTACATGGTAGAAATAACTACTTGCCTAGAACATGCCTGGGATAAGTGCTTAAATTATTTAGGTTAATATACATACAGCTATTTGTTTGATGTTCCAGTTTCTCCTTTCCCTATCAGAATGCATATTTGAATTTCCCCTTCCTTCTTTATACTGAGGAATGTAAGTAAGGAAGGTCAGTGCAAATGCACATTTACAATTCTACAAAGGCATTTCTGGATGAGTATCCTAACTCTCAGTTGCTATGCAAACAAGCATAAGAAAAAAAATTTCTAAGCAAACTAGAAAATAAACTACTTACATCGGTTGGTATTAATATCTGAGAAGTTTAACTCTTTTGGGTCAGTATGAACATTTCTGTTCCTAGTGGAATCTTCTCTATTGTGTCCATAACGTTCTTTCCATTCCTAAGAAACATAAATGCATATATAACAAAAGAACAAAAAATAATTTATCAATGTCAACAGATTATATATGCAGAATAATATAATTTAATTCTTTTTCATCAGAAATTCATTAGTAATCAGGTACAATTATCATAGTACCTTTAAAAATCATAGGTCAATGTTTTTATCTTTACATGTAAAGTCATAGTCTCTATAAACTTTAACTTTTAAAAATGAAGACATTTATAAACATTTTTGTTAACTATGATTATGTTAAGTTATTCTTCTATGTAAAACATCAAAAAAATATTGGAACTGCAAGCTTATTCTAACCATGTAAAAGTTATAAGAACCCATAATGACTGATAAGATGTTAACAAAATTTTCTTTCATTTAAATAAACTACAAATATTAGAGAGGTGAAAAGTCATTTTCAATAGCAAAATTAAAGTTTTATACAAACATAATTAGACTGAGATTCACACAGCATTTTGAGTTATCATAAGCACAGTAAAACCATATTAACTAGGATTCTATTCATCAAATTCTTACACTTGAAAGAGACATTAGAGGTCACCTAATGCAACTTTCCATGCATTGAAGGGTCTTGTTCTAAAAATCTGTGCAAGATGCTTTTTGGATGACTAGATGACATGTAATTTTCTGGGTTTGTGCAGCCTACTGCAATTTTCTTAAACTGTGGAAATTAGAAATTCTTATAGAGAGGTGAAAGCTATCTCCAGTAACTTCTACTCTTTGGTTCTACTTATACTTTCCGGAATTAAGAACAGACCTCTCTTTCACATGACATATTCTAAGATACACGACAACTATCAAGTCTCCTGTCTTAACTTTGCCAGTATAGATACACTCAGATGTTAAAAATTTGTGGTAACTGTGACTAGATTATTTTTCTCATTTTTTGCCTTTTCACTCTCTAGGAGGTTAGTTTGCCTCAGCAAATGGAGAACTGAAGAAGAGTTGAAGAGGAATAAAATTAGTGTCATATTACAAAAAAGCATAACAATTTTAAAGCAATCAAAACCACTTTAATAGCAAGACTACATGAATTCATTCATTCAACAAATATTCACTGAGCATCTACCTTAGGCAAGAAGCTGCTTGATGTGGGACACAAATGAAGTAATTTATTACTAGTGACTTTTAGAGGTCCGATAGGACACCTAGCATATATATCTGAAAGTATTAAAATTTCCTTTCTTAAAAAATATATCCTGTGCCATTTTTCCCACTGTTCTTTAGAGCCAATTATTCCAAATCAGTAGGATTCTTAAGATATTTCACATTAATATTTAGGTTACAGCAATTTAATCAATATTGTACTTACTCTTCTTCGATTTTCACCTTCTTCTTGCCTTTGCCTTTTTCTCTTCTCTGGAAACAAGAAAATGGTCTCAAATTTGGTATAATGTGGTTTAACCAGACACAGAATAAGTGAAGTAAAACTATCAGGCTATGACTAATATTTCTTTTAAATTACTACAAAATCAAATGTAATAGGTTACTGTTGGAAATGATCTAAGAGGTCATCTCACCCAATAGGTCCACCTTCTCTATTTTTGTTAGAGATGGTCCTGAAGTCTCTGTTCAAATAACTGTAGTGATGAAAAGAGTTCTGTCTCACAGTTACCTGAGTTTCTCTGTAACTTCTATTCTCTTTTAGTCCTATCTTCTAAATTAAGTTCATACTTCTTTCTGTATAAGAGTCTTTTCCCTTGTTACTTTACTCCAGGTTATAAACACAGTGTTTTTCACTTTATGTTCTACAGATTCATAATTCTGGCTGTCCTTCTCTAAATACCTTCTAATTTATCAGTCTTATTCTTAAAAATCTTAGGCAGGACTGGATGTGATATGCCATATGGGGTCTAATATGAGAGCGAGTGAAGGCTACACTAGCTTATTTGGAGCTGCAATACACTCTGGATTACATTCATTCAACTAATGATCACACAAAAGCCCCAGGCCTAGGTAGGGAGAATGTCTAAGAAACAACGTCACAAAAGTCAAGCTTTTTCCCTCCATCCTACCATCATTTCAACATCAGTAGATTTAATATATCTAGTTTTGTGATTTGATTCTAGTAGAGTGCCATGTATTCTATCAGGCTGTTAATGATCATTACATTCTTAAAAAATACCATTGGCTTGAGTGATTTCCCATGCAGTATCAAACTGATGGTTCTTTAAATTAATGAGTTTTACAGTTGTATAGAGCTTGGCAAATATGTTTCAATGCAAACATGAAAACAATTCCAAGACCATTCAAGGGCATTATTTAGTTGCAGACATACCAATCATTTATGCTTCAGAATTTCTTAAAGACAAATAAAATAAGTATTTACGTTTCCAGTCTTTTTTCTAAGAAGGCTGGATGCCGATTTTTAGCTAAAAACTGTATTAATTTATAACTTCTCCCTCCCCCCCTTTTTTTGGAGACAAGGTCTTGCTCTGTCTCCTGGGCTAGAGTGCAGTGGTGTCATCAGAGCTCACTGCAACCTCAAATTCCTGGCTTGAGCAATCCTCCTGCCTCAACCTCCTAAGTAGCTGGGACTACAAGCGTACACCATCACGCCTGGCTAATTTTTCTATTTTTTGTAGAGATGGGATCTCACTCTTGCTCAGGCTGGTCTCGAACTCCTGGCCTCAAGCAATCCTTCTACGTCAGCCTCCCAAAGTGCTGGGATTACAGCTATGAGCCACCATGCCCAGCCTTATAATTTCTTAAGATAGATTAAAATTATTTACAAATTATACAAACATTAATTTTGTTTTTTGAGTTTGAGCACTTAGCATTTTCTCTTCATTTAGTTTAAAAGACATATCTTACCTCGCCTGATTAATTCTTTTCCTTCATCAACTAAGTCTGATGTCATATCATTATCGCCCATAAACTGCTGGAAACCAAGCAGATTCAAACAACGGGTTCCCAAACTAAATAAAAGTAGATTTTCAAGAAAACAAGCGTTATTTCACATTATAAATATTTAGGTAAATTGTTCTTTAATGTTGTCATCCCCAAAGAAGTCTATGTTTGATTATCAGTTATCATGGCAAGTTACATATAGTTACAACTGTTGTTCTTAAAGAAGTACTACTTATTTCCCTTTCTAAGAAGTTTATGCCCAGTACTTTACTGACTAGGGTATGCATGATACCCAGATTTCCTATGGAAGTTAAAGGAGCTCAGGAAATTTTACCCCAATATATGACTCCTTAGTATAAAGAGTATTTTAAAAAGAACAATTGACTTCCCTTTCCCTCTCTGGTATCTCAGATATATTGCAGGAAAGATCAAGAATACAACCACACATGGCCCAACCCATTTTAAAAATAATACCTGTCTCTCAGGTTAATTTAATTTCCAAAGAGAATCATTTACAAGTCAATCTGTTTCCCCCAACCATTCATTCTCCCAAGTATCTGCTCATCCTCCCTAGTAACCATTTATTCCCCCTAAACAGAATTACCTATATTTCTCATCTCTACTCCCCCATCTAAAATGAGGGTATATAAATTTCTGGACCCCACTGGGATACTGGGTAATCACTCTGATTCCCCCTGTGTGCACAGTAAATAAATCTTTTTCTCTTATTAATCTGCCTTATTGTGAGTTGATCTTTCAGCAAAGCTTCCGGGGGCAAAAGGGAAGTTTTCTTTCTTCCCGACAAAATAAAAAGTCAGGTCATTAGCATACATAGCCTTCAGAAAACAATTATACCAGGACGCCAAATAATAACTATAATACAAGAGCAACTTACTCTTTTTTTATATCTGAATAGAAGTTTTGATACTGAAATATACATTTAAAACCAGTATTTCCAAGGGAGGAATATTCTGGTTTAGAAAGTCTTAATTGTGTAAATTTATTTTCATGCTCTATTTTTTCCCTGAGAAATAGTCAACTCTACTTAAATACCTTTTGTTACACACTGTAAAGTGATGACTATAATCTTATGTGGGGCCTATTACCTTATATCTTATTTGCTATTTACTTTAAACCTGATTATTGTGCAGGACAAGAATAGTCTGAAAATATGGAACACAAGGAAAGAAGTGATAGATGAATAGGCAAGATTAATATTTATTAAGATCCTACTATGTATCACCAAGCAGCCGTTTTTATTACATTAGTTCTCAAACTTTTTCAGTGATGTAATTCTAATGGCAGAAGCCTGAACACATGCATGGGAAGGGAGGCAAAGGAAGAGGAAGAAAGGGGAAAAGAAGGAGAGGGGGAATGTGTGTGTGTCAGGAAGGAAAAACAAGGAGGCAATTAAAAGAAAGTGAAGACCTCCATTTTACATCAATAATGTGTAAATATCTGGCTACTCATAGTACATCTACTTGTTTCAATATAAAAGGGATGTTTTATGCGAACTACCATTGAGTAAAACTGGGGTTTCGGGTAGATGATTATGTTAATTTTGTGACCTTAAACAATCCCTTACTGTCCTCATATCTTTGTAGAAACTCTGAACTAGTTCACTTACTCTGGAAAGGTTTTATCTTTGTCTAAAGTGTCAGAAATCAACCTATGCTCTCTTGGCAGATAAGTCTGAATATTAGCTCTGAGTATGGCCATGTTGCTAACAGACTGGTAATTAGACTAACTATGGCAGCATTTCAAATGAAAATGAACCTATAAAGTCAAGCTACCATTGAAATGTCAGTAAGACACTGCTTTATATATTTCTAAAAGAATATTTATTGTGTGAAATAATTTGAAAATTAATACAACCCTTTCTTACTAAAGATAAAATGGCAAAGTCTATCCTAATTAATTCTAGATACACTTTTAATGAATATTTTTAAGTTTAACCATTTCTCTTTAAGGCACAATGATTCCTTATACTTAAGATTTTATATCTGTCAAAGCACTATCCTACCCCATGTCACTTGATCCATATAACCATCTGATAAGGTAGGAAGAAATGTTAATCTTCCAACATAACTAATAACATAAAAACACATCATTTGTATAGCACAGGCCCTTAATTTTCCATTAGTAGCTTTATAAACTTTTAAAATGAATAAACATATAATCAAAACTTAGCTTTGGGCATACAAAGTACGATTAGTCTCCTTGTAGTACATCATTTTCACACTATAAATCTGTTACTCTCTTTTCCACATTAAAGAAAACACTCACAGTATTAGATTTGCTATCAGTTCCTATTACAATGTAATTTTAAGTTATAATCTTTTGGTTATTTTGCTTATGAAAAGGTTAAATATATTTTTCAAAATTCAATAGAGAATTTACTTTAAACAATATCCATTTACTCACTACCTTAATATTAGTACACATTGTTTGTAATCACTATACAATGGTATTGGAAGATTTAAGCAAAAACTAGGTAGATGAAACTTATTTTTGTTATAAATGTAAATGATTAACATTAAAAAAAAAATTTTCTGGAGACTTCTGGTTCCAAAATGGCAGCATAGAGGCAAGCTGGCTTCACTACTCCCCAAAGAAAAACAAAACCAAATATACAATGAGGTGGTTGATCAGCTTCCCCATCTTCTTGGGTTTCCTGGCAGAAGACCGGCCCTACGCTTAACCCACAGGAAGCACTGTGACTGCCTAAAGGGAGAAATATTCCTAAGGACAAGCAGAGACTTATGGGAGAGGTGGGACTACTGTCCGCAGCCCCAGAAACTCTGCTCTGTAACTTGGCCAAAGGAGATGACAAATCAGAATGTCTATTCAGCAGCACCATGCTGTAGGAGGTTCATTCCCCAGGTTCCCTAGGCCTTCCCACACTGTGAGAATAATTTCCGTGGGAACTCCACCTGTGGAAAAGGCAGTGCTCAAATGACTTACTGGAGCAGAGGCACACCTGGGCTTAAGGTACCAAGGAGAGAGCCTAAAAGGAGGCAGTGACCTACCAGTGAAAATTTGCTAAGAAAATATATTCAGTAAAAACAAAAACAAGCCAAAGAGAGAAAGAAAATAGAAATAAGTAATCCTTTGATGCAAAGATACATACATATAACCACAAGAAACAACAGCAAATAGAGAACCACGACATTCCCAAAAGAACAAAGCAAAAATCCAGTGACTGACCCTAACAAGATGGCAGTTTGTCAGCTCTCTGACCAAGAATTCAAAATAGCAGGTTTAAGGAAACTTAAATGGAAAAGGAACTTAAAAGGAACTTAAACTTAAAAGGAAACTTAAACTCAATGATCTCCAAGATCACACAGAAAAACAATTCAGAAATTTATCACAGAAATTTAATCAAGAGATTGAAATAATAAAAAATCAAACAGAAGTCTTAGAACTAAGAAATACATTTGAAGAACTCTTTAGAGGCTCTCAACAGCAGAACGAACCAAGCAGAGGAAAGAATCAGCAAGCTCAAAGACTGGCTATTTGAAAATACACAGAGGAGAAAAAAGAAGGGGAAAAATTTAAAAAAAAGGAGTAAAGATCACCTACAAGATATAGAAGATTACCTCAAAAGAACAAATCTAAGAATTATTGGTGTTCAAGAGGGAGCTGAGCAAGAGCAAGGGGTTGAAAGCCTATTATAAGAAATAATAGCAAAACTTAAGAAAGATATAAATAGCCAGGTATGGGAAGGTCTTCTTAGAACACCAAATAGATACAACCCAAATAAGACTACCCCAAAGCATGTAATAATCAAACTCTTACAGATCACGGACAAAGATCCTAAAAGCAGCGAGAGGTAAGAAGCAAATAATATATAATGAAGCTCCAATTTGTCTGGCAAAAGACTTCTCAATGCAAACCATATAGGCCTGGAGGGAATGGAAAGACATTTTCAAAGTCGTCAAAGAAAAAACAAACTGTCATCCAAGAAATTTTGAATCTAGCAAAATAATCATTCAAATATGAAGGAGAGATAAAATCTTTTCCAGATAAACAAAAGCTGAGTGAATTCACCACCACCAGACCTGTCTTGCCTATCTTGGGCCAAAAAACAAGTATCAATAAATTCAAAACAAAAGTAGAAATCATATCAAGTATCTTTTCTGATCACAATGAAATAAAACTAGAAATCATTAAGAAGAGTAACCTTGGAAAATACGTGAACATATGGAAATGAAACAACACGCTCCTGAACAACCAACAGGTCAATCAATAAATTAAGGAGGAAATTAAAATAATTTTTGAAACAAAAGAAAGTGAAAATACAACACATAAACATCTATGGGATTCAGTAAAAGCATTAATAAGAGGGACGTTCATATCAATAAATACCTACATGAAAAATGTAGAAAGACTTCAAATAAACAACCTAATGATGAACCTCAAGGAATTAGAAAAGAACAAACCAAATCCAAAGTTCATAAAAGGAAAGAAATAATAAATACAATAGATGCTGAAAAAGCATTTGACAAAATTCAACATTACTTTATGATAAAAACCCTCAAAAATTTTGAGGTGTGTAGAGAAGAAACACACCTCAAAACAATAAGGCCACATATGAGAAACCCACAGCTAACTTTATATTGAACATAGAAAAACTGAAAGCCTTTCCTCTCAGATCTGGAACAAGACAAAGATGCCCACTTTCCCCACTTTTATTCAACATAATACTGGAAATGAACATACAAAAATCACTAGCATTTATATATGCCAATAGTGAACCCCATCTGAAAAAGCAAGAAAGCAATCTCATTTATAATAGCTATAAAAAACATAAAATACCTAGGAATCAATTTAACCAAAGAAGTAAAAGATATATATAAGGAAAACTATAAAACATCAATAAAAAAAACTGAAGAGGACACAAAAAAATAGAAAGATATTCCATGTTCACACACTGGAAGAATTACATTGTTAGAATGACAACGCTACCCAAATCAATTTACAGATTCAATGCAATCCCTATCAAAATACCAATGAGATTCTTCACAGAAATATAAAAAACAATCGTAAAATGTATATGGAACCACAAAAGACCCAAAATAGCCAAAGCAATCCTGAGCAAAAAAAACAAAGTTGGAGGCATCATACTACCTAACTTCAAAATATACTACAAAGCTTTAATAACCAAATAAGCATGCTACTGGCATAAAAACAGACATATAGAACAAGGGAACATAAAAGAGAACCCAGATATCAATCCACATATTTACAGGCAACTCATTTTTGACAAAGGCACCAAGAACATACAATGGGGAAGGACAGTCTCTTCGATAAATGGTGCTTAGAAAACTGGATAACCATATACAGAGGAATGAAACTAAACCCCTCTCTCTCACCATATACAAAACTCAAACTGAATTAAAGACATAAATCTAAGACTTCAAACTATGAAACTACTAGAAGAAAACATTGGGGAAATGCACCAGGACATTGGTGGGGGAAAGATTTTTTGTGTAAGACCTCAAAAGGCATAGGCAACCAAAGCAAAAATAGACAAATGGCATTGCATAAAGCTAAAAAGCTTCTGCAGAGCAAAGGAAACAAGCAAAAAAGTGAAGAGACAACCCACAGAATGGAAGAAAATATGTGCAAACTATCCATCTGACAAGAAATTAATAATCAAAATATATAAGGAGTTCAAACAACTCAATAGCAAAAAACAAATAATTAAAAAGTAGGTAAGAGATCTGAATAGACATTTCTCCAAAAAAGACATGCAAATGGCCAACAGGTATATGAAGAAATGCTCAACATCATTACTCATCAGGGAAGTGCAAATTAAAATTATAAAGATACCTCTTACCCCAGTTAAAATGGCTTTTTATCAAAAAAACAGGCAATAATAGATGCTGGTGAATATGTGGAGAAAGGGGAACCTTTGTACACTGTTGGCAGGAATATAAACTACTACAGCTACTATGGAGAACTGTATGGAGGGTCATCAAACAATTAAAAATAGAACTACCATGTGATCCTGCAAATTCTACTATTCAACATGTATTGAAAAGAAAGGAAATCAATATGTTGAAGGCATATCTGCTCACTTGTGTTTACTGCAGCACTATTCACAATAGCCTTAATTGGAATCAACGTAAGTGCCCATCAGTGGATGAATGGATAAAGACAGTGTGGTAAATATACATAATGGAATATTATTCAGTCATAAAAAAGAATGAAATCCTGTCATTTGCAACATGGATGGAACTGGAGGCTATTATGTTAAGTGAAATAAGTCAAGCATAGAAAAACAAATACTGCACATTCTCAATCATATATGGGACCTAAAAAAGTGGATCTCATGAAGATAAAAAGTAGATTGGTAATTATCAGGGACCAGGAAGAGAAAGACAGATGAAGGGGAAAAAAGAATAGGAATGTACTTATTTAAAAAAAAAAACTATGAAAATATGAATTATAAAAAAACTCAAAAATATATGTTTGAAAATGTAGTATTTTTGTTGCGTCATGGAGCACTTAAGCAGTGAAAGGGGATAGAGTACAAGATGAGGACACTTGACATATGAAAGTTAGTAATACAGGGTGTTAGAAGCCAAGCACACCTATCCTCTAACTCATTTTGAATCTCACCCCTGCCAAGTTTCTGCCATTCTTTCTAATTCCATAAAAGGAGTAACCCATTTACTTTCTAAAACTGGGGGAAAATTCCTCCTCTAGCCTTAAGTGTACTGCTTGATTACAATTGCTCCTCATCTGACCCACTGTGTTACTTGCGGTCCGAAGCATTTAGAAACCCAACAATAATTATGAGAAAAGCCCAAACACTAATTTATACCGTTAGAAAGAAGCTGTACATGAGGGTGTTTTGCCAGGTCTTAGAATTACCATTCTGTAATTAATCCTATCACTCTGTAGCCTAAATAAAGTAACATTATTTATTATAATAGAATAATAACTCTTCTTTTCTTTAAAATCTTTAGAAGAGGGAGAACCTGACTTGATCACTCAAGCAGTCCCTTCAAACTAGCTCCAGCTTCCCCAAAGCCACAACAAAACAAACAACTGAAACCCAACCAATAAATATTTAAAAGAGCTTTAATGAGAAAGAACATCCAGATCCAACTAAGAGCATAGGAAAAATAATGTTAAGTTTCTTACCTAAAATAAGTAGCTATGCAGAGAATTACCACCAACATAGGATAATATATATAGAATCCATCTGCAATAAAGGATAAAACTTTCATGGAACCCATAATCTGAAGAGCAAGAAAAAAGTAAGTTAAATCGGCATAGTTCTATGTTTTTCATTCCTTTCCATCATTAGAAAATTTGCCCATAACCTGTTACATCAATACATTTGAACTATCCAAAGTAAAAGCACAAAGCACTAAACGAACTAATTTTTAAAAATTTGCTTTTTATTAAGTTTTCTCCTAAGGAAAGTTAGTATTTTATAAATATGGCTCAAAATTATCACATATATTAAGACTATAAATATAAAAGTTAATAGTAGTTTTGGTCATGTAGTTGATACTGCTCAGCTAGACAACCATAAAAACTTTTTTTTAATAATAAAAGAAGCAAAATCACTTTTATTCAGTAATTAGTAATACATATACAACCTTTAAAAGAAGATTTTGCTAG
This sequence comes from Varecia variegata, assembly GCA_028533085.1. Classification (NCBI taxonomy): domain Eukaryota; kingdom Metazoa; phylum Chordata; class Mammalia; order Primates; family Lemuridae; genus Varecia; species Varecia variegata. The sequence continues at coordinate 155,159,920 of CM052439.1, read as the reverse complement.
TAATGTTATAGAACTTTTTTGCCAACATTAAAAGAAATTTCACAATAACACCATTTCATACAGATAATCAATGTGAAGAACTCTGTTTTCTGACCATACTTACAGATGTGTAAGCAGTTGGCTGAGTATTCTGGTGAGAGATAGATGAATCCATATGGGTCAAACCCAAGAAATTAAGACATAAAGGAGGAGTCAAACGGCAAAATAACCTGCAATAAATATTTAAAAATATGTAAAAAGTAAATCCGTAAACATACATTTTATATGATACTGACATGTATTAAGAACATTTCAGATCACTGTAGCTACAATTTTCATCTATTTCCATGATATATATTTTGAATTTTTGTGTGAACTGCCCTTTCAATTAATAAGGAAATCTTATTAATTGCATCCCCCTTAAAAACATCAACACTTGCATGGCAAAACTGCAGTTCAGGCTGCCTACTTTGGTCGGATTTGCCACTGATTTATTCCCACAATTTGTAGAGTGCCTTGTATGTACCTCCTTCAACTCTACTATGTGTGCAATTAATTCATTTCACAGAATGACAAGGACAGTAACATCCTCAAGGTAAACTGTACTCGTTACATAAAATATCTGAAGATGTATCAAAATGTCATTCTGATAAGCACAGGTATGAAGAATTGTTCAATTTTTGATTAAATAAAAAGAATCTCTTACAAAATTACAGAGTTGGAGAATTGGGGAACAGGGAGAGAGGAGAGGTGTGAATAAAAAGAGGTAATAATGAGGGAGTGCTTTTGCGGTGGTAGAATAGTTCTGAATCTTAATTGTGGTGGTGGTTACAGGAATCTACACACACACACAAATGAAGGATAAAATATGGTGAGAATTAAATAAGGTCTGTAGTGTAGTTAATGGTAATGTTCCAATGTAATTTCCTGGTTTTGATATCGTTCAACAGCTATATAAGATGTCACCATTGGGGGAAGCTTGGTGAAGGTTACACACAAATTTTTGTATTATATTTAAAACTTCCTGTGAGTCCATAATTATTTGGAAAAGAACAACACAAAAAGTCTTAAAGTTGCTTTAGATATCAATTCCTCTATAAACTTCTCTAATTTCAGCCTTTATAAATACCTAATATGACTGATTTTACAATAAGGACAGGTAATAGATTATGCAATCTAGCCCAAGTTGGAGCCATCTCTCCAAACTTCTTTAGGAAAATTTGTTCTTGTTGGTTTTCTCAGTCCTCAATTCATTTAGAGGCCACTGAATCTCAGAACACTCTCTAGGTCTGACTTAGTCTCTAAACTCTCCACTGTTCCTACTATTTACTAATCTACTGACTATCTAGTTGGTTAATCCAGGCTCATTATGTCTTTCTTTTCCCTCCTAACCTAGATACCTATAATATTTTAGCCTTACACTTCAAGCAAGATTTAGCTGGCAATCAACAAATATTTATTTAATATTTAAACCTAATCAATTAGCTCATAGAAATGCAGATATTAGTGGAACACCCATAAACAACCAGAAATAAAAGAGAGATCTGTAAGAATACATGCAATAGAGACATTTCCCTTGTTTCTAAGTGTAATTCTACTTACATGCCACTGAAAAGAAGGCTATAAGCATCAGTTTGGTGATGTGAAGCCAAGTAATAATAGTTAAATACACGAATCCTGAACACAGTAGAATAAACACAGATACTTAGGAAGAAGATGGAAAGAAAGCAAGCAATCTGAAAGAAAAACAAACACAAAAACTGTTTAAGACTAATGGACTTTAAACTAGCACTTAACTATCACAAGCATTATCCTTCATTTCCAGCTAACATTTATTGATGTTCTATTTAAATATAGCAGAAGATTTTTTAATCATCTATGAAATTATGAAAAACATCTACATTTCAAACTGTTCAACATCCTAGATCCATACGTTTTAAATCTACCTCCTAAAGTGAGCCTGTTCTCCCATTCCTTTGGCGAGTCTTCACATGAGACCTGCAAGTTATGTGGCTTTTCACTAGCATAAAGAAGATCAAAGTTTCTCATAAAAAGAATTTATACTATCTTGGACCTTTTCATCTCTCCTCAAATATTAATACAGTTCTGTTTTTTTTATTTTTTATTTTTTTGAGACAGAGTCTCGTTCTGTCACCCCAGGTAGGGTGCAGTGGTGTCATCATAGCTCACTGCAACCTCAAACTCCTGGGCTCAAGCAATCTGATCCTCCTGCCTCAGCCTCATGAGTAGCTGGGACTACAGGCCCACCCCATCATGTCCAGCCAATTTTTTCTATTTATAGTAGAGACAGCGTCTCAGCTCTTGCTCAGGCTGGTCTTGAACTCCTGGCCTCAAGCGATCCTCCCACCTTGGCCTCCTGGAGTGCTAGGATTATAGGTGTGAGTCACCGTGCCCAGCCTAGTTCTTAGTTTTTAATAGTCAGGGTAAATTGATAAAGCACATTTTTGGAAGTTTGAATAACACTGTGGGAAACATCACTGCTTTCACTATTACTGTAAGAAATATATGGAGAAAAATAAGTTAAGGTTATACCGTGAACTGACATATATTTATGACAGATATAAAATAAACTGACCTCAATATAAATATAATTGTATGTTTTTTCTGCCAGCTGTATGAACACTGCAAAGAGGGATAAGACAGGAGTAGTGCTAAAGAATGTGCACTCTGACCATACAACAATCACAGAGAAGATGGACAGAACCACAGCAAGGATCCTATAAAACCAAGGTCGCAAAAGACATTCCCAGTACCACTCTGGAAGAGAAAAGAAAAAAAATCATTAGGAAAAATATAAAGGAGTAGCAGGGTATTAACATTGTTTTAAAATATCTCCCAACAAGATACTTAATTACAAAGAGACAAATAGCAATTCTACTGTGGAGGAACAAGGCATATTCCACCCTGACCAAACAATCACCAATAATGGGACAAACTGACATCATGAACTTCCTGCTACAATGCACTGAGAAGAACAGGACACTGCTGCTGTGGTATTCCTGCCAAAAATGCAGAAGCTCCATCTAATCATGAGGAAACATCAAACTCAAATTCAGGGACATTTAACAAAAAACTGGCCTGTACTCCAAAAACATCTACGTCATAAAACACAAATAAAGACTGAGAAACCGTCCAGATCAGAGGAAACTAAGGAGACATGACAGCTGAATGCAATGTATGACCTGAGATTTTTTTTTACAAAGAATACTTTTGGGATAATTACTGAAATCTTAATAATGTCTGTAAATAATAGTACAGTATCAATATTAATTTCCTGATTTTGATAACTATAATTTGTAAGAAAATATCTTTATTTTTAGGAAATACACACTGAAACATTTAGGGACAAAGAGGCATCATGTCTGGATACAACTCTGAGAGATTCAGGAAAGAAAATACATACAGAAATAAAAAGCAAATGCATATGGTAAAATGTTAATATTTGGAAAACCAGGCTGAAGAGTTTATGGGAAAACTTTACACTATTCTGGTTTTGTTAAGTCTGAGTTTAGGTAAAGATAAAAGTTTAAAGAAAAGCTCAATAAATTGAAAAGGCTATGTTTTTACTTCATTGAAGGGTTGAGCTCACTGTAATTCTTTTCCTCCCTGCTCTCAGCATAATTCCCTGTGATTTCATTATCCCCATAAGCGAACCTCCTTTCAATACCCTGGTCTCTCATTCCCTTGACCTCTCCTCCAATGATCTTGCCCTCCACCCTAACTCAATTACCTGTTGCCATAGTCATCCCTAAACCTTTTATTACCAATATCTTCACTCTTGCGTATAACCTCATTCTTGCATCCTTGTCTCTAAATGATATCTTCATCTAGTACAGTATTTCAACTCCACTGAGTGACTCTACCTGGACCAACAATCAATTTATTCTACCACCTTTTTATTGTTACTTAACACTTTGATGTCTTTATAGAGCCCAGATTCCAGTCTTTGAGGATAGTCACCATCTGGTATCTGGATTCCTTTGCCCCTTCTTGCTTCACTGTACTCGCTTAGCTAAACCACACCCTGTTAGGCTACTCTGAGCCTACACCCATGTAAGCTAACACTGCCAGAGAAAGAGTCATAACTTTGCTACCGGTCTCACTTTAAATTCTTAATCACAAGCTTCAAGCTGGCCCTCGGCACTGCCTGGCTAGCCTTCTATAACTCTCCAATCTTCTCCCAGGCCCACTCTCCTAGGCAACTATTTTGCACCTTCTCTTCCTTCTCCCAATCTCCTCCCCTATACCTATCCTCAGCATTTCACTGAGAAAATAGAAGGGATCAGAAGAGAACTTCCCCAAGTTTCTACCACTACACCTTGTCACCTACTTAGGTACATCTGTGCCTTACCTCCTAATCTAAGGCCATTTTCTTCATTGTTCACTATTTCCCACCTCATTTCTACTACTCATAAACACTGTCCTAGAAATTCTCTACTGTCCCAACAAATTTTCCCTATTACATCATTACCATGTTACATAATTTGTCTTGACAATACTCCTAATCCCTGTCAGCTACTACCCCTTTTCTCTGTTCCTTTTTAGAGGGAACACATTTTGAGAGTTTTCCACTCTGTCTCCATTTGCTCTCCTCCGTTCTTTTAAACTCCAATCGGGTTTTTTCACCTCATCCCCTCCACTTCTATAAACTCCAATGGTCAGGTCTTAGTATTTATGATACTTGATCTATACGCAACATTTAAAATGGTACTTTACACACCCTTTTCCTCAAAACACTTTACTGTCCTGGTTTTTCTCCTGTCTCACTCCTTTTCTAATCTTTGCTGCTGGTTTCTCCTTATCAACCTAATCTATAAACTGTGGAGTGCCTCAGGCTGGATCCTCAGAATTTTTCTCTTCTCTATCTCAACCACTTCTTTACTGAATTTATCTGGACTCATGGCTCTCTATACACTGATGGCATCCTAATTTATATCTGCAGTTCAGACTTCTCCCCTGAATTCCAATTTCTGTAACCAACTACCTACCCAGAACCCTTATTTATACCTTTGTGCTCATTGTCTGTTTTTGTCACTCCACAAGGGAAGGAATTTTTGTCTTTTTAAATTGATATAAATAGTGGGCCTGTGTCCTCTATTAGACCATAAAATCCTATAGAGCAGGGCCCAGATGGTTACTCATCTCTGACTTCCCACTTCTCTTACTGTATAATTTGATCACATCTTAGATAATCAATGAATGTAGACCTGTTATTGAAATAAAAGCCAGTTAGAGGAAGAAAAAAATATAAAAATAAATTGATATACACCAAGCATCCCAAAATACATAGCATTTCTGTGCCCCAATAGTATTTGAATGAATGAAAACAGGTATCACATCATTCCTTCATTTAATTAGAAAGGATTTTCATTGAAGAAGTTTGCTAAAATATTTGTTATGGCCATTAAGTCTTCATATTCATGACAAAACATGCAAAGAGAATCAAGTGAATATAACTATTTGTTTGAATAAATAAGGTAAATAGAAGTTTTAATACTGTAACACTTTGGTACTTGCATTAAGTTTCTTCATACTAAATTTGATAACATTTAAAGGGAGTGTCATACATAATCACGAAGGAGAAAAAGATAATGACTACAGAGAGTATAGGCTTTGTAAATTGGACTAATAAATGTAAATAATCAAAGAGGACTTTTCAGGGGAAGATTTTAGTAGTGTATCAAGACAGAAGAAGAGACTTATGCTTGTGATATAAAATTGCTTAAAATTCTAATTAAGTCCAGTTATGTGCTGCGTAACAGTTTGGTCATTGATGGACGGCATATACAATGATGGTCCCACAAGATTATGCCGTATTTTTAGTGTACCTTTTCTATGTTTAGATACACAAATACTCACCATTGTGTTATAACTACCTACAATATCCAGTACAGTAATATACTGTATAGGTGTGTAGCGTAGGAGTAATAAGCCATCTCACATAGTCTAGATGTGTAGTAGGCTATCCCATCTAGGTCTGTGTAAGTACATTTTATGATGCTCACGCAATGATGGAATAGCCTAACACTGCATTTCTCAGAATGTACCCCTGTCATTAAGTGATATTTAATTACATATATTATGTATCATACAAAATATGCTTGATGCATTATTATTATTTTCACATAGAATTTTGATTATTTATAAAGTAACAGTGGAATTTGATGGATTATATGTTATATGATAAGAAAAATAGTTATTTTGGGGAAAGTTTATCAAATAATATTATATGGTATAAATCAAATAATACAAATAAAATTCAACTGTGCAATGGTTAAAATATATACTTTTTTCCTGCAGAAAAATTACCATCATTAAACTCTGAAATTTATATCAAATTACATACCAAATGTAGGGTTATAAAAATATTGGATAAATCGATTTTCTGGCTCCGGTGATTGAAAGGTGTGAACAAACTGACGAGTAGCACTAGTTTCATTTTTTGCTACATCTTCTAGATAAAATGCTTGTTCCAAAAGAATCTGCCATTGTACTTGAGTTCGACGGTGCCTCTGAACTGAATAAATCACCTAAAAAAAAAAAGAATAGGAGTAGACCTGGCAGTGTCCTGATCCAACAGTGGTTCAACCCCTTACTAGGGAGCATGTTTTGGTTGTCACAACAGGAAAGTGCTAGTGGTATTTACTGGGTTGGGCACCAAGGATGTTATAATGTTCTGAAATGATGTAACAGTTCTATATAATGTAATACTTATGCTCAGTGAATAATTCTGCCTCCCCAAATGCTAATAGTTCTATTAGTTCTCTCTATTGAGAACACAAAATTAAAACATTTCGAAGAATAATGATAATAACACCAAAGAGATTTTAGATGTACATTCACTAAAAATTCCTTTTTAGTGAGCAATAATTATAAATCTAACTAAAATCATAAATAAAATAGCTATAATAAGTAAGTAAGGTTACCTGTTTATGCAGTTTTACCAGACTTTTTTCACTTGGGTAGGTATTACGCTTTTCATCAAAATCTTCATAATCATCCATGTTCCTACCCATTTTTTCCTGATACTCTGTAGGACACTAAAAGGAACAAGTAGATTTTTTTAAAAAATCTTAATAGTAAAAGGATAAAAATTTATTTTTATTAAACATCTTTCATTCTTGTGCATTTCTAATTTTCTCAGAAGTATCTTCCTCCTTTATTGGCATCTCTAGTTAGACTTTTGCTGACATTTTCTTGAAAATGTTTTAAAAGCTGTATTGAGTTTCTTCTCATCTTTATGTTCAGATACACTAGCTAGAAGTAGGTAGATGCAGGGGAACTTACCTATAGGAAGCAACTAGTATTTGAGAGGATTATCGTAAGTAGGCCCTGTTGAAACTGTCAATTATTTTTATAGCTAAATAATTAAGAAGAATCATGACAATTCCAAGATGCTGAATTTTTAAAGGTATAGTACAGAGAAACAAATACATGATTTGAAGTCATCTGCCATACTACTCCTCATTTGTAAATAATAGTACAGTATCAATATTAATTTCCTGATTTTGATAACTGTAATATGTAAGAAAATATCTTTATTCTTAGGAAATACAAACTGAAACATTTAGGGACAAAGAGTCATCATGTCTAGATACAACTCTGAGAAATTCAGGAAACACTATACATACAGAAATAAAAAGCAAATATCTATATGATCTTGGGCAAGGTAGCTAACCTCCCTGAATAAGTCTCAAAAACTAGCAAATTTGAGAGAAATGGTTAGAAAATTGACTCCTTATATAGTTATCATCTTAGCCAAAGAGAACACTAGATAATAATCAATACAATAGATTTAAAATATAGGAAAAGAAATATTTCAATGATTCTTTGGTTGTATAAGAGACAATTAGGGAACTCTGCAAACAATAATTTTGGGAAGTATACGAATACTCCTAATTCAATACCAATACATCAAAATCTTAATTGCATAGCTTCTTATTAAATACCTATGTTAAATATTTCATGTCATTTATTTTATGAAATATGAAATATATCATAAAATGACATGTACACAGCTGATTAAGATTATTAAGGCCCTCATTTATTTTCTTATAAGAGGTAAGTCTTTAGTGATCATATACAATGACACTTTAACGGTTTACCTCCATCACTGTGTCATAGCAATCATTATACACTAGTCAACATCACCTCTATTTCCACATTTCAATGGAAAACACTGCCAATAATTAATGTTAAACTTATAATAACAAAAGCAAAAATTCTATGTATAAATTACTACTGTTTTATGGTAAATAGTTCCATGAAAATGGGTTGAGAAGACCTCAGTCATAGGCTGTTTTCATACTTTTCTGATGCTTTTGTTATAATATTACATAAATCTGTATTTCAAAAGGAGATAAGCAAGATTATTTAATTACCTTTTTAAGTATTGTATCAACACATTTTCTCAATGGATGATTATACTTGATACTTTCATTCACTTTACGAACTTCCTATAAAAACAGTAAGATAAATAAAAATATTTCCATTTCTACAGATCAGCTACTTCAAATGAGAATGTACTAGTACTATACTCATTCTCATAAGTTCAATTTCAACCTAAATTACATAGCATTACACAGAAGTTCCTTTCACTGAATAAAAGTTCTTAAGAATACAAGTAAAAATAAGTCATTGAATAGCTATATCTATACCCTTGCACTTTTTCTTATTTTCTAGATTTCTTCCCTTATCATTTGATCACTTGGTAAACAAAGATTAATAAGCATTATAAAAAAGTTCATGAAGGATCAAACTTTGTGATCCTAAAAGAACAGGGCTGTGTTCCTCCACCTTACCAATCAAGATCAATTATCTCTTTATCTAAAATACAGTCAAGAAACCACAGGAAGCAGAACTACAAATTTTATGAATTGCCTACTCCTTTCCAATGGAAGAGTACTCTAGGGAAGTCATAATTGATTGATTAAGTCCATACTTGTTTATCAAGAGCATACTATATGCCAGCACTATGCTAGGTAAAAGCCCACCATAATCCATAATGGAGGGCTGGAAGACATGGAATTGTTGGACTTTGACTAAAATTACATTATAGTGATAAGATAATTAAATAAGTAATTTAATGAGGATGAAAGGCATAAAAGAGTTAGAGAAAGGAACCACCAGTTCCTAAGGAATCATAATATTTTATAATATTCATGAAATTAAAAAAAAGTTGGAACTAAACTGTTCAAGGCAGATGAAACAGCATGTTCACAGCCTGGGAGGCAGGAGAAAATTGACCAGGATATTAAAAAAAAAACATTCGAACTGTAGGGTAGGTAGAGAAGGGCTTTAAGGGATATAAAACTGGAGGCAAAGAAACCATCTGGCACACAGAGAAAATTGTGAAAAAATTTTGTAATTTATATGACAAAGCATCACCATCTTTAAGATGTGAAGAGCTCTTACAAATCAACCAAAAAATGAGAATACAGAAGAAATACAATTGGCCAAAAAATGGCTGAAAATATATTCAAGCTCACTAAAACGGCTACAAATTTTAAAAACGAGAACTTTTTTTTATAAAATTCTATCATGTAATGAGGTAAGATTGTGGGGAAACAGGCCCTCCTATGCACAGTAAAAAGGGGTATCATCTACTTGAGGGTAATTTAGCAACATTTATCAAAATTTAGAATATGTATACTCTATGAATAATCTGTACCAACAGACACTACTCCTGTCAAGAAAAACGTGATGAGATAAACAGACATAAATCAAATAGAAATGGTGTAGAAACTACTATAAAAGAAAAGTATGGGATGCTCTGAGAGGGTATAATCTAGAGTGGGAGACTTTCTGATGAACTGATTATTTAAAATGAGAGAAAACAAAACGAGCAGAAGTCAGTCAACCAAAGGGAAGAGCAAGAATATTCCAGACAGACAGACAAGGACAGAACATACAAAGGCCTCTAGGCCAAAGGAAACGAACTGCTTGCTTCAAAGAACTGAAAGAAGCCCTGTGTGACTACATGAAAAAGGAGAGTAGGGCCTGAGTAGCACTTATCACACTGGAAAAGTATGATGAAAATGCTCATAGGTCTTAATAACGGTTTATTTTGAGGTTGATGTGTGAGGCTTAAATATGATGGTGACAAGATCAGACTTGGGTTTTTAAAAGGTCACCTTGAAGCATCATTATATCACAATTTTCCATTAGTAAGCTGTCTTAAATTTTGTTGACTTGCTAGCACAGATTTATACTACTTTGAAAACAAAGTATATACCTGGCTATATATTATACATGAAATATCATGTGTGTTCTTTAAATTATTTAGCCATATTAAGCAAAAACAAGTTTTGAGACAGTTAACTATTAACATTTGCTGTATCTATTATAAATTTAAGGTTCCTAGGCCGGGCGCGGTGGCTCACGCCTGTAATCCTAGCACTTGGGAGGCCGAGGCGGGCGGATTGTTCGAGCTCAGGAGTTCGAGACCAGCCTGAGCAAGAGTGAGACCCCGTCTCTACTAAAAAAAATAGAAAGAAATTATCTGGCCAACTAAAATATATATAGAAAAAATTAGCCGGGCATGGTGGCGCATGCCTGTAGTCCCAGCTACTCGGGAGGCTGAGGCAGTAGGATCGCTTAAGCCCAGGAGTGTGAGGTTGCTATGAGCTAGGCTGACGCCATGGCACTCACTCTAGCCTGGGCAACAAAGCGAGACTCTGTCTCAAAAAAATAAAATAAAATAAAATAAAATAAAAAATTAAGGTTCCTTCAAAAGTTTGTAATTTTTATAAAGTATGGACAGTATTTTAGTTTGTTTTTTAATACAAAATAACATAACTTTGAGCTCTTTCATTACTGTGCCTAATCAACTCTTTTCTAAGCAGATCAGACATCATCAATGAAGGCAGGCTAACAGGCAGTTTTCAGTGGAAATAAGTAGCTATTTCTCCCTCCCCAAAATATTCTCTCTAGAAAAATGACAAAAGGTACAGGAGACCTTTTAGGTCATCTAGCAAATATCTCTTGAATGCTTTGACATGGCTTATAAGTTTTGTTAATGCTTCAAAGAAAAGTAGTAGACACACAAATGCATATATTCATTTCAGAGAGAAACATATCATAAAAACACCAAACTGGTTTTTATAAAACTACATTTGGGGGATTATATGGATAGCTGAAAAAAATACCTACTAAGAAAATATAACTGAACTTTGTGATCTCTTAAACAATGTAATCAGAACCAGTATATTTTAAGTTTTCTTTCAAACTCTTCACATTCTTGATTCTTGTTCCATGCTTTCTTCCTACAGTACATTCTGTGCACCTCCATCAGACTGACCATCCTAAACCACATATAGGATCATGTCTCCTCCCTGCTTGTAAAGTGTCAATGATTCCTCATTGCTTTCAAAATGTAGTCTGGACTTTTCAGTATGGCATTCAGGGTCCTGCTATCGCTTTACCTTTCCAACATAAACTTCATGCTCAAATTAATTTGGCTTTAAAACTTCCTGATATCTGATTGGATGCTCTCAGCTATCACGATTCTGTCCATCCTTCAAGGCCCAGGTCATATTTCATCTCCTCTGATCACTATTCAGAAGTGAAACCTCTCCAAGCTAGAGCATTTCCTTTTTATCATTCCCATCATATTTACCATATGTCATAAAGGACTGTTTGTACAATTTTATGCTTTAGAGAGTTTGTATCCTAATGGCCAGTTCTGCACAGCACTTAACATGGCAGGAAGACAGTAAGTATTTATTAAATCATGAATAAATTTTCTCCTCAATTTTATAAGTTTCAGATATTCAGAAAAATCCAAATATAAAACCATCCTCATATAGCCATCTAATCTTTAACAAAGCAGACAATAACATACTCTGGGGAAAAGAATCCTTATTCAATAAATGGTGCTGGGAAAACTGGATAGCCACATGTAGAAGACTGAAACAGGACCCACAGCTTTCACCTCTCACAAAAATCAAATCACCGTGGATAACAGACTTAAACCTTAGGTGTGAAACTATTAGAATTCTAGAAGAAAATGTAGGAAAGACTTTTACAGACATTGGCCTAGGCAAAGAATTTATGAAGAAGACCCCTAAGGCAATCACATCAACAACAAAAATAAATGGGACCTGATTAAATTAAAAAGCTTCTGCACAGCCAAAGAAACTGTCACGAGAGTAAACAGACAACCTACAAAATGGGAAAAAATTTTCACATGCTACACATCAGATAAAAGACTGATAACAAGAATCTATTTAGAACTCAGGAAAATCAGTAAGAAAAAAAAAATCAAACAACCCTATCAAAAAGTGGGCAAAGGACATGAATAGAAATTTTTCAAAAGAAGATATAAGAATGGCTAATAAACATATGAAAAAATGCTCAACATCTCTAT